>JAVLUX010000032.1:35537200-36137200 GCA_032164185.1 Moxostoma hubbsi
TGAGAACCAGGCACGTGTGGGCCAGTAAGGAGCCATTGGGTGACTTGTTCCTCGTCCTCCCTGAGCCTGAAGGCTCACTGGGGGAAATGCATACTTGCGCAGCCCCGAGGGCCAGATGTATGCCAGTGCATCTGCCCCAAGGGGAGCCTCTGTTCGGGCATACTAGAGGGGGCAGTGAGAGGTCTCTCGGGAGGCAAACAGGTCTACCTGGGCCTTGCTGAACCGATCCCAAATCAGCTGTATCGGCTGGGGGTGGAGCCTCCACTCTCTGCCAGGCAAGCGTTGTCATGACAGCGCGTCCACTACCACATTGAGGTTGCCGGGATGTGAGTGGTGCGCAGCGACCTGAGTCGGTGTTGGCTCCAAAGGAGGATACGACGGGCGAGTCGTGACATGTGGTGGGAGCGTATGCCGCGGTTGATGTACACTACCTCTCTGACCTGATTAAGACATGTTTGTCCCGAACTAATGGGAGAAACTTCCGCAGGACAAAGAAAACAGTCAGCAACTCTAGGCAATTGATGTGCCAGCGCAGCAGAGCCCCTTTCCAATGGCCCGCAGCTGCGTGCCCACTGCACACGGCACCCCAACCCAATTTGGAGGCATTGGTCATGACCAGGACGCGTGGGGACCCCTGCTGCAAGGGTACTCCTGCCCGAAGAAAGAAATGGTCTGTCCAGGGTTTGAGTGTTCGGCGGCAGGCGGGGGTGACTATCACATGGTGCGTGCTGCGGCACCATGCTCGTCTCGGGACTCGAGTCTGAAGCCATTGCTGAAGTGGTCTCATATGCATCAACCCCAGGATGCCATATGCCCCAGGAGCCTCTGGAAAAGTTTTAAAGGAACCGCTGTACCTGGCCTGAAGGAGGCAAGGCATTTCAACACTGACTGAGCACGCTCGTTGGTGAGTCGTGCCGACATTGAGACCGAGATTAACTCCATGCAGAGAAAAGAGATGCTCTGAACCGGGGTGAGCTTGCTCTTTTCCCAGTTGACCTAAAGCCCCAAACGGCTGAGGTGCCTGAGCACCTGGTCTCTGTGAGCGCATAATAACTCTCGGGAGTGGGCCAGGATGAGCCAGTCGTAGAGGTAATTGAGTATACGGATGCTGGCTTCTCAGAGCGGGGCAAGGGCTGTCTCTGCGACTTTGGTGAAGACGCGAGGGGACAGAGACACGCCGAAGGGGAGGACCTTGTACTGATATGCCTGGCCTTCCAACGCGAACCGAAGGAAGGGTCAGTGTCGAGGCAATAGAGACGTGGAAGTACACGTCCTTCAGGTCTACTGCTGCCAACCAATCTAGATGCTGGACGCAAGTTAAGATGTGTTTTTGCGTGAGCATTTTGAACGGGAGTTTGTGCAAAGCCCGGTTGAAAACTCTCAAGTCCAAGATCGGTTGTAAGCCGCCGCCTTTCTTGGGTACAATGAAGAAAGGGCTGTAGAGACCCTTCTTCATTTCGGTTGGAGGGACAGTCTCTATTGCGTCTTTGAGGAAGGGTAAAAGGGTAGAGATCTCCGCGTGCAGGGATTTGGCATGCTCACCGTGTACTGCGGTAAAGCGGAGGCCCGTGTAGGGGGGCGGAGGCCTGGTAAACTGAATTGCATAACCGAGTCGGATTGTCCGGGCCAGCCAGCGCAATGGATTAACCACACATCCAAGCTCCGTGCTAAGGGCACCAAGGGGCCGATTATTTTTTATGTACCTGGCGGGGCTTCGTAGCGGGGCAGAGCAGGTTTTACGGCGTTGACGCCTCCCATAGCTCTGGTGCTAAATAAAGATTCAAAGCACTTACCTTGCTCCGTGCACCCGGCAGGGGGCGGGTTCGTGACTGAGGAGGAGGGCTGGTAGAGGCGTCCTCTGGACTCGTCGAACCGGCCAGCCGGGGAACAGTCGTGGGGCTGAGGGCGGAGGGTCTGCGTCCAGTGTGCCGGGACTGTTGAGGTGGGGCGGCAGAGTGTCGTGAGAATGGCATTTGCGAGCCAGTTGACCCAGAGACAAAGGAAATAGCTCTGTTGTTGAGAATGTGGGTACCGCAGCCCTGACTAGGGATGCCTAGACATCTCAGGAACACCTGGGAGCCTTCTGGGTCCTCAAGGGGGTCCTTGCGATGGGTGGCGTCTGCTTCCTGCGAGGCGCTCGACATGTGGGCTGAGAGCTGGGCCCAGGTTGAGGCAGGGCAGCCTGGTGTTTCTTCGCAGGGGGATGCCCTCTGTGAGCAGACGGGGCATGGCCCATGGCGGCAGGCTTGCGGCGGGGCAGGATGTGAGAGATCACCTCCGTCTGTTTCTTCACCGCGGAGAACTGCTGGGTAAAGTCCTTGACGGTTTTTGCCGAAAAGGTCGAACTGGGAGACAGGGGCGTTGAGAAAGCGAGTCTTGTCGGTTTCACACATCTTGACCAAGTTCAGCCATTGATGACGTTCCTGGACCACGAGTGTGGCCATCGCCTGCCCGAGTGACTGCGCTGTGACCTTCGTGGCCCTGAGGGCGAGGTCGGTCGCTGAGCGCAGTTCCTGCAGCACATCGGGATCAGGGCTACCCACGTGCAGATCTTTAAGCGCCTTGGCCTGGTGGGCTTGCAGGAGGGCCATAGCGTGCAGGGTGGAAGCGGCATGTCCGGTGGCGCTGTAGGCTTTAGCAGTCAGTGTAGACGTCGTCCTACAGGCCTTGGAGGGGAGCACAGGGTGACCCCGCCAGGTAGTCGGATTTCCGGGGCACAGGTGGAGTGCAACAGCCCTATCCACCTGGGAATCCGCCGTCGAGGGTAGCGAGAGCGGATGAGCGGGTGGCATGATGAGTGGAGAGCGCCGCCCTTCACGTAGAGGTCAGCTCATAATGCACTTCTGGGAAAAATGGGACCGGGGTGTGCGCGGCTGTGAGCGGCGTGGTGTTCCCAGGAGCCAATCATCTTTATAAAGACGCATCCTGAAAAGGATGTTCAACGCCGCTGTGTATTGCTCTTTTAGAGGAAAATACTCTTTTACAGAGAAAATAACTCTTAAGAATTAAAACTCTTTTAATTTGGACTGTCGAAGCACCCAGGGGCAAACTGCACTGCCGTGCAGAGAAGGAGAAAAGCCACTGATGTGCACCGTAGATCCAACAGCAAGCAAAGCATCAGAGGAACAGGAACAGGTGTGAAACTCACAGCTGACTGCTGACACGACCAAGGCTCAGAAGAAAATTTCTGAATGAACTCATAGTATTTCCTCGCCTTTATACCCATATGTCCGGGGGCAGGGTATGCAAATACTGTCTGCCAACTTCTCATCTTTTGGTCTTTTTTCATGCATCAGAGGCATATTCGGCGCTCAAGAGAGACCCCTAGTGTCGCTTCTTCGACACAACGTCGAAGTGAGCGACAGACGCGGATCCTTTGCACCAACAGTTACAAATCCCCAGTAACCCCTTGGCTCAATTTCAGGTCAACCTCAAGTTGATCTACAAATGCATGACAGTATCCAAAAAGAGGAGATTGGAAATTGTATTGAGTTACACATTAGTAGAATATATTTGGACTGCCCACTATGCATTTATGTCATTTTAAACAGATGGCTCAAGAAACCCAGAGACAGGGTTTAAAATGGGACATTATGGGAGATGTCAGTATTGGTCACTACTGTTGGGCTTCATGTGCTCAGATTGGAGACAAAGGCAAGCCTACATACAGTCATAAAACCTGACATGGTAACACAGAATCAGCTGTCAAAATCAAAGAAAGGGCATCCAAACAGACTACAAATCCCATCAAACCTTGCTCACATTACACATAGGTGTGAAATTCTGAAGGATCGAACTCTCAACTTTTATTGGATGAAATGCACGTGTAAGCCCGTTTATCGGTCCAATGGCGGTCTCCAATAATACGGGTGAAGGTCTCTGCGCGTTACTGTCTTTCTTTTACGCAACACAACCAGATTAAATGAAATACAATTTCTCTTATGTATTACCTCGTTATTTCATCTGACTCCATAAATGAAAAAGGTTTTAATGATATCTGAGCATCATTAAAAGTGAGCGAATGTTTGATTATTCTTTTAACTCCTTTAATTATATTTTACCCGTTCAGATTAGGAAACTATGTCGCTTTGAGGTCCTCGCGTGTTTTCTCTACACCGCGGGTCTCACGATCACAAGCGGTCAGTATTGGATCATCAAACAGAGGTAAATTGCTATATACCTGAGATCGGTCACGTTCACGTATACACAATCAAAGATACTTCAGTATAGCCCCCATGGAATTGCATACACTTGAATTTAACTTAACGTTTTCTTCAGTAGAGGTCACGACCACTATTACAGATGTAAGTTGACCAACATAACTTCTCTTATAATAGCTTTGGATTGGCCATGCGTGGTTTCCCACGTACACTTATCTGAAGAAACCTCAAGTCAAAACAGAGGTAAGACACACCCGAATTTAGATTGGTCAAGCAGCATTTAGCTGTTCTAAACGGAAAAACACTTTCTGTCTTTGCAAACCAAGTACACTTGAACTGATGCCAATGTCGTCACTAATCTGACGCAGACTTGCGGTAACATACGAATCGCTCAATCTGTTTGGGAAAAAACAATTTCAGAGTCAGTCAGAATAAAATCAAATGTTTACAATTTATTGACCAGGTAATAGAACAATAATTCAAAATCCAATTCATAAGGCAAAATCATCGAACAATCAATATAATCACAACAATACGGAAATTGAGGAATTTGTAGAAATATTACCTGGCAACGAAAAACTACACACAGCGATCATGTGGGAAGTCTACCTACAGACTCCCAGAACCTTTTGCCCCTTCTCCTTATAAACCCAGATAATTCAGTAGGCTAACCAAATGGTGTGTCTGTCCTTATAATTAGATTTGGGTGCCCTATTGAGTAGGTTCCTGTACATTTACATATAGAGGATCTGGGGGAGGGCACACCTTTAAGATGCACATTACATCTCTCATATTCTATAACTTCTTTTAGCTTTTCATTGTGGCTGGGAGGATGAGACCAGTTTACCAGCTGCACTGAGACACTTTAAATGATACCAAACATGTTATTGTTACTTTTTTGTACACACTTGACATTGTATAGGTTTTTAGTGAGTTCTAAGTGAGGAGGAGAGGGGGGAGTAGGGGAAGATAATCAGATGGTAGAAGTGAGGTGCGAGCCCCTGCTGGCTGTGTCTCGGATGTTGCTGTTACATATGCAAGAGACAGTTCAAATGTTGATTCTCATGGAGAGCCTTTTGTTCTCCCGAGGGGTAGCCCAGACTCGCTAGCACCTTACACACGACAGAGCGTGTCCCTCAACCATGATATCATCGACAGTATAAAACCCTGAATATTCCTCCTAAGCCTTGCTTCTAACGACAGTATTTGTGGTGTCTAGTTGCAGCCCTGCTGCTCCCAGGTGTTTCCTCACTGCCCAAGGAAGTAACGTATGTAACTGAACTTTGGCCATACAATCTCAATCTTGCTGGATTCTCCTTATTCCACCGAGCATGGTAACGGATCTGAAGGAGACCACTGAGCAATGCGCGTCTCCCCTTTTGCTTGCAAAATTGAAGAAAGAAGACTTTGCTTCCTTCTTCAACCAAGTCTACTTCACTGATTTATCCACCAACCCGCCGAGAATCAGCCACCGTACTGCCCGCCGACATAGTGAGGAAACAGCCTCCTGTCATCACTCGAGCTTTGAGGAAGCAAGTCGGAATCAAATGACAGATAAACACACATTCTACCTGCGTCCTCATGCGACTCAAGTAAGAGGTTAATGTCTGGGCAGAGATAGATTGTTATAGTTTTGTTATTCTTGTGTTTCAAGGTTGTTGCTTGTACAGTTTACGGACTGCCGAGTCTGCTCATTGCTGCAAATAATACTCAAAGTATATCTGTTACCACAAATGAGATTTGCTGTGTTGTCGTCCAACCATGTTGGGATGTTTGTGCATTTCCGCCATCGCGGGTGAAACTGGCACACTGAGTTTATCCATTAAAAAAACAATAACCACGGCAGCCATTCACTGCTTCTCTGAGTGATAAAACTAATGGTTGCCATCTCTTCCACGATTGCTAAACCGGCATTGGTGCCATCACCCTGCTCTCTCTCTCTCTTGTACTAACCACACACACACACACACAACCCCTCACAAACATACCTGCACACAAAACAGGTGAACAGATAACTTGGCGATAGAGCCCAACTTTGTCCCAAAGTTATTGTATCAGTGGAGACACATGTTAAACAGGCAGATGCCATTGACCAGTCTCTCTGCCCACATTTGCGGCCACATTCTCTGGCCGCAAACCTCACATGACTCACTCTCCACGAGAGCCACGGCCGCCATTTTGTGCACTTTTTCTCTCCTTACACATACACGTATACACACACACACATACACCCATTCTCACACACACACCTCTACCTTCCTCTCTTGTAGTATAGGCTTATCTGTTACCATCTCCTCTCATGTATTATAGGCTTATCTGTTATCGTATCTAATCATGTTACTGTTAGTTGTAAGTCAGAATCTATCGACTGCTTTGTGTTGATTATTAATCGATATTACGTCATCAATAAACTTAGTTATACTTTAATGAGAAGTGTTTTGGTATTGTTCTGCATGCACCTCTGCCAAGGGCTGGCAGGGGATGTCAGTGCTCGGATTCAAGCCTTCATTGTTTCCTTTTTGAATCTCGATGTTCTCTGGACGTCAACTTTCCTAAGAGAACAATTCAATATTGAGACTACTATACTGTCTGGTTATTAGTCCCTGATTCCAGGGTGGTGCCCCAACAATATTAATTCTTATTAATATTCTATCGATTTTGATAATTGAAAGTTATCTTTGATGATTGTTTATTTGAAGGATTAATAAGATAATGTTGATTCTAATCAATGTTCTATTGATTTTAATAATTAATAGTTGTCTTTGATAATTATTAATTATTGCTAATAACTAAACCCGCTCCTGAATGAAATCCCAACACTTTATTATATTATATTATATCATATTATATTATATTATACTATATTATATTATATTTGCATTGGAACGATTACAATGTTTAGGAGGCCATTTAATTTTATTGGGATGACATTTTAATTTTAATAACATTTTGTGTCTTTAATATTTTTTTATTAACAACACCCTTCAGCCATGACTATTTTCAAAATATAACTTTACAATACATTATTATTATTGTTATTATTATTATTATATTGTATATAACGTAAGATTATATTATTATTATTTGTTTGGTGAGTACTTCTGACGGGTCACACTGTGGAAATAAAGACTATCCTGTACAGTAGACGGCGCTGTTTCAAGTGTCGGCTCACTGAACCAATCCAGTGAAGAAATACATCACAATGGCGACTAGGGACACTTGAGTGGTTTGACTCTTCGTCTTCACTGAAGCTCTCTGTGTGATTTCTGTCACATTATTCATTCATAAGCCCTAAAACAGGTGAGTTGATAACGCAGGAATGAATCAAAGCTCCGTCTTATTATCTGTTTCAGCGGAACAACTCTGCTCTAGACTAACAATGAACTCTTGCAATTAGCATATGAACAGCCATGAATCTGACTTGCATTATTATTATTATTATTATTATTATTATTATTATTATTATTATTATTATTATAATGAAGTAAATACAAAACTTACTGACACCAATGGTATTATCGGTCCATGAAACGGTTGAAACAGTAATGAATTCACTATGTGATCGCATGTAAATCTGAAATGTGTTGCACCGGTAAATTAAAGACATGGGCAGTGTCTTAAAACCTCGTGAGCTGCCTACCTAGACTGCATTTTTTAACATCATAGGCGCGAAGTAACTCAAGCCCAAATATGCAAATATACAGAGATTGTTCTATATGTGTACTCTTTTAAAAGTATTGTGTAATGCGTGGTCTTGTATAAAGTGCTGTAAGTCTATATATTCTGTGTAATTCTGCAGTATAAATTGTATTCCACGTATAGTGCACACAGTATTCATATGATATACTGCAGAAGTAGTACATGTATTATGGTAGTGTACCAGCTCAGAGTTTTGGGTGTTGTATGTGCTTTCTAAACTCAAGCCAAAAAACAATGACCCATGATGTGTGCATGTATTGTTAATGCATTGCATTTCCACTAACAGTGTTGATGTATTCTAGCTGGCAAGTATGAGCGCTGAGGCTGCGGACCGTGTGGCGGTGAGCGGCAGTCGTCCCTGCACCCCTCCACAGACTTCCTGGTTTGAGTTCCTGCTTGACCCATCATTACTGGAGCAACACTTACAGAGCTCTCATCCAGGTATCATGACTCACAGTCACCATTGGGGTCAGTAATTAACGTGTAGAAATGCCCTGAAAATTCAGAATAATGGGGGCAATATGCCCCTGCAAGTTCCTGTTTATTTATCTGATACAGTCCTTAATATCCTATTCTAGTTACAGATCCATATATCATAATCTTTAGAAGTTGGATTCCTAAAAGCCCAAAATATATGTCCATTTTCAGTGGACAAGTGAAAATATCTGGCAAATATTATTTGCCGCGTACCCTCTGTGCAGAGGCTACAAGTCTCAGTGGATGATGAATTCCATGACTGTTCATTTATTAAAGTAAACTAGCTGTAAACAAAATGTATCTCAGATTTGTGTGACTTTCTTCTGCAGAACATAAATGGATTTTTTTAGAAGAATATTTCTGCCCTGTAGGTCCATAAAATGCACTTTCCTCAGTTGAAAGGTGAAATTCAGACTCTCCATGTTGAATGGAACGCTTCATGAATCACAGCAATAACAATACAGAGCATCGTGGCTTTTCTCACAGGAGCGAACCCTTGGACATGCACGCACACACACACACGCACGGCATGTGGCCGTGGACTCAACACGCTAAGGCAATGCATATACAGCAGGCGAGTGTTTCAAACAGCTAGACAGGGTGCAGCTAAATGGAAAAGAATGCAGCGACTGAACTTAGCACACTAAAAAAACTGGTGCACACTTACTAAGATTAAGACGGTAACCTGAAGGAAGAACATACAGACGTGCGTTGTGCACATTCTTTCAGAATTGTGCAGCGAATCTTCATATAATGACAAAATATGATGCATAATATTTTGATTATGCAATTTTGTAACATACTATTTTATAACAGCCAATAATGAATAGACGATACACTGGAACAACAAGACAGCAGCAAAAAAAAAAGAAAAAAGATTTTTCAATTGATCAGTTTCTCGCCCACACCTATCATATCACTTCTGAAGTCATAGATTTAACCACAGGATTCTTATGGGTTACTTTGATGCTGCCTTTATGTGCTTTTTGGAGCTTCAAAGTTCTGGTCGATGAATGGTCTGGTATTGTATGAAACTACTGAGCTGAAATATTCTTAGAAAAATCTTAATTTGTGTTCTGAAGAGAGAAAGTCATACACATCAGGGATGGCATGGGGGTGAGTAAAAAAAAAAAAAAAAATTCAGGGTGAACTATTCTTTTAATTTCCAAAAATATTTGGAAAAATGTGAAGTCAACCTAGAAAATGTTTCACTAACAATAAAAATAATGCAGTGTGAAGATTAGGCAATTATGCAGTTATTGAAACATGCCGGTTGACATTTTAACTGAAATATTCCCAAATTAATTGATATTGAATCGAATTGAAATTTGAAATATAATTGAATACTACAATTATTAGATATAATTGTATTGGTGACAGCCTACTGTATCTCATTATTGAGACTGAAATAATTGTTTAAATTGATTAAATTGAAGTAGGACATTTTGACATTAAAAGATGACACAGAAGGCTCTACTTTTAGAGTGCTAGCCTATGCCTTAGTTACAGCGCTATGCAATATGTCATATGCGCCAAGTCAGTGGGCATGGCCATTAAGTTTTGGTATTTTCGTGCAAGCGTGCACTAAGTCTAGATGTAAATGGATATGGCAAAATTGCATACGCAAAGCACTAATGGGCTGAGTCAAGAGCAATATAATTCTCCTGTTCTTCTCCGGTTATTTCACCATCTGCGTCCTGTTATATAGCCCATTTCCCTTCATTATATTACAGATTTTCATAATTCTAAATATTAATTTATTATGCTTTTATGCTGTAACAATACTTGTCGTTCCAAAGGTATTTTAGTGGATACTGTATTTACCATGGTAAATGTCTGATCTGGTCAGGTGAGTCCACGTGAAGCTGCCCCAGTATTAAATGTAGTGTAAGTCACTGTAACCATTCCCACCAGCACTTCTTGTGCAACAGTAAAGACTCATTTTACATTTGTATAACCAGATTTGACGGATTTCCCACAGATCCATCTCCTGTCCAGCTGATCATTCAATTTCTTGAGCAAGCCTCGAAACCATCTGTGAATGAGCAGAACCAGGTCCAGCCGCCGGTGGATAACCGCAGGAACCGCACGCTCAAGCTGCTGGCGCTCAAAGTGTCTGCTCACCTCAGATGGGACCTCAACGTTCTGGAGAAAGGGTGTGTGAAGATGCAGTGTTTATGTGCACATTTCTTAGAATTAATGTTGGCTAAATCTTTCAGATAGTCATTGTTGTGGAGATAATGCAAGAACCAATAGAACTGTTGCTCAATGGCAGCATCAGTGATTCGAACAAACCTCTACATCTCCACGTAACTTGTCCAGCACAGTTTATGGTACAGGTATGAATAATACCTCAAATCATGTGTTGTGGTGTGGACAGGTGTGCTATTACTTGTCACACATCCATATAAGATCAGAGTGTTTTCTTGAAATATGTATACGTCTCATTTCCTAACGATCAGAAGAACTCAAAAGAACTGAAATTACAGATGAAAATGTTCATTGGCAAAGGCTTTTTTATTTCGTCAACAGTAACGAGGACGAGACGACACATCATGACATTTTCATCAAACAAAAAAAACTCATCTGTATGTTGTGAATGTCTTTGCAGTCTGACGACCCCTGTGTTGAATATGCTGCTGAATGAGCTGCTGTGTGTGAGTCGAGTTCCTCCTGGTGTGAAACATGTGGATCTGGATCTGTCCAGCTTACCGCCCACCACCACAATGGCTGTACTCGTATACAACCGCTGGTCAGTGTGACAAATCATGTTCACATCTCTGATTTTACTGGGTTAGCTTTAACTTTCAATAATACAAGACATGATCAGACATAATATAATGTTAAATCAACACTCAAATATGAATGTACTCTGTAGGTGTTTGTTCAACTATTTCATGTTCCAGGAGTTTTACATTTTTTTTTTTTATAACTAACAAATTTTTTTTTTATTAATGAAATTACATCAATTATATTAGTTCTTTTTTTATGCCTTTTATGTCTAGATTTGACTGTTTTATCTTGGCCCAAACTCAGACTTTCAATATTAAGCTATGAAAATCCATTAAAAAAATACAAATTATTAAGTTTAAAACTATGATCATCTAAACGGAGGGAAATAAACACAAACCATTTCAATTTTTATTGTGGGAATATGATTTCACAGTTGTGACGTCATTTCAATCACACCAAAAAATGTTGCCCCTAATAAAGTTTTGTCAAAAGTTAGTGTATTTGTTAATGAAGTGGACAAAAGTGTCAGAGAAGAGCATGCTTGAGATGAAATATGAGACTAGTGATGTGTGAAGAAAACAAAGAAAAATCCACGCAAATATCAAAATATTCAAGTAACAACATTTCAGTAAACATAAAATGTTAGCTATGAAATTTGCCTCAGCAAGATTAAGGAGCTTTTTTATTTTAAAACCATTTTTTATCAAATATTGAAATGAAAGATCTTAATATATCTTAAGATATAATATTCATTGTGTATATTAATGTATTATAGATTGTGTTTACTACCTTGATCTTGCCATGAAAATAGCTAGTGATGCTGATATGGCAATCAAAATTAATATTTTAAAACCATTAAAAATGTCATTTCCATCAGTGTCATTTCAGCAAAACATACTTTGAAATGAGAAAAAAGTGACATAAGTCACCTGTGATGTATGTATATCTACAGCTGTAGCCAAAAGTATTGGCAGTGGCATAAATTTTTTGTTTTGAAAAGTTTGCTGCTTCAATATTTGTAGATTATTTTTTCACAAATTTCTATTTTATACTGGAAAACAATACGTTTGAAAGGCTTTTATTGGCAAAAACATTCACTATATGCAAAGAGTCAATATTTACAGTGTTGACCCTTGTTCTTCATAACCTCTGCAATTTGCTCTGGCATGCTGGATATCAGCTACTGGGCCAAATCCTGACTGATGGAGATCCATTCTTGCCTTATTAGTGCTCGGAGTTGATCACAATATGCGGCCTTCTGTTTGTCCACTCGCCTTTTGAGGATTGACCACAGGTTCTCTATGGGATTAAGATCCGGGGAGTTGCCTGGTCACGAATCCAAAATTTCAATGTAACGATCTCCGAGCCACTTAAAATAACTTTGTACCTGTCTTCTGCTGTCCAATACTTGTACTTCCTGCAGAATTTCAGTCAGTCCTTTATGTTTTTCTTGGAGAGAAGTGGCTTCTTTGCTGCCCTTCTTGACACCAGGCCATTGTCCAAAAGTCTTCGCCTCACTGTGTGTGCAGATGCACTCACACCAACCTGCTGCCAATATTGAGCAAGATCTGCACTGTTGGTGACACGATTCCCTAGCTGACTCCTCAGGAGGAGATGGTCCTGGCGCTTGCTGGACACACTGGGACATCCTGAAGCTTTCTTCACTGCAGTTGAACCTCTCTCCTTGAAGTTCTTGATGATCCGGTAAAAGGTTCTTTCTGGTGCAATATTCTTTGCAGCAATTTCCTTGCATGTGAGGCCATTTTGATGCAAAGCGATGATGGCTGCACGTCTTTCTTTAGAGGTAACATTGCGAACAAGAACACAATGATTGGAAGCACTTCTTCCCTCCTTTTATAGCAATCAGTCTGCTCTTATAATCCAATCAGAATGATAGAGTGATTTCACCTGACTAGTGGTCATTTTGTGCCAGGGCCAAAAAAACAGTGAAATTTGGGCTTTTGTGATACATTTTTTTGCAATGATTTAAAATGCATCTGATCACTCTGCACAATAATCTAGAAACAATGTGAATCAACACCACAACAACTGAAGCAGAAAACTTTGCAAAACAAAATGTATGTCACTGCCAATACTTTTGGCCACGGCTGTACACTGTTGGACATTGTTATTAGACAAATAATAATAATAATAATAATAATAATAATAAAAGTTAATTGTGAAAAATGTTTTATCAAGACTTAATTTTCTTGAAAATCCACAATACTAAAAGTGCCCAAAATTTAAGAAACCCCCCATATATGAAAAAATATCACATGTCTTGAAATCTCTAAAAACTGAATGTACATTTAATGTCAGGTTTAGTACGAAAAACTTTACAGTCAGCTAGTGATTATCATGAATTATACCACGGGTCTTTCCCCTCTCTCTCTCACCCAGTTACACATACTGACTCACACACACAGACTTGAGTTGCGACCAAAATACAGAGCCTTGATGTAAACGCACCCCGCGACTTGATCAATACAACAGCTCGTATATTATCCAAAATAACTTTTAATATCTGTGGAAAGCACCTTTCCATTCACTCTCTCACACACACATGGACATACAAACTCAAGCAACAAACAGACAGTGAGGTTGTGCACAGTTGTTTAACAACGGAAAAGTGACGCAAACACGCTGCTGCTTAGAAGTATACTTAACCTTTTATCTTGCCAACTTGAAGAGATGTAACCGCTGAAGAAGACGCATTCACAATTTATTTCCAATGCTGAAACGCAACGCATCCTCCATTGCTTGTTCAAAATAGCAACGAAGGCTTGAGCTGTATCAAGGACAGATGCTGAATCCGTGGTGGAAGAAAGTAGCTCCACTCGTCTTGAGATTAAACCCTGAATGATGATGTAAGATGTGGTAACTCTGGTATTAGCGGAATAATTGTCTCCTGTTGAATTATTGAAAATATGCTCGGGTGTGCATTCATTTTCAATAATTACACTGTTTGTCGTTAATCGTTCTTTACATAAACCAATGGAGAGGTAGGTGTCTTGTAATGGGGTTTTTTTCAATAATAACCAGAGAGCATGTAGTAAGTTTGATCAATTGAACATGTTTGTTAATGTTATTGCTGTTACCATTTTCTCTTACCGTTTAGGCCTTTAACTGTAACCTGTTTGTGTTATACTAGTTTTGTGTATTTAAATTCGCAGAACAGTATGTTCAATGGTAATGCTTGAGTAACAGAACACATCACATTTCTTGTAAATGTTAACAATTTCATGTGTTTGTTTGTATAATTGAACCGTTTCAACAGGGCCATCCGCACCATCGTGCTGAGCAGCTTCCCTGAGAAACAGATCAAACCTGGACCACACCAGATCAATATGTGAGGAACATGTCATGACATCAGAAGACATGTTTGAATGCTGATTAAAAGTGTGTTGTGTGTGCTGATAGTGTTGTCTGTGTGTGCTGCAGGATTAATGTGGTCCAGCAGGAGAAGGACCTCACAGAGAACATCCTAAGTGTGGTAGGACCAGTATATCTCTGCCTTCACTGTGTTTTAATGTGCAGTTGTTTGATTGCTGTCGATCTGGACAGTGTGAGGGGTTGTTCACACAGGACGGGAACAGAATGCAGTTGAACTGTTTTTAACATACTGTGTGACTCTCATAACTTTAAAAGACTGGGACATGCACCACAACAGCCTGAGACGTGTACACAGACAATAATCACAGAAATTAGCAACAACAATTAAATTAGAAAGAATGTGTGAACAGCCCCTCACTCTGTGTCTAGAGGTATTACGTTTCTCTTTCTTTTAACTAACAGACCAAATTGTTTTTCTTTTGCCTAAAAGAGATAGTTAACTAAAAAATGATAATTCTGTCATCCTTTACAGTCATCTACATATTGAAGATTGGTCAGTTGTGTGCTAGTGTGTGATTTATCATTTTGTTGTTCAGCTGAGAGAACAGGCTGCAGACTCCATCATGGTGTTAGAAGGAGCTCTGAACATTAAGAAAGACTTCTACATCCACACAATGAGAACCCTGGACCTGCTAGCAGCTGATCCCAGTACAGCCAACGGAGAGACAGAGTCATCGACTGCCGGTCTGCGAGTCAGCGCTGATGACCTGCACTGTCAGGTGTGTCAGATCTACAGAGAATACAACTAGCACACAATAACCAGTTAACTCCTCTTTAATGTTCATCGTGTGAAAAGGTTGCTACATCACTAATAAAACATCTATGCATTCATCTTCTCGCCAGGTGCATTATGATTTAGGAGGCATTTACTTTCAGCAAGGCTGTTCAGATCCTTCTGCATATGAGAAAGCCAGAGAACACTTCACAATCACACGAGAACTGCTCGCTAAGGTGAGACCGATATCCAGAATAAAGGTATTCTTCACCCAGAAATGTACATTTTCATCATTTGCTCACCCTCATGTCATTCCGAACATTCCATATGACTTTTTTCTTCTGTGAAACACAAAAACATTCATTTTAAATCATCTTCACGCTGCTCTTTTCTGCACAATAACAGTTCATAGTTTCCACGACTGTCAAGCTCCGAAAAGGATTAGTTCACTAATGTTTAATGAAAGTGTGTAAAGGAGTGCGAATTGTTTTTGCATCAAAACATGCAAGAAGTAATCATATTAGATCATCTAAAAGGTTACATTACTGACCCAACACTGGCCGCATGAATGCATTAATGGTAACAGAATTGAGTTGTGTTTCCAGTTGGATTCTTCATCTCTTTGTCATCTGGATGAGCAGCGTTTGTCTGGTTACTGGAGCGCCTGTAGAACTCTGACCGGAACATCAGACCCCAGTGAGACCCAGATCACCCCGTATGGCCAGATCAGCTGCTTCATTAGGAACCGCAACTACGGGGTCAGTGAGATTTCTGAATGCATTACAGGAGCATCAAATGCTCAGAGATGAAAACCCCTTTTGCTGAATCTTGAGGATCAACTGTTGTTGGTTTATGCAGCTACACTCTAATCTACTAACTGGTCATTGATGGCAGTGTAAACCAGCAGAGAGCTAAGTATCATAGTGGTCAAAGAACATCCTTCTGGAATGACAAGAGATTTAACTCTCCTTGAAATTTTGGAGCCCCTAAGGAGTAATAATATTAATAAAAATAAGTTTTATTTTAATAGTGCTTTCTAAAACCTTTGCAGAATCAGTCACACCAAGAAATGAATCACAATCATTCTCAACAACACAATAGAACACAACAAGAATCTTGCAACTATTAATCTTGAAAGAATCTTTCGCAAATGCATCTCTTGTGCTCTAGTCACCTGAATCTTTGTCTTTGATATTGCACATTTTGCCAGTGAGTGGAATATTCTGAAACGCTGTTCATATTGTGATTGTTGTGTGTATTACAAGTAAAGCACATAAACAAGCCTTTTGCTTAACAACATATTTTTCAAGATGGCGTTTCACAAATGTACATCGTAAGCATTATATTCCTCTGTCTGATAGGCACTAGCGCTGCATTATATACCTGAGCCATCCCTCACTGATGCGGCACTCGGTGAGACTTGATTACGTTCATTATGAACGCAATAAAATCAAGATGCTTCGCTTGCGGCTCGCCTACTTTCTGAAGGATGATGCCACCCCCCTCCCTCTCACCATGCTCCTTATGAAGGAGTGGATGGGATATTGAGCGCTGAGAGTTTGAGAATGAATTGTTGCTGGCTCAAGCATCGCATGCCTCCACGCCTCTACGGGCGTCTTTTGTCCATTGAATTCACCACTGACGATCAGCGGCCCAAATTCTGGCACATGGTGTGATCATGTTTTGGAGGTGGTGCTATATCGCTCGCAGCGTCTGAAGGTGAGGCCTGGTCTCACTCGGCCGATGAGTCTGTTTGTGTTCCCCCCACCCCCCAATGGGAGGAAGTCTGCACCAAAATTTCTGACACTAAGCTGGCTCAGGTGCTTTCTCTGGCAGTCGAGAAACTGCAGCTCGAATGGCCTGCTCTGAGTGGGCCTGTGGTCCCCAGCAGAGTTTTTGCTGGGTCAGCGCAACTCTGAGGTACTGTTTTTCTCTGAGCTGCATGACTAATTTTTTAAAACGTGGGATTCACCTTACTCTGCGTGAACTCACGTTTTGGTGTAACAGCATTCACGACTCTGGACTGCGCCATGCAAAGGGGTTTTACTGAAACCCCTCCTCAGCATTTGGATGGAAATTTCAGCCGGTGCACCCATCCAAGCCATGTCGAGATCTTTGCTCATAGGCAAGGCTGACCTTAAGGATGATCTGCTTAAAGACATGGATGAGAACAGACCTGAACCCGAGTCATCTAAGGCAGTGGTTCCCAACCCTAGATTTGGAGTACCCCCAACACTGCATGTTTTGGATGTCTCCCTTATCTAACAAACCTGATTCAACTCCTCAGCTCATTAGTAGAGGCTCCATGAGCAGAATTGGGTGTGTCAAATAAGGGAGACATCCAAAATGTGCATTGTTGGGGGTACTCCATATCCAGGTTTGGGACCCACTGATTTAAGGTGCTGCGTGACGCCACCAAGGCTACTAAAGTCTCAGCCCAAACCATTGGCCAGTCGATGGGTAGCCTGGTGTCCATGGAGCGTTATCTCTGACTCAACTTATCAAAGGTTCATGTTAGGGATGCTTGACGCTTCAGTGTCACAGCAGGACCTCTTCGGTGAGGCCGTGCCTGCCTTCACTGATTGGTGTCAAATGGCTAAAAAGAAGTTGAAAGCATACAAACACGTTTTGTCACGGCAATGTGCTTTTCTGTTACAGCCAGCTCACTCACGCTCTTCCTCGGGGCCAAGCTCAGTGCCCCTGCTGCGTTATATCTCCAGAAAGTGGAGACCGCCATAGCCAATTGTTCACTCCCACACTTTTTCCAGTGGGAAACCCTCCTGATGGTTCGAGTACCATAAAGTGGGTACTACAGCCCATGAATCTTGATGTCCGTCCTTCATGTCGAGTGACCTAAAAGATGCATACTTTCAAGAAGTATGTGCAAATGTATATACCTGTGATAATGCGCATCAGTGGCAGAGATGATCTCCATTGAATCAGCTAATGATCTAGCATCTTGTTCGCTCCATTCAGGGAAGCAAGGTTACAGTTGTAACTGAGATGTTTGTACCAAAAAAAACATGGTTTTAAAAACCACATGTACCACACTTTACCAATGGCGTTACTAACCTTTTTGTTTTGGCAGAATGATTATGATTTTTATGACCATTGTTTTAGTTTTCCTGTAGTATTACTACCATTAATATCATGGTTAAAAAATGGTTACTGTAGACAATTTTATTCTGTGGTTATGTTTTTACACAAATACAATAGTTCAGCTATTAAACCATGTTTAATTTTTGCAAGGCTTTGATAAAGGTATTGCGATGGAATGCAAAACATTTCTGAGCTAACATAAAAACAAATTGCTAGGAAACTCAAAACTACTTCAGAAAAAAACTAAAATCACTCCCTGTCCTTTAAGGGGCTCCATATGAAACTGAACTTGTAATTGATCATTTGACTTTGTCTTTAGTGTGTTTTTTGTTTTTATTGTGCAGGCTTTGATAGAGTCTTTCATCAGAGATAACGTCACACTCGGTCTACCCAACAGCTTCAGACATTCAGTTCAACTGGAGCTTCTGCACAAACTACAACAAGGGTGAGAAATAATGATGCTTTACATTCCTAATGGACAAATATTACAAGAATAAATGCTGTTCATTTCAAGTTAAGCTCTACCAACAGCACCTGTGACATACTGTCAATTACTACAGACATTTCAGCTTCTCTCTTTAAATAAGGCAAATTAAGTCAAGCAGGCAAAATGACAGCTCTGTGAATCACATGGTTTCGAAAGTATAAACACACGTTAGCATGAGAAAAGTGTGAAAGAATCACTTACCAACCTTGTCTGTGAAAGTTATACATATCATGACCAGCTTAAAAAGTAAACCCGTTTTCTTTTGCTTGATTTTATATTAGGATATATACATTTTTAGTCATTTAGCAGACACTAGTATCCAAGTGATATGCCAGGAGACCAGGAAGGGACATGGAAGAGATGTGATGTAACTATCAGTAAAGCGCACTGCGCACAGCCGTTACAACAACTTGTATATAACCAGAAGTTCATCCACCTTGAAAAGTAGTCCCACTGCTAAAATAATGATCTATTATAACATTACAGTGCAAATAACTTCACATTAGTACAGAATTAATATTTATACCCACCTGTGCTCTTGCCCGTTTGACTTCCACTGTAAGTGCATTATTGTAAATGCCATTCTTGTTTGCTTTTTCAAGTCAATATTTTCTGTGTGGCAATTGACAGCATGTCACAGATGCTCATCGTGGACCTTGTGAATGTTCTTTGAAGCCACATGTGTGTGCATGTGTTTGTATGACAGGGACAGGGATCTGGAGGAGGTGTGCCATAAACTGTGTGTGTGTAACGCAGTGAGAGACGCACTGGAGGGTGAAGTGATTAGTGTGTGTTTCCATCAGCTGCTTCTCAGACCCAACAAAAACACCATCAGCTTCTTGCTGGAGGTACAAGCCCTGCAACATTACTGGATAATAAAGCAATGAGCCATGAGAGCCTGGACATTACAGGGTAATATGTAATTACTGTGGTAAAATCACTGCAATACATGGACCCAAATGGCTTATTGCTTTTATAATACAGTGGCAACAGCGCTATGATACAATACACTGATGTTCAAAAAGTAGTTCAAAACAAACTGTTCTTCTACCATATAATGTAGTTATTTTACCAAACTCCATGCTGTTACAGTTTCCAAGCAACATTCAACATTCTTGAGAAGACAGTCAAACTGACTATCAAAGAAAGCATTGCGACCTCTAACCTTACCTCACTGAAAAATGTATAATTGAAAGCTTAGGATATCTCAAGTTTTTAACAGCCTAATATATAGGGTAAAATTCCTTGCATTGAGACAAAAAGTGAAGACTGACACATTTCAAGTGACAGTAACCTGCACTGAATCATGCTAAATACAGTTTCATGACCAGAAAGAAATATTTATTGATGGTAAATTTTTTTTTAAAATATAATTTATAAATATTTTATCATATTTAAAGAGATTGAGAATTTAATCCAACAACGTGGACAGTCTGTCATTAACCCTCCTCTTGCGTTCAGAATCTGCATACACCTTTTGCGTTCTTGGGTCAGTTTTGACCCGGTGGAATTCAAGCTTGTATATCGTTCATAACCCGATGGTTTTCCTCAAACTATATTGTAAGTCATTAATAGGTTCTTAACTGTTCATACATGCAAAATGATTGTTAACTGACAAATAGAAGTTATTTATTAAAATGCCATTTTTATAATAAAATGTAGAAATTGTTTGACATTTCAAAATATACATTAACTACAGGAAAACCAGTGTGATGTGACTGTTTGTAAACAAGATGCAGTCCCAGTGAGAGACAAAAAAGTGTGTGTTAAAATGTTATTACTTGTAAGACGCTAAATGGAAGTGAAGTGTTTATAAGGAAAAATCAAATTCATAGATGTACAAAAAAAATTGGTATCATGTATCGTGTGTATAGCCACATTTGAAGTCAAGGTCAAAATTGACCCATGAACACGAAATATGTAACGATGATAGTTTTTTTAAAAATGCTTATATCTCAAACTATTTAATAAATAAAAAATATTGTGTATTTTGATTATTTTGACAAAGTCCCAAATTTAGTTCCCGTACTAAAAACTATGTGCTATATAAAAATGATCTACCTCTCCTGGGTCAAAAATGACACGGACAGCGGTAAAGTTATTTTTAAGTTAAAGCATATGCTTAAAGGAATATTCCGGGTTCACTACAAGTTAAGCTCAATCGACAGCATTTGTGGCATAATGTTGAATGCCACAAAAATTAATTTAGACTCTACACTCATTTTCTTGAAAAAAAGCAAAAATTGAGTTTTCAGTTACAATTACAATGAAAGTGAATGTGGTCATTTTGTGGAGGGTTTGAAGGCAGAAATGTGAATCGTATAATTTTATTAAAACTTCCATGGTTAGTGCCTCACTGGAATCTTGATTTTTGCTTTTTTTAAATAAAAGGAGGTACGAGACAAAATTATTTTTATGGTAATCAATTTTAGTCACACAAGTGCTGTAGATTGAGCTTAAAGGAAAATTTGCTGATAATTTACTCACCCTCAGCCATCCAAGATGTATCTTGAGTTTCTTTCTTCATCAAAACAGAATTTACGATTTTTAGCTTCATTCAATGCAACTGAATGAACACCAATTTTTTTTTGGTCCAAAAAGCATACTTAGTCAGCATCAAAGTAATCCACACGACTCCTACCTAAACACTGAATGCCTCCCGTCGCTGTCACATGACGTCATCACGTTGGCAAGTTCACACGAGAATTCAAAAGTTCCGCTCTGTTTACCACAGAGGAATGAACTTCATGCGAGAGTTAGGTCAATACAAACAGCTACAGAGAGTTGGTGGAAGCGCCGATTTCAAGATAAAAACATTTTCATTAGCAATTTGTGTTGACAGGATTGGTGGTGGCATAGTGGGGTAAAGCACATAACTGGTATTCAGAAGGTTATAGGTTTGATCCCCACAGTCACCACCATTGTGTCCTTGAGCAAGGCACTTAACTCCAGGTTGCTCTGGGGGGATTGTCCCTGTAATAAGTGCACTGTAAGTCGCTTTGGATAAAAGCATCTGCCAAATGCATAAATTTACATGTTAACATTACTTAATGACTGGAGTCGTGTGGATTACTTTGATGCTGACTAAATATGCTTTTTGGACCATCAAAAATTGGTGTCCATGCATTGAATGAAGCTAAAAAATCTGCGATACTTTCCTAAATATCTAAAATCCTTTCCTGAAAGAAACTCATACACATCTTGGATGGCCTGAGGGTGAGTAAATTATCAGCAAATTTTCATTTTTATGTGAACTATTTCTTTAACTTGTATTGAACCCGGAATATTCCTTTTAACTCTCAAGCGGTTCTCATATATCCACAGGTGTGTGTGAGGTCATTGGATAAGGAGCTCACATCAGAAACATCCAAGAGGAAAATGGCTCTCTTCATCAAGTGAGCGCACTTACAATGTTACATGGAAACCACTTTTGCTCTTTGTCATCTTTCAGCAGATTGTTTGTTGTTTTGGTTGTAGGAGTGTTTGTGAGTGGCTGCAGGATGTTTCTCTGGCCTTCATGGTATCGTCTCATAAACTCTTCATGGAGCTTCTTCAGGATGAGGAGAAGAAGATGATGATGGAGCAGATGAGGAGGAGATCCGCCTCTGTCAACTTCAGTGCCAAACCACTGCCGTCATTCTACGACATTCCTGGTGCGTCCTGAACATGTTCAGTCGTGGCAAATGTGTAGTTGTGATTAATGTTAACGGTTCAGACTGAGCAATGCTGGTTGTGTTTTTCTCTTGACAGCATCTGCGAGTGTGAACATCGCTCAGCTGGAGCAGCAGCTCATTCTGTCTCTGGACGCTCGTCAGATCAGACAGATTCTCATCGAGCTGCACGGCATCACTGAACGACCCTTCTGGAGGGTCAACAGTAAGGTCAGGAAGGACTTGTTTCAGCAGGGGCTCAGAAGCCTTGTAGAGGTCACTAATGTGATAATTACGGATGTCCCGATACAGCGCTCAAGTACTGGTATTCTTAAAAATGCTCCACTACCAAAAACCTATTCCATTTGACATACAAATCATTACGTAAACATTCAGCCAACAAGTTTAAATCACGTTATGTCCTTGTGAGATTATTTAACCTCAAAAGCTGTGAATTAATGAGAAAAATGTATAGTTTGCATGTAATTCAAATGTGAGTTCTTGTGAATGTGTGGAGACAGTGTTGTGCTGACGCCAGCTGCTCAAACCTTTTAATACTCCAAGACTCATACAGGGAAAACACCGTCATGAGCATCGCACGCTCTGTTTGTAGCAGATGACAGTAAACAGAGTGCAAATATATGTTGTAGTGTGAGGCAACCTTTTGCAGTTTAATAATGACTTTGAATCATGTAGCGATCGGCTTTTCCAGACTGGGAATGTGTCATGATAACGTCAGAGCTTCTTGATCAATGCAACACAGAAACAATTCAAAATAAACGTTACATTTATAGGAAAAGTATAACAGAAACATATCACTACTATAAAGTTATTTAATATTCACTGTAATAATAAATCAGTAGTAATTGTATAATCTCACATCTGTGATGCTCTGTTATGCAGCACTTTATTTAACAAATTAGATTTGAATTGTGCTGTGAGGATCTGTATATAAGCTTTTCATTTGATAAAAAAAATAATACAATATTATGTTGAAAATGAATGGTTATATTTTCATTTGATAAAAGCTTTAACAAATTAAACATTTTGATGATACAATTGAGATAAACAGTTGATATAGAGTTTAGAAAAAAAAAAAACTGGTATCGGCTCAGTATTGCCAAGTACCAAAAAGTACCTGTTCACTTACTCGTTCTCAAAAAATGGAATCAGGACATAGGTTTGTGCGGTTTACCAGTACTAACAAAGTATCGCAATATAAAAAAAATTTAAATGGTACAATATCATCTTGTTGCTAATTTTGGTTCCATATTTCCATTCTATGCTATCATTAGTAAAATTATATGAGATGTGACAAATTTGAGATGAAATCAATGACAACCTCTGGATTTGGTCAAATGTGATCTTTAAACACCAGAAGGATATAATGTAATTAAATAACATACAATCACATGCTGCACGCTACAGAATGAAGAAGAGGTGCCGCTCTGTCATCTGCTTCACAATCACACACACACACATATACGCACACAAACGCGACACTGCTGGTGCTTCATTTTCATACGGTGTGTTTACAGTATAAACAGCTGTTAACACTTAAATGAACTCCTCCGGTGCAGCACGGAGATTTCAGCTCGAGAGTCGTGACAGGAGAATCCCAGCATTAATGGGAAGCTTGATATAACTAACCCGTCAAAAACAGGAAGAACTCAAAGGTCTGTCAAAATAAAAGTCCCACTTAAATTGAACTATTCAAATGGATGCGTGAAATTGAAGACAGAAAAATAGAACTACTCTATAAAAATGTAATATTCCAAAAGTAGCAATAATACTCATAATAACAATATTAAATGGTTGTTTTAATATTATTATTATTATTGTTATCTATAAGCAATATAAAAAATACAATTGTTTTATCAGCATGTTGTGATTCGGCCATAGCAGCCTTGTGCCACAGGTAATCAGATTTGTTTTTCATTAATAATGTGAAGCTCTGTTGTGCAGTATTTTATTTTACCAAAAATAAAATTGCAATTATTTTGTAATAATAAAATATATATATATATATATATATATTTATTTATTTTTATTTTATTTTATTAAAGCTGTATCAATTTGATTAAACACCATTTGATCATAACATTTAACATGGAATCCAGAAAAATTCAAACAGAAATCACATCATTCGTATCTGTGAGACTTTATGCAGTTCTTCTGCACTTCAAGTCATTTTCTGTGTAATTTCATCAAAAATCTGAGGCTTTTTATTTGTTGATTATAGTATCGATTTAGTATCGATACCGAGGTACAAGGGCTGGTATCGTACCGAAGCCAAAATGTTGGTGTCAAGAGCAACGCTATCGGGACATCCCTAGTGATAATTTGTCCTAATATGTAATAAAGTTTGGTTCTTATTAAAAACAAATGTGCCAGAAGGGTGTTTGGTGGATACAGTACTAGGTCAGGTCATTTAAGTTTATGTTTCCACATACAGTAATTTTGCTATGTACACTGATTATAATTTTTGTAACACTAGGTAGTCACACATTAATATACAGTATAATATAGTATAAAATATAAAAGTAATATTATGGGTTCACTACAATTTAAGCTCAGTGAACAGCATTTGTGGCATAATTCATGCCTCCTTTTCTTTAAAAATAAGCTAAAATCGAGGTTACAGTGAGGCAATCTCACTGTCATTTTTGGAGGGTTTAAATGCAGATGTGAAGCTTATAATGCTTCATGCATTTATTTTGCTTCAACAGAGCACAGACTTGAGTCTTATATGTCAAAATATGGTTTCTTTTTGCTACCAGTGACTTTCATTTGACCTTTTCCTGTAGTGGGAGGTTCCTGCTGACTATGTAAACATCATACTGTCCTTAAAAGACAGTCTGACACGAGACCTGCTGTATATTCTCATGGCGAAGGGTCTGCACTGCATCAATATAAAGGTGACTCACTTTAAAATCATTAACATGCTCTACATGGCTTAATTGTATTTAGAGACCACCCTCCAGTTAACATGTTTGGCTATTCCACCAATTCAAGTTCAGACAGATCTTAAATGTTACACAGTGACTTTCTAAAGAATTTTCTTTCAACTTTGTGACAACAACTTTTGAAACCAAGTTTCAGAATGAACCCCTTAAACTCTGCAGTCCACTTATAGGCTAAGATATTCAATGAAACAATTAGGACGGTGCATGAACTGAAAATGAGACTGAATGTCTGTGGATGAGTACATCTGTGTGGGGTAAAATGTGTTAGAGCGCCACCTTCATGCATACATACAATACCTAAAATAATAAAGAATACCATTAGCTTTCAGTAATTCAGTCTCACCTTTTATCAAAACAAGTAACTATTCTTCTGTGGCCAGAAGCATTCCACCTTTGCTGGACTCTTTTGGGATAACGCAACGCAGTGTTTCGCACAGCTCACATATTTCATCAATGCTTATATTCTTATTGTCTCTTCATTTGTCTTTTTGTGTTAACGTGCTGCAGAGTTTTGCGCACGCTCGTCAGCTGTTTGACGCGTGTTTGGAGGTGGTGACAGAGTTTTCTCCAAAGCTGCGTCAGGTCATGCTCAACGAGATCCTGCTGCTGGAGGTCAGAGGTCATGAGACGGCTGCTGCCGACGGTAACATGGAGAGACCTCCACCAGACCTGGTCAGCAGAGTCCGCGGTTACCTGGAGACGAGGATTCACGGTGTGATTTCGTTATTGTGTTGAACTGATCATTAATACATTCGTCTAATATTTAGCTTGAATCAGATGCTGAACCGATCGCTCTGCTCCAGTTGCTCTCTGAACATCAAGAAATAATTTGTGTCATGTGATCATGTGTTCAGCTAATAATAAGAATGTAGTAATCTTACAGGTTATGTTATAAATGAATCCCCCCCAGATATTCCTCTGCGTCAGATTGTTGGTGAGGAGTGTGTGGTGTTCATGCTCAACTGGAGAGAGAATGAGTATCTGACGCTGCAGGTGCCACAGTCACTGGTCAACAACAACCCTTATGTAAAGGTGTGTGTGCTCTAGATTCTCTAGCTCTGCTCCAAAACCTGTACAACTGTCTACATATGTAGCTACCTTTCTAAGGTAATGTTCTAGCCGACATGGAAACCCATTTGTGTCCGTGGCGAGCCTACGGTGTCTTTAAATGCTGTTTAGTTGGACTTCTCACTAGGTTTTGGAACGAGCAGTATGAGATTGATATTAGTACACAGTTTAAACACATGTTCACTAATAGTCTTGTCAGATCTAAACTTCTAATCTCGGATTGATTCTCTCCTTGTGTATTTCCGACAAATTCTGCATCCTGTGAGCGGTGCAGTTGGGTCAGCTGATCGCGTCCACCTGTAAGGAGCTGCCGGGGCCTAAAGAGAGCCGTCGCACAGCTAAAGAGCTCTGGGAAGTGATTGTGCAGATCTGCAGTGTGTCCAGTCAACACAAGCGCAGCAGTGACGGAAGAGTCAGTCTGCTCAAACACAGAGAGACCTCGCTCGGCATACTGCCCAGGTCAGAGAGAGAGTGTGTTTGATGCAGGGTCACACTATCACACATGAGGAATAATGCTAAATTCATCTTAGACAACCTCTTAACTCAACCAGACCAATGAGAACACATATTATTTTAGTGCATTGATGCATTTTCTCTGTTTGTTGAATTCAGGAGCAAATTCATGACATTTATGAAGAAACTACGGGTAAGTGTGACATTTATCCACAAATGGGTCATTCTGTGTCAACTCATCCAGAGGTCCACACCTCAGTTTTGTCTTTGATCATTTTTTACTAGATTATTGATAATGGAAACCAAAATAGTAAATGCTATGGACCAATATTTACTAATTAATCCATTATTTTGTTGATGGGGTCAAAAAGACAATTTTCACCAGTGATTTTGGAGCAAAACTACAGGATATTAAATAACTTTAGAAAGGTGCTAGCATCATTATTTTATTTTTACACAGAGATGTGGGTCAATTAATAAAATCAGTTGATTTCAGCAGCTCTTGTTGCACTATATGTCAATGGTGTGAGTCTAAAAATGGAAAAGAAAACAAACACTTTTTCATGTTGTTTTTCTGAAGTTTCAGAATAGGGGTGGACAATATGACCAAAATCTTATATCACGATATCACTCATTTTATAACATGATAACGATAAATATCACAATATATAGTTACATAAAAATAATGAATGTAAATAACCATAGTGTAATGACTATTTTTGAGAAATCCAGTCATTGAGTTAAAAACATTCTGTAAAGCTGCTTTAAAATTATGTGTGTTGTGAAAAGAATTACACAAATAAAAATGATTAGATTATTTTCTCTTTATTTGGAACTTGACAAACATAGTCGGAGTAAAAAAAACAAAAAAAAACATTGGTGGTATTCAAAAAGGGGTAATCAACCTTACCACAATGGTAAATTTCACATTTTAGTCTGATTTCAGGATTATTATAGTAAAACACTTCATTAGGCTCTTTATGGTTTAAGTCATCTCTGTAGACAATATTTGAATATCTGAAAGCAAAGCCAGTTTGTTTTCTAATATCTAACGTCATTTGAACTGATTTTTATTAAGAGTGATGAGGTGTAGTTTAATCTGCATGACAGTTGACACAATTGTTGGTGCATCACACATTGTTTTAGCTGTTTTCCTTGTCAGTGCTTGTTAGAATGTCAGGCTCTCTCACCATTGGAGATGTTTGACTTCCTCCTTAGTGCTTTAAGGTAAAAACCTCAAAACTCAGTACCATTCAAATGGGTCAAAGCATTGAAGCTTGTGCTGCGATAGAGAGAAACCAGGTTGAGTAGCACAGGTGTCTGTGGAGCCCAATCTGGAATCCTGCTGGACTCAAGTGCACTTTCATGCATCAGATATAGAGCATGCAAAAGTCACGTGAAACACAGCTGTGTATTTCAGATATTCAGAGTGCGAGATTAATGTCAATGAATTTGCTTCGGCGGCCTGAAATTTCGATTGGGTGTCTGCCGAAAAATGGTCAGTACCTGGAAAAGCCCTGTTTCTTCAATTCTCTCAGTCTCACATAAAGCCGCTCTCTCTGCCTCCAGAATGTGTACCACGTACATGTTACGTGAATAGAATGAAGTGCACTTGTCTTGCACGCACTGGCGATTTTGCGTAAACTCGATACAGGTGATACTCCAAAATGTATACCAGTTGCCAAATTTCAACCGGTTTATCATGTCTACCGGTATATTGCCCACCCCATTCCAGAGAAGTATTAAAAATATCTTAATATCGTTTTAAGATTGTGGTTAAGAACAAACTTTCCTTTTGGAATATACAAATGTAAGGTCCTATTTGGAGATACTGGGCTCTAAATGTGACTTCATGTGCAAATTGTTCACCTTTAACTATTTGTAATTGTTGAAAACCAAATGTGGATTGGACAAGAAAAATGTGCTTAATACCATCTGACCCACATTTGGTTTTCAACTAGAGATACACTCACTGAGCACTTTTATTACGAACACCTGTACACCTACTTATTCATGCGATTATCTAATCAGCCAATTGTTCTTGGAACAAGTGGAACCCGATGTTGTCTTCTGCTGTTTTTGCCCATACACCTCAAGGTTCGACATGTTGTGCATTCTGAGATGATATTCTTCTCAGCACAATTGTACAGAGTGGTTATCTGAGTTACTGTAGACTTTATCAGTTAGATCCAGTCTGGCCATTGTCTGATGACCTCTCATCAACAAGACATTTCCGTCCACAGAACTGCCCCTCACTGGATGTTTTTTGTTTTTGGCACCATTCTGAGTAAATTCTAGAGACTGTTGTGTGTGAAAATCCCAGAAATACTCAAACAGCCCATCTGGCACCAACAATCATACCACGGTCAAAATCACTGAGATCACATTTTTTCCCCATTCTGATGGTTGATGTGAACATTAACTGAAGCTCCTGACCTGTATCTGCATGATTTTATGCATTGCACTGCTGTCACATGATTGGCTGATTAATCGCATGAATAAGTAAATGTACAGGTGCACAAAAGTGCTCCGTAAGGAGTGTTTATTGGTTTTAATGTTTAATCTGTGTACGTGTTCCCCTGAAGCCGGCACTGGTGGGTTCTGCTGTTAGAACGGCTGTGTTCTACAGCATAACAGCAAAAACAATCTCTGACACCTCGTGGGGATTTGCTGTATCTAAATCTTTCATCATTGAAAATATTCATCCATGTTTTTATCCTCACTTCAATGCATTTTTTTGTTATTTTGATTAGAACTGTTTTAAATTGAAGCGAGCAACTATCTGGAAATTTGCCCTTTCAGCACACACATCGTGTCTTGTGAATAATTATAAACATTCCTCATTAAACCTCATCAGGTGAAATATAAACACATAGGCTTTGAAAAGATTCATTTGGTTAATACTTATGGAGGAATAGGCAGGCACTCCCACTTTAGAAAAACAACACAAATAATTATGTAATGGACCTATGACCTGTAGTTTTGCCTCAAAATCACTGGTGAAAATTGTCATGTTGACCCCCATCAACAAATAAGTAAAGAGTAAATTTTGACCCATAGCAATCAATATTATTGCTTTCATATTCAATGATGTTTCTTCAGAAAAAGTATTAACAATAAAAAATGTTAGCTAGTGAAGTTTCTGAAATGTGGTTTATTTGACAATACATACAGTAAATATGTATATATCCACTGATTAGCCACAACATTAAAACCACCTGCACAATATCGTGAAGGTCCCCCTCATGCCACCAAAACAACTCAGACCCGTCGAGGCATGAACTCCACAAGACCTCTGAATGTGTCCTGTGGTATCTGGCACCAAGACGTTAGCAGCAGATCCTTAAAGTTCATCGAGTTGCGAGGTGGGGCCTTCATGTATCAAACTTGTTGGTCCAGCACATCCCATAGATGCTCAATCGGATTGAGATCTGGGGAATTTGGAGGCCAAGTCAATACCTTGAACTCTTTGTCATGTTCCTCAAACCATTCCTGAACAATGTGTGCAGTGTGGCAGAGCGCATTATCCAGCTGAAAGAGGCCAATGCTATCAGGGAATACCGTTGCCATGAAGTGGTGTACGTGGCTTGCAACAATCTTTAGATAGGAGGTACATGTCAAATTAACATCCAGATGAATGCCAGGACCGAAGGTTTCCTAGCAGAACATTGCCCAGAGCATCACACTCTCTCCGCCGGCCTGCATTCTTTCCCATAGTGCATCCTGCTGCCATCTCTTTCCCAGGTTAACAACGCACACGAGGAAGAAAACGTGATTCATCAGACCAGGCCTCCTCCTTCCATTGTTCCATGGTCCAGTTCTGATGCTCATGTGCCCACTGTAGGCGCTTTCGGCAGTGGAAAAGGGTCAGCTTGGCACTCTGACCGGTCTGCGGCTACGCAGCCCCATACACAGCAGGGTGCATTACACTGTGTTCTGACACCTTTCTATCATGGCCAGCATTTAGTTTTTCAGAAATTTGTTCTACAGTAGCTCTTCTGTGGAATCTGACCAGACAGGATAGCCTTTGCTCCCCACACGCATCAGTGAGCCTTGGGCGCCCATGACCCTGTCGCCGGTTGTCCTTCTTTGGACCACTTTTGGTAGGTACTAACCACTGCATACTGGGAACACCCCACAAGACCTGCCGTTCTAGAGATGTTCTGACCCAGTAATCTAGCATCACAATTTGGCCCTTGTCAAATCACTCGGATCCTTCCGCTTGCCCATTTTTCCTGCTTCCAACACATGAAATTCAAGAACTGACTGTTTACAGTTGTCTAATATATCCCACCCCTTGACAGGTGCCATTGTAACGAGATAATAAATGTTATTTACTTCACCTGTCAGTGGTTTTAATAGTGTGGATCATCAGTGTATATTGGTATACTCTGTGTGTGTGTGTGTGTGTGTGTGTGTGTGTGTGTGTGTATACAGGTGCTGGTCATATAATTAGAATATCATCAAAAAGTTGATTTTATTTCAGTAATTCCATTCAAAAAGTGAAACTTGTATATTATATTCATTCATTACACAAAGACTGATATATTTCAAATGTTTATTTCATTTAATTGTGATGATTAAAACTGACAACTAATGAAACCCCCAAATTCAGTATCTCAGAAAATTTGAATATTATTTAAGACCAATACAAAAAAAGGATTTTTAGAAATGTTGGCCAACTGAAAAGTATGAACATGAAAAGTATGAGCATGTACAGCACTCAATACTTAGTTGGGGCTCCTTTTGCCTGAATTACTGCAGCAATGCGGCGTGGCATGGAGTCGATCAGTCTGTGGCACTGCTCAGGTGTTATGAGAGCCCAGGTTGCTCTGATAGTGGCCTTCAGCTCTTCTGCATTGTTGGGTCTGGCGTATCGCATCTTCCTCTTCACAATACCCCATAGATTTTCTATAGGGTTAAGGTCCGGCGAGTTTGCTGGCCAATTAAGAACAGGGATACCATGGTCCTTAAACCAGGTACTGGTAGCTTTGGCACTGTGTGCAGGTGCCAAGTCCTGTTGGAAAATGAAATCTGCATCTCCATAACATTGGTCAGCAGCAGGAAGCATGAAGTGTTCTAAAACTTCCTGGTAGACGGCTACGTTGACCTTGGACCTCAGAAAACACAGTGGACCAACACCAGCAGATGACATGGCACCCCAAACCATCACTGACTGTGGAAACTTTACACTGGACTTCAAGCAACGTGGGATTCTGTGCCGCTCCTCTCTTCCTCCAGACTCTGGGACCTTGATTTCCAAAGGAAATGCAAAATTTACTTTCATCAGAGAACATAACTTTGGACCACTCAGCAGCAGTCCAGTCCTTTTTGTCTTTAGCCCAGGCGAGACGCTTCTGACGCTGTGTCTTGTTCAAGAGTGGCTTGACACAAGGAATGCAACAGCTGAAACCCATGTCTTGCATACGTCTGTGCGTGGTGGTTCTTGAAGCACTGACTCCAGCTGCAGTCCACTCTTTGTGAATCTCCCCCACATTTTTGAATGGGTTTTGTTTCACAATCCTCTCCAGGGTGCGGTTATCCCTATTGCTTATACACTTTTTTTCTACCACATCTTTTTCTTCCCTTCGCCTCTCTATTAATGTGCTTGGACACAGAGCTCTGTGAACAGCCAGCCTCTTTAGCAATGACCTTTTGTGTCTTGCCCTCCTTGTGCAAGATGTCAATGGTCGTCTTTTGGACAGCTGTCAAGTCAGCAGTCTTCCCCATGATTGTGTAGCCTACAGAACTAGACTGAGAGACCATTTAAAGGCCTTTGCAGGTGTTTTGAGTTAATTAGCTCATTAGAGTGTGGCACCAGATGTCTTCAATATTGAACCTTTTCACAATATTCTAATTTTCTGAGATACTGATTTTGGGGTTTTCATTAGTTGTCAGTTATAATCATCAAAATTAAAAGGAATGAACACTTGAAATATATCAGTCTGTGTGGAATGAATGTATACATTATACAAGTTTCACTTTTTGAATGGAATTACTGAAATAAATCAACTTTTTGATGATATTCTAATTATATAACCAGCACCTGTATATACACTACCGTGTAGTTTTGAAACACTTACTCATTCTTTATTATAAATTTTTCTTCACATATTAGAATAATAGTAAAGTCATCAAAACTATGGAACAACATAAATGGAATTATGGGAATTATGTTGTAACTCAATAAAATCCAAAATCAATTAAAACTGTGTTATATTTTAGCATCTTCAAAGTAGTCTCCCTTTGCGTAGAATTTGCAGACCTCAACTCTTGACATTTTCTCAAGCAGCTTCTTGAGGAATCACCCTGAGATGATTTTAAACAGTATTGAAGGAGTTCCCATCTATGTTGGGCACTTATTGGCTGCTTTTCTTTAATATTTGGTCGAAGTCATCAATTTCAAAAACTTTTTTTTTATTTGATTAATTTTAGTTTTATAATGAAATAAGTTAATATTAACAATGTACTCAATTATATTTTTGTCTACGAAGCTATTTTAAAACATTTAATCATACGCCTTCAGATCAAAAGATTTATAAGATCATGAGAAACATTTCAGGCAAGTGTTTCAAAATTTTCACCGGTTGTGTGTGTGTGTATGTGTATATATATATATGTATGTATGTATGTATGTGTATATGTATGTATATGTGTGTGTATATACAGTGAGGAAAATAAGTATTATTTTGCAAGTTCTCCCACTTGGAAATCATGGAGGGGTCTGAAATTGTCATCGTAGGTGCATGTCCACTGTGAGAGACATAATCTAAAAAAAAAAATCCAGAAATCACAATATATGATTTTTTAACTATTTATTTGTATGATACAGCTGCAAATAAGTATTTGAACACCTGTCTATCAGCTAGAATTCTGACCCTCAAAGACCTGTTAGTCTGCCTTTAAAATGTCCACCTCCACTCCATTTATTATCCTAAATTAGATGCACCTGTTTGAGGTCGTTAGCTGCATAAAGACACCTGTCCACCCCATACAATCAGTAAGAATCCAACTACTAACATGGCCAAGACCAAAGAGCTGTCCAAAGACACTAGAGACAAAATTGTACACCTCCACAAGGCTGGAAAGGGCTACGGGGAAATTACCAAGCAGCTTGGTGAAAAAAGGTCCACTGTTGGAGCAATCATTAGAAAATGGAAGAAGCTAAACATGACTGTCAATCTCCCTCGGACTGGGGCTCCATGCAAGATCTCACCTCGTGGGGTCTCAATGATCCTAAGAAAGGTGAAAAATCAGCCCAGAACTACACGGGAGGAGCTGGTCAATGACCTGAAAAGAGCTGGGACCACCGTTTCCAAGGTTGGAAAGTCATGTGGTCAGATGAGACCAAAATAGAACTTTTTGGTCATAATTCCACTACGTGTTTGGAGGAAGAAGAATGATGAGTACCATCCCAAGAACACCATCCCTACTGTGAAGCATGGGGGTGGTAGCATCATGCTTTGGGGGTGTTTTTCTGCACATGGGACAGGGCGACTGCACTGTATTAAGGAGAGGATGACCGGGGCCATGTATTGCGAGATTTTGGGGAACAACCTCCTTCCCTCAGTTAGAGCATTGAAGATGGGTCGAGGCTGGGTCTTCCAACATGACAATGACCCGAAGCACACAGCCAGGATAACCAAGGAGTGGCTCTGTAAGAAGCATATCAAGGTTCTGGCGTGGCCTAGCCAGTCTCCAGACCTAAACCCAGTAGAGAATCTTTGGAGGGAGCTCAAACTCCGTGTTTCTCAGCGACAGCCCAGAAACCTGACTGATCTAGAGAAGATCTGTGTTGAGGAGTGGGCCAAAATCCCTCCTGCAGTGTGTGCAAACCTGGTGAAAAACTACAGGAAACGTTTGACCTCTGTAATTGCAAACAAAGGCTACTGTACCAAATATTAACATTGATTTTCTCAGGTGTTCAAATACTTATTTGCAGCTGTATCATACAAATAAATAGTTAAAAAATCATATATTGTGATTTCTGTTTTTTTTTTTTTTATTTTTTTTTTTTTTAGATTATGTCTCTCACAGTGGACATGCATTTTCCTCACTGTATATACACACATTACACACATATATATATATATATATATATATATATACATATATATATATATATATATATATATATACATATATATATATATATACATATATATATATATATACATATACATACATACATATACATGGCTCTGGATAAAATGAAGAGACCACTGCAAAATTATCAGTTTCTCTGGATTTATTATGTATAGGTTTGTGTTCGAGTAAAATGAACATTTTGCTTTATTCTATAAAGTAATGACAACATTTCTTCCAAATATTGTCATTTAGAGCATTTATTTACAGAAAATGACAACTGGTCAAACTAAAAGATGCAGTGTTTTAGACGTCGAATAATGAAAAGAAAACAAGTTCATATTCATTTTTAAGCAATACAATACTAATGTTTTAACTTAGGAAGAGTTCAGATATCAATATTTGGTGGAATAACTCACAGCTTTCATGTGTCTTGGCATGCTCTCTGCCAGTCTTTCACATTACTGTTGGGTGACTTTATGACACTCCTGGAGCAAAAATTCAAGCAGCTCTGCTTTGTTTGATGGCTTGTGGTCATCCATCTTCCTCTCGATCACATTCCAGAGGTTTTCAATGGGGTTCAGGTCTGGAGATTGGGCTGCCCATGACTGTGTGGCATGGAGCATTGTCCTGCTGGAAAAAACAATCCTCAGAGTTGAGGAACATTGTCAGAGCAGAAGGAAGCAGGTTTTCTTCCAGGATAACCTTGTACAGGGCTTGAGTCATGCGACCTTTACAAAGACGAATCTGCCCAATTCTCTAGCCTTGCTGAAGCACCCCCAGATCATTACCGATCCTCCTATGAATATGAACTTGTTTTCTTTTCATTATTCGAGGTCTAAAAATACTGGCTCTTTTGTTATTTTAACCAGTTGTCATTTTCTGCAAATAAATGCTCTAAATGACAATATTTGGGAGAAATGTTGTCTGTACTTTATAGAATAGAGCAAAAATGTTCATTTTACTCGAACAAAAACCTATAAATAGTAAATCCAGAGAAACTGCTAATTTTGCAGTGGTCTCCTCATTTTATCTAGAGCTGTATTATAATATATATATATATATATCATGTATTATAAGTCAGATAGTTGTGGTCCTGGATGCTGATTGCTCCATACAGCCATGACTGTCTTAACTTACTGCTTTAAAAAACATTTAAGCGGTGATGTAATGAGTGTACAGTGAGGGGAAAAAAGTATTTGATCCCCTGCTGATATTGTACGTTTGCCCACTGACAAACAAATGATCAGTCTATTATTTTAATGGTAGGTTAATTTGAACAGTGAGAGACAGAATAACAACAAAAAAAATCCAGAAAAACACGGTCAAAAATTTTATAAATTGAATTGCATTTTGCACAAAATCACAGGGGATCAAATACTTTTATCCCTCACTGTAAATCCACAATAACTATGTTAAATGATGTGTTTTAGGAGCCGCTGGTTCTGACGACACTCATCTCTTTGTTTGTGAGACTGCATAGTATCGTACGGGTATGTGCTAACACACCATATACAACATAAATAATAGCTTGATCTGAAATTTACAGCTGCTGCTTAAATAATGGTTCATTTTGTTTGTGTACACGTGTGTATGTTTTTTCAGGATGATATAGTGAATGAAGTGACAGCGGAGCATCTGTCCATATGGCCCTCATCTCTAGCCAAGTACGTCACAACATATCTATCAAATCATATCTTGTATATGTTTATATCTGTATACGGGTGATCAGTTTGATGTCCCAGGAGTTGATTATTATTACAAACAGAGTTCAACCATTTCTTTGTAACATGACGGTCTCATTCAAATTGAATTGGAAACTTTTGTACCAGATCTTCATCAATTACTTTTAGTTTTAGTCTTGTTTAATTTTATTAACAATATTGAAAACAATTATTCAATATTAAGCTAATAATAAAATATTAAATAATAATATTAAATCCATAATAAAAATACAAATATTACATGTTTAAAACTATGATCATCTAAACAATGAAAAAAAACATTTCAATATTTATTATGTGGTTTATAAGGTTTATTAGATGGTGAAATGTTGATTTTCCTGCAGTTTACAGTCAGTGGATGTTGAAGCTGTGGTGCTCACATTAAAGGAGTTGGTGAATTACGCTCTCAGTCTGAACCCAAACAATCAGTCGTGGCTCTGCACACAGGCCGACATTTACTTCGGTAAGACGCGTGTAGCACTTACATGAACACATCCAGTACACCTATACTGTATACAAGCCGCATTACAGACCTGTTCACAGCAATAAACAAAAGTATTTATGCCTGATAAGTGGCAGTATGAAGATATTCATAGAGATTCAACTTGTTGTGCATGTTTAAAATGTTGTTTTTTTTTGTATGACAAATGAGTTTTTGTCCTTTATTTTGGCAGTGACTAACCAGTACTCTGCAGCGATGCATTATTACCTGCAGGCAGGAACCGTGTGTTCAGATTACTTCACTAAACCTGTTCCACCTGATGTCTACACCGACCAGGTGCTTACCAACTACTTCAAGAACATTGGTTTCTTTTTTGTAATTAAAAAGCCCCTTAATGTGAAGTGTGTTGTGCATGTGTGTGCAGGTGCTGAAGAGAATGATCAAGTGTTGCTCGCTGTTGAACTGTCACACCCAGGTAATGATGATGTCATTGCACCCTCATGAGTGTCATCTCAGTGTAGTGTACTGAATAAACTCATGGTGTGACTGTTTTCACCGCAGGTGGCTGTTCTTTGTCAGTTTCTGCGAGAAGTCGACTACATGACGGCATTTAAAGCTCTACAAGAGCAGAACAGGTGAACTCACAAACACGCTGCATTAACACTTGCTTTACTGAATTCTCCAGTATTAAAGTATCTTTGTTTTATCAGTCACGACTCCATGGACTCCTTCTACGACTACATCTGGGACGTGACCATTCTGGAATATCTGACATGTATCCTTTAAAAAAGACACATTGAAATCATCAGGTCTCTATATAGAGCACACTGCACTGCGAAGAACTTGGAAAAATAAATCCAAGATGTGAAGTGTAAATACAGTATACTTATAATCCACTCGACAATTAAAAGTATTGATAAAATGGTTTAAAATAATAGAAAACTCCCTATTTTGTCCTAAATATCTGTGTGCTGTGCACATATATATATATATATATATATATATATATATGTTTATTAAGAGTATTGCATCATTCCTCTCATGTTACCTGTATTGAAATCAGGCATTACAAGCCCTTTGGACATTTAATCACATGCAGGATATGAATTCTAGATATCTACACTTATATTTTCACTAGTTAAAGTGTTCATTCTTGATCTACTAGTGAAAATGCTCATTTGTTTTATCATTAGTTAAGTTTGCACGAGTTTTGATAAAGAATTAACATTTTTACTAGTGTTATTACTTGCAGAAATACACATTCTTGATATCAAAAATGTATTTTTACTAGTGAAAAATGATTATTGATATCTGTAACTACAGTTTTCACTCATTTTCATAACACAATCACAGATATCTCAAATGAACATCTTACTAGTTGAAATTCCAAATCCACATCAGCCAGTATTATATAATGTTTTTATGTCATTAGTTACATTGTTATTAGTACAAATCTCCATTAGTGATATTAACAATTGAATTAAAACTAGTGAAAAAGCTTTTTTTATATATGAATAAATTGAAGAGTAATTAAAGATATATTAAAAGACTTTCTTACCAGAGATAATCACATTACAAATATCTGAAATTAACATTGCCACTTGTGAAATCCAAATTCCAGATATCAAAAATGAGCATTTTTATTACATATTATTGATGTAATAAATATTGGGTAACTTTCTATGAAGCCCATATTTGTAATGCATCGTAAAGGCATTATAATGCATTAGTAATATCTCATAATACACCTTATAATATTATATCTTCTCATAAATAATTGTAATCACAATTATAATACAGTATTTACATATTCATAGTAGTGCTGTCGATTTAACACGTTAATTCAGTGCAATTTAATTTTATAAAAATAACGCGTTAAAAAAATTCACGCATTTAATCACATGCCCCCACGGACCATAATAAGGAAGATTCCTGAGAAACACAAGCTTGTAGTACCACCTGTTTACTCCAGAGGGCAGTAAGTGAAATTTCAGCTGTATGAGCAACACACAGTTTATACAGTGAAGAAACACTTCAGCAGAACAACACAAACATGCGTTACATTCTTGCGTTCAAAACACTTGAAGGAGCGCAAATCCGAACTAAGGGATCTCAAGATGTGTTTAAAGATTGAGTATTAAACTATATTTAACTTGAAACAGTGAACTAAACATTTTATGTTTATGACGCAACGCACCCGAGACGCTACACAAGCATGTCTGACGCAGGTGTACATTTACGGGTTCTTAAACAATCCCTCATAATAAATCTCCAACTGATTGACAAATTCCCTTGTGAAATGGATTGCTGTGAACTGTGTGCCAATGATTGAATTATGATCAATAATATGGTAGTAAACAATACATTGTATTCTAAAGCCGCTTTTTGTCTTATCAATGATTAACTCTCCTGCTACAAGAATGTAAAGCACTTTAATTAACTGAATATTTTTTAGCATATATATATATATATATATATATATATATATATATATAATTTTTAAATATTTAAATATAACTATGTATAATTATATATTGATATAAATGTATAATCTATATATTGAGTTATTGTTATATGAGGGGCTTTCTCAGCAGATATTTGTAAATGTGATTAATCGCGATTAATTAATCGGGACACCATGTAATTAATTATATTAAAAATGTGTATCTATTGACAGCCCTAATTCATAGTTATAACTAAGAGAGTATTATGCATTATAACACCAGCAACATCCAATTTTGTTAGCAGAAGTTATGATGTTTTATATATATATTTGTAATCTATATAATAGGTATACTTTAAGTGACAAAAGCAGATTCTTGTTATAAACATCCATAAGATATTTTGAAGTGGTTATAAGACATAAATCATGCTGGAAATTATATACATTACACACAACCTTTAAAATAACACATTCAATGTAAATTTTGAGATATAATGAAAAACAAAGTTAAAATACAAGGTTAAATATATCAGAAACATATGTTCATCACACATGCGTAAACACATCCAATAATTAAAAAAAAAGAAGATAATATTTAAACTGATTCTAGACTGGACTATAATGTTGGTGAATCTTATTTGGAGACTTATTTTATAAATAACTTATACAAGTTTGGCTTGTCATTTATTGTGTTACAAGTTTATGTTTTGTGACATTGTCACATGATAGGACCACATGATACAATCACCTGACAGTGACACATTCCAAGTGGGAAATACAACACTTGAGATGCTACACACAATATGGCAAATATCAGTTCCAACAAAAATCCATGAAAGCGCTGTCAAATTCAACAGTGGCACAATAGCGCCCTCAACTAACAAACAATATGAATCATAGTTTTAATGACCCTCTTCAAACGCAACACTATGAGAACGAGCAAAATGATTGACAGGTCAAAAGCGTCATGTCCGCAGACACATTTTTGTTTGACGTTTACAAAATCTACAGCTGTATTAGAGACCGGTGAGATATCTCAAGGCACTTATTTCAATAATAGCTTTAAGGGAGTAGAAACATGTTTTGCGTACTTTTACATGAATAATAATCATTTTCAGCACCTTAACTGTAGCCTTTGACTTCAGACATTCACCACAAACGAGGAGAGAATGACAAAAGACAAGTTGCGGTGAGACTTGATTTCTTTTGGTGTCCGTGATGATTCAAGCGTCAGTTACATCACACCACTGTGTTTATAGAACATTGTTTTTGTAGATTTGCCAGATAACACTTACAGTTGAAGTCAGAAGTTTACATCCACCTTAGCTGAATATATTTAAACTCAGTTTTCCACAATTTCTTGTCATTTAATCATAGAAATCATTCCCTGTCTTTATTTAGGATGAGTGCTTTATTTTAAGAATGTGAAATGTCAGAATAATTGTAGAGAAAATAATTTATTTCAGCTTTTATTTCTTTCATCACATTCCCAGTGGGTCAGAAGTTTACTTACACTTTGATAGTATTTGGAAGCATTGCCTTTAAATTTTTTAAATTGGGTCTAACACTTGGGTAGCCTTCCTCAAGCTTCTCACAATAAGTTTCTGGAATTTTGGCCCATTCCTCCAGACAGAACTGATGTAACTGTGTCAGGTTTGTAGGTCTCCTTGCTTGCAAATACTTTTCAGTTCTGCCCACAAATCAGATTGAGGTCAGGGCTTTGTGATGGCCACTCCAATACCTTGACTTTGTTGTCCACAAGACATTTTGCCACAGATTTGGAGGTATACTTGTGATCATTGTCCATTTGGAAGACCCAATTGCGACCAATCTTTAACTTCCTGGCTGATGTCTTCAGATGTTGCTTCAATATATCCACATAATTTTCCCTTCCTCCTGATTCCATCTATTTTGTGAAAAAAGGAAGATCTTTGTCCCCATGCGCACTGTAGTCTGTTTTTTTATGGTAGTTTTGGAGCAGTGGCTTCTTCTTTGCTGCGCAGTCTTTCAGGTTATGTCGATATAGGACTTGTTTTACTGTGGATATAGATACTTGTCTTCCCGTTTCCTCCAGCATCTTTACAAGGTACTTTGCTGTTGTTCTGGGATTGATTTGCACTTTTCACACCAAACTACGTTCATCTCTAGGATACAGAAGGTTGTCTCCTTCCTGAGTGGTATGATTGCTGCGTGGTCCCATGGTGGTACTACTGTTTGTACAGATAAATGTGGTGTCTTCAGGTGTTTGGAAATTGCTCCCAAGGATGAACCAGACTTGTGGAGGACCACAATTATTTTTCTGAGGCTGATTTCTTTTATTTCCCCATGATGTCAAGCAAAGAGACACTGAGTTTAAAGGTAGGCTTTAAAATACACCTCCAATTCAGTACACATATCAGAAGCTAATTGTCTAATGGATTGACATCATTTTCTGGAGCTTTCCAAGCTGCTTTAATGCAAAGTTAACAGGTGTATATATACATCTGACCCACTGGATTTGTGATATAGTCAATTAAAAGTGAAACAATCGGTCTGTAAACAATTGTTGGAAGAATTGCTCATGTCATGCACAAAGTAGGTGTCTTAAACGACTTATAGTTTGCTAATATGAAATCTGTGGAGTGGTTAAAAATGTATTTTAATGACTTCAGTCTTAGTTAAGGTAAACTTCTGACTTCAACTGTATGTCCACTGGTGATTAAATGCACTTTTATGACTATTTGTACACAAGCGTTTGATTTTCAATTGACTGTCACATAGTTCTCTATACTGATGATGTGAAATGTGTTTGAACAGATCAAGGCGATTGGACAGGCGGAGCTGAACTCCAGTAACCCAGAGGATGTCCTGCAGCTTGCAGCACAGAAAAGGAAGAAGAGATTCCTGCAGGCCATGGCCAAACTCTACTTTTAAATTCACTCCAAGAGTGTGAGAGTGCTTTTGTTTTATATCATTTTTTTATTGGAAAAAACAAAACAAAAAACAATTCAAATAAATATGCCTAACCTAATTCTTATCAATTGAATTTGGTTATTTCTATACATACAGCATGTGCACAAAGATGTATATTTATATACACAATTTTCAGTGGTGAAATATGTATTCCATATAACAATTTTGTGTTGCAATGAATGATCATTAATACACAATTTAATGCCTTTAGCAAAGGTGAAACTGGTCAATGTAAATAGCTTACATTTATATACAAATGAACAATATACTGTCTAAAAAAAAACATCAGATTGACAGTCTTGTGAATCCAAAACAAAAATAATAACAATCCTGAGGCCTGCTCCTGTTTCTGTACAAGTTTTGTACTATTAAGTTTAAAAGAACCTCCGTCAAAACGTAACCACATAAATTAAGTCTATTTATAATAGAAAATAGAATTAACTTTCTTAAATTGCAATTCAAGCTCTATATACACACACAAACACACAGACAGTACATCCAATTTTACAACTTGTGACTAGAACCTCAGAATTCAGTTCAGCTGAGATATCTCGTGCCTGTGTAGTTTGAGCGCACTAGTGTTCAGTGAGTTTCTCAGTGCTGCTGGGTGGTGTTGGGGGAAAGAGGGCCACCTCCAGGCTTTTAGAAGGCTTCTGTTGAGCCTCTTTCTGGGAATAAAGAGACAAATGAAAACTGAATTATTGTGACTGCAGAAGCAAACAAGAATCTGGATCTCAATCCAATTGAATGTTTGATTCAAACACTGTGGATAATAGTTGTTAGATTCAGCCGTTTTGAGTACATCTTATTACAGTCTATAGTAGTGTTGTCTCGGTTTCACAGAAAACACGCTCAAATAAGCGTGTGAGCAGCCATCTGTCACACCGGGACCGAACTGAGTCAGTACTGCAGAAATACTGGTATCGTTACATCTTTTTTAATTTAGTATTGACTTTGTTCCGAAGTACCAGTACTTTTGACAACATTAGTCTAGGCTACAGTCTACTACATGAATTGCAAGGATGGTGATTTAAAGGTTAAGATGAGACTCACCAGCATGGAGAGGTAGTCCACATGTGTCTGAATGTTGTGTCTGTCATCTGAAGACACCTTCACAAAGTCTTTGAGCTGTGGTTTCTCATAACTCAACATGGTCTCTACAAACGGAGCCATCCAGTTAACACACGACTCGACGGCCTCCCACTTCAACCCTGTGATGACAACAAGTTCATTTACATGTGTTTGAAAGCATGCATCTCTAAGCAGAGGCCATTCACAACTCATATGAACATCTATCTCGGGTGAGCCGATCACAAGTGCTCATATGAGACAGTCTATATATCTACGAAGGACCTCTTTAAAATTTGACTTTTCTTTTAAAGCTTTACCAACCAGCAACCTTTATGACCCTTAAGGTTTAAAATGATTGTGTTAAGGCTTGATCACACAACAGAACTCTTAAAACCTGAACATATTATAAATATACACACACTCTAGGCATCTGCCATTTCAGTTTTTATACTGTGAAAATTGCTGAAGCTTCAATCGTGGTATACAGTAGTATCACGGTATTGCATTAACTACAAAATAGGTTAAAGATAAACTTTGTTGTTCTTAATGACAAGTTAAAAAAAAAAAATTTAAACCAAAAAAAAGGTTAAACAATCACAAAGAAAGTAGCTTCAGGGTTGCTGCAATGTTTCTAATATCAAATTGAAGACTTTTTAAGACCTGAACAAATAAAATGAATACCTTGTGTCCATAGCAGATTCCTTATAGCGGTTCAATATAGATAACTGTTGTTGATGTCAAAGTAAAATTCGCTAGCGAAGTGGATTTACAGGTTTTAGAGTTGGCAAAAGTCATGATGGGTATTTTAAAGTGTTGACTGTCATAACTGGAAGCAGAGCGGTGAGCTTTTCAGACAGATCCTACCATCAAGCTGTGGATGTACTGATGTGTCCATGTGCTCATTTAACTCCAATAGACAACACAAAGTCATCAAAAATATCTCGTACAACACCTCTGACCATCTTTTTGTATCATTCACCCATCGTGTTGTTAAGATGAGCAGATTTGTTGAGTGTTAAACCAGGACGAGTGCAACTATATTCATACATATACACATGTGAAAGTGTCTGTTTTATTTTATATTCCGTTTACAACCATTTCAATCACATTTAAGCCTCTTAATATTGTAGGGTGACAAATACATTTTAAAAAGTACAATTGTAATTTTCTTTATTGTTGAATTTGCATGTGTAATATACGAGCTGTCACTGTTGGAAATTTCATATCAACTACACATTAACATAAATAATTAACAAGTTGTAACCTAAAAAACAAGCAGAATTACACAAAAGTTCATTGTGTCATAGCTGTCTGGATGTGATCTGCCAGGCCCAATTTACCTCCACGGGTGTGACTACTACATTTTTATATAGTAAAGGGGTGCTATAGACTCACACCATCAACTCTTGGTGAAAAATACTTTCTGTGCTCCACATGTATTTCATTTTGATCGACTCTTCTCAGCAGCTTCAATACAAACAGGAAGTTAGATGACGGAAGAGTGGAGCATAGAAAAGGGCGGGCCTGAATAAGCAGATCACAAGCCCACACAATCTCAAATGAACAGGCTGGGGCACATGTTCAGCAAAACCTTAACACTGAAACACGGTTTCCTGCCAGTTTCAAATACATAAGACATGTTTTAACACACACAAATGTATTTATTTATCATTAAATCACTACATACTTATTAGAGTTTGACCGATATTGGATATTACTGATATGATAATATGTTGAAAGAAAAGAAATAACAGATTAATCTGGCAATGGTAGTTAAAATTAATAGCCTATATTAAATGTGTATAAAAAATGTGCTAAGTCTCTCCTTCCTGTGACAATATGAGCCAGAGAGGCTTCAAGAATACAGATTGAATTAAGTCCCATATGCAGTTTATTGTGCAACCAAAATACCCCCCCAAAATGTTGATGAATAACGCAGGACTTTCAACAATAAACAAGCCCAAAACACACGGGGACTCTTATTTTGAAATGTCCAATATCCGCGCATCACTGCTTACATCTGCTCATTTATACAGATAAGGGAAATAAATATGCGCTCTTACAATAATTACAATAGAAAGTAATAGTATTACAATAGAAACACTTCTAACACATTGTCATGATTCATCATCAGTGATCTCTTGTCATAAATGTCCAGTACTCACTGATTGCGGACCGCTCTACAAACACTGGAAACAAAGCCGCATCTTTTAAGCACACAGCGCACTCACTTACTGAATTAAATCATATCTTTCTGAAGTTAAATAATCTCATTAGAACATGTCACAATTCCTGTATTTCCGTACTCAAATTTAAGACCTCTTTAAATAAAAATGAAGACTTTCATTGTATTATTTAAGATATTTAAGACTTTTTATGTCCTTGCATTTGATAAAACTGAATTTAAGACATTTTAAGGACCCGCAGGAACCCTGACCTTAAAAAAGAATCTTGAACATTAGAGAATCCAAATGAACATTTAAATAAATACACAAATAAGAAAAATAAAACAAATATTTGAAAATAAATATTCATATTAAATCAAATTGTCATAGTCTTACCCTTTTAAAGGTGGATAAAGAGTCGGAAGCTCTGCACCTTGTCATGCTTTTCATCCATATTGGATTTGTTTACATTCTCTCCATAAATATTACAATGTATGCATATATACAGCATGTATATATACAGTGCATCTGGAGAGTATTCACAGTGCTTCACTTTTTCCACATATTGTTATGTTACAGCCTTATTCCAAAATTGACTATTCATTATTTTCCTCAAAATTCTACAAAAAAATACCCCATAATGACAACGTGAAAGAAGTTTGTTTGAAATCTTTGCAAATTTATTAAAAATAAAAACGAAAATAAATAAATAAAAAATAATCACATGTAAGTATTCACAGCCTTTGCCCAATACTTTGTTGAAGCACCTTTGGCACCAATTACAGCCTCAAGTCTTTCTGTGTATGATGCTACAAGCTTGGCACACCTATTTTTGGGCAGTTTCTCCCATTCTTCTTTGCAGGACCTCTCAAGCTCCATCAGGTTGGATGGGGAGCGTCGGTGCACAGCCATTTTCAGATCTCTCCAGAGATGTTCAATCGGGTTCAAGTCTGGGCTCTGGCTGGGCCACTCAAGGACATTCACAGAGTTGTCCCGTAGCCACTCCTTTGTTATCTTGGCTGTGTGCTTAGGGTCGTTGTCCTGTTGAAAGGTGAACCTTCGCCCCAGTCTGAGGTCCAGAGCACTCTGAAGCAGGTTTTCATCAAGTATGTCTCTTTACATTTCTGCATTCATCATTCCCTCAATCCTGACTAGTCTCCCAGTTCCTGCCACTGAAAAACATCCCAACAGCATGATGCTGCCACCACCATGCTTCACTGTAGGGATGGTATTGACCAGGTGATGAGCGGTGCCTGGTTTCCTCCAGACATGACGCTTGCCATTCAGGCCAAAGAGATCAATCTTTTGATTCTCATGGTCTGAGAATCCTTCAGGTGCCTTTTGGCAAACTCCAGGCGGGCTGTCATGTGCCTTTTACTGAGGAGTGGCTTCCATCTAGTCACTCTACCATACGGGCCTGATTGGTGGAGTGCTGCAGAGATGATTGTTCTTCTGGAAGTTTCTCCTCTCTCCACTGAGAAATGCTGGAGCTCTGTCAGAGTGACCATCGGGTTCTTGGTCACCTCCCTGACTAAGGCCCTTCTCCCCGATCGCTCAGTTTGGCCGGGTGGCCAGCTCTAGGAAGAGTCCTGGTGGTTCCAAACTTCTTCCATTTACGGATAATTGAGGCCACTATGCTCATTGGGACCTTAAATGCTGCAGACATTTTTCTGTACCCTTCCCCAGATCTGTGCATCGATACAATCCTGTCTCAGAGGTCTACAGACAATTCCTTGGACTTCATGGCTTGGTTTGTGCTCTGACATGCACTGTTAAATGTGGGACCGTATACAGAGAGGTGTGTGCCTTTCCAAATCGTGTCCAATCAAGTTGTAGAAACATCTCAAGGATGTTCAGTGGAAACAGGATGCACCTCACCTCAATTTTGAGTGTCATGGCAAAGGCTGTGAATACTTATGTACATTTTGTATTTTTTTTTATACAGTTGCAAAGATTTCAAACAAACTTCTTTCACATTGTCAGAATTTGTTTGTAGAATTTTGAGGAAAATAATTAATTTAATCCATTTTGGAATAAGGCTGTAACACAACAAAGTGTGGAAAAACTTTCCGGATGCACTGTATTATAAAACATATTTGTCCTTATGGCACTAGGAAGTCTACTTGGCACAAAAACCATGAAGTGTTTTTGTTCCTCATATTTTCGTTTTGGTGCCTTAATGCGAAGAAATTGCACAAATGTGTTGCCACATGGAGTTTTGGAGAAAAACTGATCACTGAGGTTAGCTGTTAGGAGATGCGCAAATCAGGACATGTTTCTTTAATAGATGTTTTGAATGTCTTTTAAATCGCTGTCTTACAACATAAGATATCAATCTTATAATTCGACTTAAACCATCTATTATGTTGTTGCAGTCCCTTATTAAGTCATAAAGTCCCTAGTAACTTTAAAACATTTGTATGTCTTGGATTTAGCACTTGATGAGTGTTGTCTTGGTAACTGGTTGTAAATCTCTATTCGATATTGCAAATTAAGCTACAGTGCATTTAGAAAAATCTAAACAATTTGACTAATGTGGTTAACTTTATTGTTCAAGTGTTTAAATATGGAATAATTTACTTCACTGCCAAAGACATATAGAACCATGAAGAGCTTGATGGTATTGAACACAACTGTCTTTAACTGTGTAGAAGATTAAATCTTACCTGATACTTTCTGGACTACATCAGCTGACATGACGTGACAAAAAGCAGCTGCTGCCAACACTCCATATTTATAGTCCAAAGAATTGATATCAAGAATGCACAAATCCATAAGCTGAGACAAAATAAAGACAGTATTAAAGGTGGCATCAAAATGCAATCACAATAGACAGGTCAACTTTAGATGCACAGTATTTAACACAAAATCATGTTGTTTAGTGGCGTGGAAAGCCTGTGCACCTGTGTAATGTGAATGTACATTTCCTGAGAGAACTGTGGCACAAGTAGGTTGGTGAAGTCGTACACTGATGCCATCTGAATGTACAGTTTCATCCAGGACACAACAGTCTCTGGACACAGATCCCAGTTTAATGCCTGTTGAGCACAGATATATCAACATGATTTAGCCTTATGATGATATTCAATATGTATCGATATATTTATTTATTTGCTCTGCAATGGCTTCTTTAGCACTAATGTAACAATACATAGTAATAAACAGCACTATTTACAACATACATTTTTAATAAAACATTTTAATACATGGAGAAATCCCATTCTGAACATTAAAGGAGTAGCTCACCCAAAAATGAAAATTCTCTCATTATTCACTCACCCTGATGCCATCCCAGATGTATATGACTGTCTTTCTTCAGCAGAACACAAATGAAGAATATACAGCTCTGTCAGGTCCTTATAATGCAAGTAAACGGGTGTCAGTACTTTGACAGTCAAAAAGTCACATTTAGGCAGCATAAAAGTAATCCATGTGACCCCAGTAAATCAATGAATGTCTTCAGAAGTGAATCAATAAGTTTATGTAAGAAACAAGTTGATAAATAAAATGTTGTCAACTTTAAATCGGCGCATCCGTCCAGGGTTCTGATGTGGTTTGAAATGGCCGAACCCTCGCGTGACGTTCATTCGTCTGTTGTAAATAAGTGCCACTTCCGAATTCTCGCTTGAACTTGCCGACACGCTTGTGTCACGTGAAAAATATGTGATGCGAAGCACTTTTTAAAGGTTAAAAACTTTTTAATTATCAACTGGTTTCTTACATAAACTTATTGATTCACTTCAGAAGACATTCATTGATCGACTGGAGTCACATGGATTACTTTTATGCTGTCTAAATGTGACATTTGGATCATCAAAGTGCTGACACCCATTTACTTGCATTATAAGGACCTGACAGAGCTCTATATTCTTCTAAGAATCTTCATTTGTGTTCTGCTGAAGAAAGACAGTCATACACATCTGTGATGGCATCAGGGTGAGTGAATGATGAGAGAATTTAATTTTTTGGGTGAAATATTCCATTAAGTCAGCATCTTTGACTGATGATGCAAACGTATTGATGACTGAGTTAAACTCTACTTGGCACAATCTGATAGGTCCTTTGACATGTAATCTGTTAGCCAATCAACTTGTGTACTCCCTCTGTCTAACTTTAAAACTCAGTTGTTTGCAGGTAGCTAGGTCTCGCTGTGGCGTGATCCGATAGTTCTCTCTCCGAAACTCTCGTTCACCCCTGCACCCCTGTCTAGATCTACTTCACATGGATTTTATTTTCCCCACACATAAATATTTTATATATCACCCAGCCCAAGACAAAATTGAGCATATGTGTATTAAACTGCAGAACAGAAGCTTCATCGTCCACACCTTCAACATGATCAGCTCCATGTGAAGTATTTCCTCCTCCAAACAAGCTCCATCAGTCACATAGGCCAGCTCTGTGATCTTAGGAGGATAGATTTCCTGCAAGTATAACAGAGCATTCGGCCCAGTGTCACAATGAAACAATCTCTATGTTGTTCTCCACAAATTCAAGATTATTGCATATATGACCCAAATCAGACATGCTATACACCATACTCCTGCAGGACAATTTGTTTGTGGTGTTTATAAAAGGAGTTTGTGTACCTCTATTTTGGAGGCGATGAAAAGTGCAGTGATTCCTATTAGCTGCAATCGATCTTTCTGCATGTCATTCTGCGTCAACATAAATCTGTCGAAGAAGTCTTGCGCCAGGTAAAACGTCTGTCTGTGAAGTGTGTATGCCTCAGACACCTGAGAAGAGAGTCAAGCTTGGGGTCACAACAAATGTATTTGTTTAAAACCATTTCATGGGGTCTTTAAGTAAAAATCAAATGTAAAGAACAGATAATACGAGTTTGTACCTCCATGAGCCAGTCAAGCACAACAGCTCTCATCTTGGGCTGCAGTGATGGATGTCTGTGTAAGCAGCTCTTATTGTGTTGATACTTCACTTCTTTACTCAACATTTTCACCCAAACATCCTCTGAGCTGCCCCAGCTGCCCAAAACACACACATCAAACAATATATCAACAATAAACAAGATACACAAAAGAGTGTTGTTCGTTATTGGTGCATGTTAGAGTGTTTATGCTTTGTAATGTGTTAATTTGCAGGACCACACCTGAGCATTGGCAGAGGAGACGGCCTTGTGTCTAGTGCTTGATCCGACCAATCAGAGATCTCCACAACTCTTTCCATCCCGTGCAGTACATCACGCCTCCATACATTCTGAACAGAACATATGAGATATGCACACTTTTTAGGTCTGGGAAATTTGGCAAAAAGTATTATCACAATATTATTTCATATCGTTCGATATCAATATTTATCACAATATATATATATATATTCATATTTGCAATTTTTTTTTAATTTCCAAGTTGGCAGAAAAATTAAGAAAAAAAATTAATCTTCACCCAACATAGTCTCTATGAAACTGCATTTGGGGTCCAGAGACAGCCAAAGCAGAGAGGGCTGAGGGATCTTATAAATGTAAATGGTAAATGGTCTGCACTTATATAGCACCTTTTTAACCTTTACGGTATTCAAAGCGCTTTACACTGTGACACATTCACCCATTCATACACCAATGGCGGCAGAGCTGCCATGCAAGGCACTAGCCTGCCATTGGGAGCAACTTGGGGTTCAGTGTCTTGCCCAAGGACACTTCAGCATGTGGAGTCGTGTGGGCCGGGAATCGAACCACCAACCCTGCGATTAGTGGCTGACCTGCTCTACCAACTGAACTTACATGTAATTTAAACTTACATTTAAATTATTTTTATTTACATTTAGATACCCAAAAATGGGGGCATAGAAGCCCTTGTGACTGATTTAAGATACTGTATGAGGATTTAGGGGAATCCCCAGAGAGAAAATTTAGAAAATGTAAAAGTCTGAATGGACCGTTTTTATAGTTTCATTAAAGTGAGAAAGACAAGGCTACCAACTAGTAATTATATTTTCCTTCCCTGTCATCCATGCCAAGATGATGACATCTGAATAATTTTCATGTAAATAAAATCTGAATGATTTGTTTTATCGCAATATATATCGAGATTGTTTTATCACCCAGCCCTAACCCTTTTTACACAGCTCTCTGGAATACAGGATTCTGACTGGTCAATGGCACCACCTAGCAGTCCGATATTTCTCTGTAAAAATCGCACATCCACATATCAGACCGCTCATCTGGGTTTTTGAGCCAACGTTCCTACTGATCGGATCACTGTGTGATCTCTACATGCAAGCTTATAAAATAATATGTGCATATGTTTTTAAATATGTTTCGTGTGCATTTATTTATTGATTTGGCACGTAGTCTTGTAATAAGATACACAATGAACAGTCAGACATTCATTAATTACAAAATAATCACCAACAAAATGCAAACCAGAGGTTGATTTCAGTTGTTCGGTGATTTAATACTTCTTACTTATTTGCATAATTTTAATGCAAATTAGACAGGGGAGTAACGTGATGGCATGCAAGGTTTAGAAGTGTGAAGGGCAAGCTCTGCGCACTTTTCTGGTTTTAATACTTTTTGTCATAAACTGGTGAGATTCGATACACCCTGATCCTTATCTGTTCTAGGAAGACAATATGTCAAAGAATTCAAAATCCTTGGGCTCTGGACACATTAAAAGACACTTAAGTGCTCAAGCTGATGCCCCGAGCAGGCCGTAAACCCGGATTTGGCTGGGGAAGTGCGGGAAATTCGGCGAGAATTGTTGAACTTGTTGGCAATGCTGACGAAGGTCATTGCTGACTTGGGGGATCTTGCTGTAATACGTCAATCAATCACTGCCATGGAGACAAAATTCACTGAGGTGGTTACAAGAGTGGGGGATGTCAAGAAACCGATTATCTGGAGTCATCAGAGAGAGAATATCTGCTAATCCACTAGTGACCAAGGTGGATTTTGAGTGAGTCTGGGAAAAGTTGGAATATATGGAAAATTGTAGTCGGCAGAATAACGTCCAGATTGTTGGAATTCCTGAGGCCGAAGAAAGTTGGGATATGTTGAAATTCCTGGAAGGGCTCCTTCCGAGTCTGCTCGACATATCAGGCCATAAGCAGTAAATCAAGCAAGCTTATAGGTTTCCGGCTTGGCAATTCGCTGAGGGAGACCGGCTCAGATCAATTCTGGTCAAATTTCTGAGATCACCTGATAAAGATCTTTCTTGGAACAACCACAGCATTTTCTTGTTCCCAGAATTTACGAAAGGGACAGTGTTTTTGATGATTCTGCACATTCTTTGTGCTTATGCCTCCTATTAGTTGGAGTTTGTTTTGTGGAGTATTTCTTGCAAGACATTGGAATGATTGGGTCATTTGTTGCACTCACACCTTCAGAACATTTATATGGATGAAACTACATGTTCTTTATGTTTTTTCTGTCTACTGGCTGTAGTTTGCTTTACAGATTATCTTCTATTGTGTAATTCTGTCTACATTTTTTTATAGAAATACAGGACTTTAGCAATACGATGGCAAAGTTGTCACGGGGGCTCTCATGGGTGTGCATGGACTGTTTGAGTTGAGAGGGATGGACGTCAGTTGGCGCTGTCGTGCGTGGGGTTCGGGGGGAAGTTTTGGGTTTGATTGTTGCACTAATGTGTGAATATGGTCTTTATAATTTTATTTTTGATACACAATCTATTTTTCTAACATGTCAAAATGTCAAATGTTAATGAGTGGATTGTCTCTCTCCACGTGGAATGTGAATGTGTTGGGCACCCCATAACAAGAAGGAAGGTTATTTCTCTTCTTAAATGTAAGAAATATGATATAGTGTTTCTTCAAGAAATGCATCTTTTCCCGCAGGAAGCTGAGAAAATTGGGATGATATGGGGTGGACATGTTTTCTTTAGTCCTGGCTCATTACACTGATACAGTAGTTAGGCATTTAAAATGAAATATCTGAAACAGATTATAGAAAAATTAGGAAGAGTCATCATTGTTTTATCAGAAATTCAGGGGCAAATGTGTAAAAATCTTGGTCTTACAGCTATTTGAAGACTTCGGACCCATCTGGTAGGGACTATAAAAGAAATATATATATATATATATATATATATATATATATATATATATATACAACTAATGAAATGAGGGACCTATATATATATATATATATATATATATATATATATATATATATATATATATATATAGGTCCCTCATTTCATTAGTTGTTGATTGTTCAATTGGAAACATTTTAGCCTCAGATCATGTCCTGGTGAGTTGATTTGTTGCCACATATGGAGAAAAATAAATCATATAGTTGCTGCTTTAAAGTATCTCTTTTGCAAAATCCTGATTTTCAACAAATGTTAAAGGCTGAAATCAATGTTTATATTGAGACCAACTGGTATACAGTGTCCTCTGTGGGTGTGGCTTGGGAGGCACTTGGTTCCAAGGGGCCAGATAATACAGTATGCCTATTTCTCCAAAAAACCCAATGCACGAGAACTTGTGGTGTTGGAAGGGAATATTGAAAGTGCAGAGGCAGAGCTGAAGTGGCATATATCGACTTATGGCCTCAGAGAATTGACCCGATTGAAATACAGATATAATACTATTTTGTCGCGGAAGGTGGAGCTTTTGCTATTCAGGTCAAGACATTCATACTTTGAGTCGGGGGACAAAGCAGGAAAACCTCTGGCTACATATATAAAACAGAGAGATTCTTTTTCTACCATTCCCTCAGTGAAATATTTACCTCAGCCATTGATATTAATAATGCTTTTAAGGAAGTATATCTTGATCTCTATAGTTCCACGTCTTTGTCTACTGATGAAGATATTAGAAACTTTCTGGAACCATTAGAACTCCCTAAACTGACGAATGAGCAAAAAAAATTATCTTGATTCTGAGATAAACTTGGATGAGCTAGGCGAGGTAATTAAGGCCTTGCCAATATGCAAGGTTCCAAGGCCAGATGGCTTAGAAGTTTTTTAGATCTTATGCTACAGAATTAGCTCCACTCCAACCATGACGCAAACCCAGATCTGTCTTAAAAAGGACAAAGATCCAAGTGAGTGTAAGAGTTACCATCCAATTTGCCTGATCCAACTAGATATTAAAATATTTTCACAAATTTTGGCTAACCGATGAAGTAAAGTTATGGCATCTCTTATAAATATAGATCAGGTGGGGTTTATTCTGGGCCACAGCTCATCTGATAACATCAGGCAGCTAATTAATATCATATGGTCAGTGGTGAATGATCACGGACATCTCACTTGATGCTGAAAAAGCATTTCATATGGTAGAATGGGATTATCTTTTTAAGATTTTGGAAATATACGGGTTTGGGAATACATTTATTAGATGGATTACGTTACTTGATAGACACCCAGTAGCACCGGCACAAAAAAATAATTAATTTCAGATTAATTTACTCCGGATAGGGGCACACGGCAGGGTTGCCCTCTTTCCCCATTATTGTTCTGTCTTGCCATGGAACCATTACCAGCTGCGATAAGAAAGGAGGATGATTTTCCAGGGGTGATGGCAGGAGGTGTGGTGCATAAGCTTTTGCTTTATGCAGATGATCTATGCCTTGCCTCCACAGAATTATAAATTCCTTTTCTAAGTTCTCGGATACAGTGTTAACTGGTCTAAATCCGAAGCTTTGGCTCTGACAGCATACTGCCCAGTAATGTCTTTTCAGCCAGGTGCCTTTCAGTGGCCCAAACAGGGCATTAAGTATTTGGGTATTTTTTTCCCAGCAAATTTGTGTGATTTAGTTAGAGAGCCAGGGTGGGGTTGGGAGGGGTAATAGTGGGGGTTAAATATTGATTCTGTCTATATGTTTTGTTGTACTGTGTTTAATATATGAATCAATAAATAATTGTTAATCAGAAAAAAATTAAAACAGACAAAAACCAGAACATGTATATTCACTACATGTATTCAACTTTATGGTAGTGCATCATCAGCAGCCCGTGCGTGCAATGTGTGTGTGTGTGACACAACAGAGTACCGTTTAATTCCTGAAGCACACTGCAGATGCAGATTAGTATATATTTATTAAGCACAGCCTTGAGATTTAAATCTTCAAGAGACTTTAAATTAAATACACTGGTCATATGGAAATGAATGACAGAAATGTATTTAAGCAAAAACACAACATTCCCAGCATTATCCATTATTTTAGTGGATTTTATGTTGGCTATTAAAGGAGCTTCAAATGGTTGTGCCTCTCATCTCTGTTGATTTCAGACACACCGAAGAAGATCCTTGAAGTTGTCTTGATTGTGTATGTATCCGCTTTTTAAAATTTTCTGGTCAGATGGCTATTTCCATTTAAATCTGCTCTGCTTAGCTGCTGTTGGGACACATTCAGGACATTTTAACGTTTACACCTAACATGCAATGTGGTCACATGTATATTTGACCACATTCATATTTGTTTTTTAAGATCCGATCACAAAATGTTTTAGACCCCTTTAGACCTGTATTTAACAATACCCACAGGTGATCAAATCATCTGAGACGCATATTAATACCAGCTGGAATGGCGTCTTACACACAGCATCGGATTTGGATCGCTCTTGTTGTACTGAAGCCAGATCCGGTTAAAAACGTCAGTATTGGAGCCGATCTAGGTATCAGATCGGGTACATCCTTAATCACAAGTCCTTTTCGCAATTTCAACAAAATGTCATTATGATAGTCTGCTTCATAAAATACCAGCAGTCAAAATGCTGCAGTGTCCTGATATTGTAAATGACAGTTCATCCCACCTACATCCACTTAATTATGTTTGTGAAATACCTGAGTGTTTCCTTTACACTTTTTGATTGAAGTTTTCTTCCTGTTGTGCTGGGGGAAAAAAAAAAGAATTTAATGCAAAATAAAGAGTATACAAAATATAAGAGTATATATATAATAAACAATGTATACCTCTTTTTTTACTCCTGTTATGTGGTGTGTGCTCCCATTGTCAGATGATCTGGCTTGCTGGCGTCCACTTCATTAAGACACACCAGAAGAGAAGAGTTAATCAGGTTATGCCACATTTGTGACCGAAATGTCCCCACAAGTCTAGTTACGCAGAGCAGCCAACAGTCCCCACCATCTATTGTCTACTATTATCTTAAAGAACATGTTTAGGTTTGAAGTAAGGGACAGACAATATCTTTAGCTCAAGTCAATGGAAATTCCCCATCACGACAGAAAATCAGCTGTGTTCAGCTAACAGAGTTGTGTGTAATTACATTGATATAAACGTAATAATAACACTTATCTTACCTTTTTCTGGTCATGATCTTCTGTCGGATGTATGATCTTGTGTGTTCTGCCTTCTTTGATGGTCTATCATACAAATATTATCATATTTGAGCTCATGTTAGTTCAAGTTCCGGGAAAACAATAAACACCGCCAACATACTCGTGTGTAATAATAATATAAAATAATAGGCAGTATTCTCCAGTCTTGAGGAATAGTATTACTTACGAGTAAATAATGATTTTTTTTAAGCTCAGTTTCATGTCTTTAAAAAACATTTGATATGTTTAAAGCAAGCGCGCGCGCCAAATTGTCGGGCGGGCTCTCGAGTCACAACACTAAATAAGAGTATAATTCCACATGTTACATTAAATACATGTGCATAACGAAATATGCATGCAATCCATGTAAAAGCATGAAGACATATGTGTTTTATACGACATTTTAATTCTATTAATGTACACATTCTGTCCTGTCCCTCCAAAACTTTAGCCTGTTAGCATTACAACTTCTTATTTGCCATAAACAGTCTGAATGAAAATACTTGTATTTTTACTCTGTTGGCGTTACTTGATTAAATACTATAAATTATTAAAAGATTACAGTGAATAATACATAAAGCTGGTGCAATAATGTTAGAGCAGGACAGCAGGTAAGTGCAATGATAAAAAAAATATGTATAAATTGTGCAACGGTAATTGCATTAGACAGATGTTGAAGCATTGCCCAATTAAATGCATAAATGTTAAATCAACAAAAATGAGCAGTATGATCAATGCCATTGCACTGCTTACCTCTCGCGCCGGCGCCAACTCTTTATCAGCGCTGTCAGTGGTGCGCATGCGCATGAGTGTCCGCGCGCGCTCATATGCCCTGTCTTTCCTGTTTGTTTACTTTCGTTATTTAACATAGTTTGCCTCAAGAACACAATGGTTATCTACATATTCTGATTTATGAAGTATAAAACTGCCATATTATTAATTCATGAATCTGATTTTAAACATTAATTCCAAAGAAAAGTTCAGACCCGCCTTGAGTGTGTAAACCCGTTGGCTTCTATTTTTCGGTCCGAGAAAAATGCAGATATAATCCTTGTATTTCGTTTCTTTTACATTGGGTTTCCATAGTAACTTTAGAACTTATCACGTGCATTTCCTAAATGGGCGGAGCTCAAGGCTGAAGCGACTAATCAGAGACCGCGCTGCTGCAGCCACGTGTGTTTAGTGCAAGTGTAAACACACGTGTGCGGACTAATAGACACTCCACGGGTCTCAAAACAAGCACCCTAACTCCCTATGTCGTAAATCAGTATGAATTCGGTCACTGGCAATGGTGTTCATCCACTGAACATTGAGACAATTTGACTCAATCACCCGCGACACGTTTAATGAGTACACGCATTTAAGCGCAGCTGTTATTAATCAGCACCAGCCCTATATAGCCTAAAATACACTATTGTTCATTTTCGTTGAAGATATTTAAAAGTACAGTGTTATTATAACAGATACATCGGCTAAATAAAAATATAAAAGTGTATTTTAAAACGTATTTTTAACATTTTAGCCCTGGAGAACCCAAGAACCCTTTTCTTCTTTGGAAAATTATGAACTATGCATTAAATTACTGCTATAAGTTCACTGAACACCAAAATATCCACTTTTTCAATTTTAACCCTTTATTCCCTAATTTAGGATTAGGGCCAAATTTGACCCATTGGGCTTTAGGCGTATCATTTCAAAGAATCACAATAACAAACACTGTCAATGCAAACTATTTTAAATTTATGAAAATAATCAGTCAACCACATAGCTACATTTAACGTTTTTTTTTTTTTTTTTTTTTTTTTTGCTTTATTTGTTGCATGTTAGAACTGGATTTCAAATGTACAAACACTTTGGCCAATGGAAACAAAATCACTACCTGAAAAAAACTAACACTATGGGTCTTTGCTTATCCAATAATCTGTTCTGCTAGGGAGAGGAACTCACACTAGACATTGTGGTAGTCTTTGAAACAATTTATTTTATGTTGATGCAGAGAGGAATTGCACATTTTCACAGTGCATTTCAGTTTTGAGGTCCTTGCACACAGCACATCGACAGTATACTACTTTATTAGTCTCTGGCCCTGAGGTAACTTAGTAAAATATATTATACAAATGAAATTATTTCAAGACTTTAGCCAAATACAGGACTGTCACCATTCTCCATCAAAGTCACTCAAAGAACCAAAGGGTCATTTTTGACCCGACATTTGTTTAACCCATACGCCCAGAGGGTCATTTTTTGCCCATCGTTTTTTGAACTAGCTCAGAGTCGCTAATTTTTTCCAAAAAGAATATATACGTACTTCTAGGCATAAATAGATTAACAAAAAAATACACAATTTTACCAACCGCTGGTTTGCTGAGAAGACGATTTTGTTTGGATAGGTTTCCAGCTCAACAAAACAGCATGTGGTCAGTCATCTTGTTACTACCACTCTGGCACTTGTGAGTTCAATATTCATCCACTAGGTGTCTCTATGCAGGGGCCAGAAGTGGCACTCTGGGCTTTTGAAGTTAAATTTGAAAAAAAAAAAATTTGTTTGTTCATTTTGGGTAGCAGCAATTAACAGCAGCCAAATTTGACCCCGTGGGTTCTCCAGGGTTAAATACTTAAAATAATTTTTCCCTTTCATTGTAATTATGGACGAAAGACATTAAGCGACATGTCTTTTAAAAAGAAAATAATGCTTGGACTTCATAGTTTTACACATGTTCTCCTCATCTAAGGACTTGCGAGACTTCAGAAGACATGACGTTTCCGGTAGGGATCATATGGGAGATTCCAATCCGAAGGGAACGTTTATGTTCAGTTGGAAGGGCACTTTAAACGGCACATTGAATAAGTGTACACTGTAAAAAAATTCCTGTAGAAATTACAGCAAATTACTGGCAGCTGTTTGCCAGTAACTTACTGTAAATTAAACTTACAGTAAAAATACTGTATTCATATTTACAGTACCATTTAACTTGCTGTAAATTTATTTACAGTATAGAGTATTGTTTACTGTAAAACACAACGTTATGGTATTTTCTCCACAGCAAATACAAATATATTACTTTACACTGTGAAATTTACTGTAATTTGTTGTACACTTTTACTATTTATTGTAAAACTGTACAAATTATTGTATTTCAACAGGTCTCAGTAGTAAAAACTAGTAAAACTATAAAAAGAAACAAAGACAACTGTTTAACTTTTTTTTATTTAATTGTTCAATTGTAATACATGAAATAACATTTTAATATTCTTGCAGATTGTACTACAGATCAGTTTTCCAAAAACTTGCAGTAACATTTATACATAAAAGTTTCATATAAAGAGCATTTTAAAACAATTCATTAACAGATTCAGTCATAAGAACAATCTTAAAAATGTACAAATTCAGAAAACTCCTGTGTAGTGTATTTGCTCTTAGTAGCTTAATAGTTTTGCCAGCTGAAATCCAGAAACTCTTTAATGAAGGAGGATACATGAGGGTTCAGGCCAGAGTTCTTCCTTTGCACTATCTTCCCACTTCTTTTGCTGACCTGGAACTTTGAGGAGCACTTGCTGTTGTCAGGGTTAATCCTCACAATGAACCTTAACATAACAGAAAAAAATTGTTAGATCATTTGATGTGTAAAAATGTTTTAAACATTAGTTAAGACAAAAATTTAACACATGTGTGCTCCAAATACTCACAACACAACACTCGTCGCTTATTTGGTTCCCCTGAAAACATTTCCATTGTGTTCTGTGCCATTTGCAGCGCGTTTCTGTATTTGGTTGTGTTGTGAGTATTTGGAGCACACGTGTGTTGTAAAATAGATGAAAATGTTTTCTTAATTTGCAGATGTTTTTTCTATTTGCATGTTTTCTTAAAGGGATAGTTCACCCAAAAATGAAAATTCTGTCAGTATTTACTCACCCTCATGTTGTTCCAACCTCGTAAGGCCTTCGTTCATCTTCGGAACACGAATTAAGATATTTTTGATGAAATCTGAGAGCTGGATCACTCCTCCATAGGCTTCTTAAGGGATCGAAACTGGCCGGCCCAGAAAAGTTATTAAAGATATCGTTAAAATAGTCCAAGTGACTACAGTGGCTCAATCTTAAGTTTATCAAGCGACGAGAATACTTTTTGTGTGCAAAAAACAATTAAAATAACAACTTTATTCAACTATTCATTTTCTTCTGTGTGGGCCTCGAGTCAGTTCACGAGAGCAACACGACGCATGCGCGAGAACTGAGATGATGACGCAGACGGGTCTCGATGTGGTGTTTAAAATGGTTCTAAAGTGTGCATTTCCTGGATGTGCGAATCGTGAGAAACCAACGAGAAAACGTAAGTGCCTTACCAATGCCACAAAATGAATGGCTTACATTTCACACTTCCCCATCAAATTATCGTGAGCATCATCCTCTCAGTTCTGGCGCATGCGTCGTGTTGCTCTCGTGAACTCACGTCAGAGGCACAGAAGAAAATGAATAGTTGAATAAAGTTTTTTTTTGCGCACAAAAAGTATCCTCGTCACTTGATAAAATTAAGTTTGAGCCACTGTAGTCACTTGGACTAATATAAACATTGTCTTTACTAACTTTTCTGGGCCGGCAGAATGAAATTACATAGAAGCCTATGAAGGAGTGAGACAGCTCTCAGATTTCATCAAAAATATCTTCAATTGTGTTCCGAAGATGAACGAAGATCTTACGGGTTTGGAACAACATGAGGGTGAGTAATCACTGACAGAATTTTCATTTTTAGGTGAACTATCCCTTTAAGTTGGGCTTACCCTTCGGTGGAACACAAAAGAATGTTGGTGATCCAACACTTTCTGTTCCTGTTGACTTCCATTATATGGACACAAAAAAACAATGGAAGTCAACAGGAAACAAAAGTGTTGGGTCACCAACATTCTTCAAAATATCTTATTTTGTGTTCTGCTGAATAAGTAAGTTATGACAGAACTTGGGTGGATGATCCCTTTAATGTTTACCTAATATTATGGCATATTGCAAGATGTACTTACCTCTGAATGAACTCCAAAGTAGTGGCTGCTTCCACTTGGTACTCGATGTTTAGCACATAATAGCAACCGAATAGAACAGCAAACGCAGAGGACAAATCTGGTAGGTCAGTCTCAGGAAAGAGGACTTTGCCTTCAATTGACAGCATCCATTTTTTGCTGTGTAGAACTGAATCCCCTAAAAAATAATAATAGTAATTAATTAATTTATAGTGTTTAACTTTGCAAAAACATTTAACATTTGGTTTTGGTGTCAGTGACAATATGTAGATGGGTTTTACTCTAGCATATGCATGACGTGCATGTGGGGTAATCAGTTTAAATGACTGTCTGAACGACAAGCGATTAAAAAACAAGCGGGAAAAAACGACTGACTTTAAATTCACATGAACACTCACCTGCTCCTGACGTGGTCAAACCCAAGGCAGAGACCCGTTAATGTCCATATTTTGACGGCGAAACGTTCAGAAAAGGGGATGAAAGGGAAGAAATATGAATATTTGCACAGAGTGTTAGCACAACTCTCTCTAGTAACGTTAAGCTCTCTCCACAGCATAAAGTGTGAGGTGACCGCGCGCCGTTAATGGGCAGCGTTTATTTTTCTTTTCTTTTTTTAGTTAAACCAAAAATATAAAATATAAAGTAAAAGCAGGAATATTTGAACACACCTTTGTATCTGACTGATTCTTCTTGCATCTGTGTCTTCGTTTTCTTCTTTCTCCAAGCAGAAATACAAGCTTGTCTGTGATTGGTCAGGTTTCGCGCTCTTTTTTTTTTTACTGTATTTTTCTTTACAGTAAATTAAAAATACTGTATTTTAGTGGCGCCAAGGGGATATTTCCCACAATGCAACTTTAAAATACAGTAACATGCTGTATAACTGTCTTACAGTAAAATACAGTTCATTTTACAGTTAAATACTGTGTAATTTACAGAAATTTCTAACAGTGTACGTCCATACATCAGTTCACATGAAGCAGAGAGGGAAATTTACCCACAAGTAATTGCGAAACAGCAGGTACTGACGTATTTGTCTAAAAAATAAAAATTAAATCTAAATCAAATAAACAAAAGGAGTTTGAGATGCTGTCATTTAAATTCATCTTAGCTTACCTCAGGTGTGCTTTCTGTGTGGTTGTGCTCGAATATAAAGCACACGAGATGCGCCCATGTCACACACATTATCAAATAACCTCATAAAAAACATTTTTTAATCAGCAACAGTCATTTAATTTACAGTTTACATGTCTAGAGAAATATATTAATTTAAATGTATAACAATGCATTTTTATAAGTAAGCAGGTGAATGCATTCTATATATATTGATGTAAGTTTATTTACTTTACATTTATATGTATTTACGGGACTATTTTGTGTCATCTTACTTTCACACCGTGATCAGCATGAGTCAAGCGTCGTCTGTGTTTGATGATGTTTCACGTTATTCTAAATCAACTCATTTTGTCAAGTGAACAGATATCCCATGCTCCGCGAATAGGGAGCAGTGAACACTGCGGGGCCCTGTGGATTGTAACGCACCTTAACGCACGCTCTTGCGTTGCTTTGGCTGTTATAAACCTCAGATCATAACATGGCAATAGATTTTTTTTAGGTGTGACCATGAACCCTTGCTGTGTCTGAAACGTCTAGGTTATGTATGTAACCTCCGTTCCCTGATGGAGGGAATGAGACTGTCGAAGAAGCAACACTAGTCTCTCTTGAGCGCCGAATATGCCTCTGATGCATGAAAAAAGGCCAATGAGAAGTTGGCAGACAGTATTTGCATACCCCGCCCACGGACATATGGGTATAAAGGCGAGGAAATACTATGAGTTCATTCAGGATTTTTCTGAGGAGCCGGGAGTGTCCGGCCACCTCACTGGCTCGGCTCAGCGACGTGGCCGGGAGGACACGACGTCTCGTTCCCTCCATCAGGGAACGGAGGTTACACTCACTTCGATGTCGTGTCGAAGAAGCGACACTAGTCCACTTCAAATCACGCCATGTGCTGAGCCGTGTACGTGTACTGCTGACACAGGAGCGGGCAGGTATTTCACGTGCCAGGACGGCCAGCTGTGTCAGACTGCACGTACCCTTTCCCAATGCCCCATAAAAGACGTTGGAATCCTTCTAGTTACCCAAGCAACTTGCCAACCTGGGCCGGGCCTCTTTTCACTCTATGTTTCTCTCATAGAGCCAAACGGCTGGGGCCCTTACCGCATCATGGGAAGGGGGTCTTACCCATTTACTCAAGAAGGGGGGAGTTGCTACAGCACGGCGACCGGAGGGAAGCGGGAACTGCCTAAGGGAGACGCAGGTCAGCTCGTAAGGTGACCGTACCGCGGAAAATACACACAGGAGGAGTCCGCATAGGAGGCCCGATCTGTGGAGCACCTTTCCCAGTGCAGGGTAGATTTGAGATACTCGCAGTTGATTGGGTCGCAGTGGATTGGGCCTGCCTCTTCCCGGGGAAGTGCTTGCAGGTTCACTACCTGTTCTCTAAAGGGTGTGGTAGGAACCTTGGGCACATAGCCCGTTCGCAGTCTTAGGATCACATGTGTGTCTGCCGGACCGAACTCCAGGCAAGTGTCGCTGACAGAGAACGCTTGCAGGTCCCCGACCCTCATGATGGAGGTGAGCGCGATCAGCAGGGCCGTCTTTAGGGAGAGGGCCCTGAGTCCGACTGATTCTAGTGGCTCGAAGGGGGATCTCTGAAGACCGGCGAGGACCACCAAGAGATCCCAGGAGGGGAACAGGCTTGGCCGGGAGGGATGGGAGGGATTTAACCTCCGGGCGCCTCTTAGGAACCTGATGCCTAAGTCGTGCTTAATGGGTCGTGGTGAGCTGCGATAGTGGCAACATACACCTTTAAGGTGGAAGGGGACAGCCTCCCTTCCAACTTCTCCTGTAGGAATAAGAGCACTGACCTAACTGCACACCGAGGTCCGAGAATCAGGCCCGGGTGGGCCAGTAAGGAGCCACTAGGATGACTTGTTCCTCATCCTCCCTGACCTTGCACAGCACCTGTGCAAGAAGGCTCACTGGGGGAAATCCGTACTTGCGCAGCCCCGAGGCCCAGCTGTGTGCTAGTGCATCTGCCCCGAGCGGAGCCTCTGTTCGGGCATACCTGAGCGGGCAGTGGGAGGTCTCACGGGAAGCAAACAGGTCTAACTGGGCCTTGCCGAACCAATCCCAAATCAGCTGTATCGCCTGGGGGTGGAGCCTCCACTCTCCGCCAGGCAAGCGTTGTCTTGACAGCGCGTCCGCAACCACATTGAGGTTGCCGGGGATGTGAGTGGCACGCAGCGACCTGAGTCGATGCTGGCTCCAAAGGAGGAGACGACGGGCGAGTCGTGACATGTGGCGGGAGCGTACGCTGCCATGGCGATTTATGTACGCTACCGCGGTGGTGCTGTCTGACCTGATTAAGACATGTTTGTCCCAAACTAACGGGAGAAACTTCCGCAGGACAAATAAAACAGTCAGCAACTCTAGACAATTGATATGCCAGCGCAGCGGGGCCCCTTCCAACGGCCCGCAGCTGCGTGCTCATTGCACACGGCGCCCCAACCCATTTTGGAGGCGTTGGTCGTGACCAGGACACGTCGGGACACCTGCTGCAAGGGTACTCCTGCCCGAAGAAAGCAGAGGTCTGTCCAGAGTTTGAGTGTTCGGCGACATGTGGGGGTGACTATCACACAGTGCGTGCCGCAGCGCCATGCTCGTCTCAGGACTCGAGTCTGAAGCCAGTGCTGAAACAGTCTCATATGCATCAACTGCCGCGGAGGATGCCATATGCCCCAGGAGCCTCTGGAAAAGTTTTAAAGGAACCGCTGCGCCCGGCCTGAAGGAGGCGAGGCATTTCAACACTGACTGAGCACGCTCGTTGGTGAGTCGTGCCGACATTGAGACCGAGTCTAACTCCATGCCGAGAAAGGAGATGCTCTGAACCGGGGTGAGCTTGCTCTTTTCCCAGTTGACCTGAAGCCCCAAACGGCTAAGGTGCCTGAGCACCTGGTCTCAGTGAGCGCATAATAACTCTCAGGAGTGGGCCAGGATGAGCCAGTCGTCGATGTAATTTAGTATGCTGATGCCGGCAACTCAGAGCGGGGCAAGGGCTTCCTCTGTGACTTTGGTGAAGACGCGAGGGGACAGAGACATGCCGAAGGGAAGGACCTTGTACTGATACGCCTGGCCTTCGAACGCGAACCGAAGGAAGGGTCGGTGTCGAGGCAATATTGAGACGTGGAAGTACGCGTCCTTCAGGTCTACCGCTGCGAACCAATCTAGATGCTGGACGCAAGTTAAGATGTGTTTTTGCGTGAGCATTTTGAACGGGAGTTTGTACAAAGCCCGGTTGAAAACTCTCAAGTCCGAGATCGGTCGTAAGCCGCCACCTTTCTATGGTACAATGAAGTAAGGGCTGTAGAGACCCTTCTTCATTTCGGTTGGAGGGACAGGCTCTATCGCGTCTTTGAGTAAAAGGGTAGCGATCTCCGTGCGCAGGGATTTGGCATGCTCGCCGTGTACTGCAGTAAAGCGGTCGCCCATGAAGGGGGGCGGAGGCCTGGCAAACTGAATTGCGTAAACGAGTCGGATGGTCCGGGCCAGCCAGCATGACGGATTGGGAAGTGAAAGCCACGCATCCAAGCTACATGCTAGGGGCACCAAGGGGACGATTATTTTTTACGTACCCAGCGGGGCGGAGCAGCGGGGCGGAGCAGGTGTTACGGCGTCGGGAGGCTCTGGTGCTGAGAAAAGACTCAAAGCACTTACCTTGCTCCGCGCACCCGGCAGGGGCGGGTTCGTGACTGAGGAGGGCTGGTAGAGGCGTCCTCTGGACTCGTCCGAACCGGCCAGCCGGGGAACAGTCGTGGGGCTGAGGGCGGAGGGTCCGCATCCAGCGTGCCGGGACTGTTGAGGTGTGGCGGCAGAGTGCCGTGAGAACGGTATTTGTGGGCCAGGTGACCCAGAGACAAAGGAAATAGCTCTGTTATTGAGAATGTGGGTAACGCAGTCGGACTATAAATTCAAATAAATTCTACAAAAGATTCTTCTCCCAGCCCTCCACCGGGGAACGGAGTGGTCTGCTTACCAGCTCCGGAGCTAACGTCTTGGTCCCTGGGTCGTCCGTCTCAGGAACGCCTGGGGGCCTTCCGGGTCCTCGAGGGGGTCCTTGCGACAGGGGGCGTCTGCTTCCTGCGGGGCGCTCGACGCGTGGGCTGTGACAGACTTTGTATTGGCCTGAGGCAGGGGGACTCCAGAAGGGTAAGGCCTTCTTCCACTGTGGCCTGAAGATGAGCCATGCCAGAAGCCTGCAGTACAGCAACAGAAGTACAAACAAATGGAAGTTCCTTGGTGACTTGTGTGCTGAGACCACAATACTGTGAGGAGCACGGTTTTGTTAAGGAAACACATGCATGTTCCCCTCACAGATGGATCTGCATGGAGCCATTCAGGACAAGGAGAGAGGTATGAATTCCTCTTCCTCTTATGGCTGGAACCGCTAGGTCTCTCCAGTTTTCAACAGCGTCTTCATATGTCCCAGAACAGGAAGCATCCATTTATGGTTTTCCATCTACACTGCAAGTTGTGGTGGGTAGTGGATTGGCTCCTGTGATGATCACTGTTGCAACAGCTGCATCCTCTTCATTTTTTTCCTCACCTTTTTGTTTTGCAGAACAAATTGGCATGTTGCAATGAATCTATCCACCAGAATAGGCAAGTTTTCATGCTTGGAAAAGGCCACTTTGATGTTTTTGAACTCTGCTTCAACATTGGCTGAACTTGCGGTGATGTTGGTGCTTCGAAAGTGAGGGATCATTACCCCTGTCCAGAGTGGTATTTAACTTGCAAGCCAGATTATATTGGGAATAATCTCAGGGAGGAAGTGCATATTATCATGATCCCCATTACCTACGGCAAGTGACCTGTTCTCCTCTCATATGTCTGTTACCCACTGTCCTATGTCTGTCTGTGTTTGGTCACATGGATCCACTTCCAGGTCCTCATCCTCTACATCTGGAATGATGACACTCTCTTCTGCAATTCTGGCTTTCAGGTATTTCTTGCACCTTTCTGATATTTGGGGGAGGGGGGGTTGGGGGGGTGGGGGGGGTCCAGAACTGTCATTGCCCTTTTCTTCAAGCAGTCCCACTGGCAGATCAAACAAGGTGGTACTTTTGCTGACTGTTTACCGAGTAAGAGGAGTGAGGAGGATGAGGAGTAAAAGCCTTGACCAGAGCTCCGAGCAAAGCCAGAGAAAAGTCACTCACAAACTCTTTTGGAGTTGGTGCACTTGCATCCATTCTGTCAGCCAATGTGTTATTGCATTAACATTGTGTCTATCTGACAGCATTTGCACCTCTGGGACACTTGAGCACTCATCCCCTGCCAGAATGCCCTGATATAAGAATATATGGCCAGACTTGCCATTTGGTCTCTGTAGTTTCCTCACTACTGAGCCAGTTGCATCAAAACTCACAGTGGGGTTAGTAGATGTCTTTGAGAATGACTTGTACATATACATTTGTGTTTGACTCCAATAGTGACAGAAAAACTTGTCCAGTCCCATGTCTTTAATGCGACCACTGTGCGGTGCACTGTATTTTAACATCTGCGTGAAACAATGGGATCCTTGCCACCTAATTCTAAATAATTTCTCTCTTGCTTTGCTTTGTGCAGGATGGCCAAATTAGGCAGATGACTTGGCTCAGGATCTCTAAAATCCATCAGCTTTGTTGCCTCTGAAGCCCTCCATACATGGGGTTCCATTCAACCCTCACACAGTTCCTTGGCTATCTGCACATGCAAGTTACCAGACATCGCACGCTTGGAACAGCCAGTGTGCAGGGAGTCATCAGTGTTTCTAATTATACACTTGAGCACTGTTGGGCTGTTCATTTCAGGCGCTTTGTCAAATTTTTGTGAATGTGGCCACGACACTCCTTACAGTTGCCTCTGATTTCTATGTATTTCTCTGTGGCTGATGGATAGAACTTGGCTCTTTTAAAGGCAAATGTGCAGGGGCATTTAACTTCTTGCAATATCTGATTATTTATCACATGTGTCCAGATGCCAGGCTTCAAAATTGTATATTCCCTTTTTGATGTTTTAGAGAACTTGCTGTATTTAACCGTTTCAGGCATGAATTCAATCCATTACTGAAATGGAACTTCAAGATCAAAAGTCCAGCAATCTTTTGGTCTGGGTGAAAGGGACCCTGGCTCAAAATCAGTGTCATCAGTACTGCCATTTGTTTCATGAGTAAACCCTAAAGCAGTCCAGATGTTGTGTCTATTTAATTTAACAAAAGTGTATAGAGCCTTTGCAGTGATCTTGTTTTCTAGCTGCTTACTAAGTTCTGTCCAGATGCTCTGATTAGGAGTAGTTAGGAGTTTGATTAGGATTTTGGACTTATTTTTTGATGAACACCAAAATGGTGTTCTGTGAAAATGGAAACTCTGTGAACTGCTGGTTTCTTGGACATCGGGTATAAGCTAAACATAATTACCCACTTAAATAATCCTGACTCAAAAATGTCATGTTCAGTATAAACTTGTTTTCATTACTGTAATGGTCTGACTATAAGGATTATATAGTAATAATATATAAGGATAATGTATCTTATATTAGGACCAATATGGTAATGTTGAACCCAAGATGCACAATGTATTCAAAAAAATAACATGGGTCACATGTAAAGCTTTAGCATGTATTTGTATTAGCAATGAGTATTCTGTTCAAAAAACATTGACAATCTTAGCTCTCTTGAATTGTGTACAATTGTTCTTGAAGTTAATAAATACTATTGTAACTGGCAGTGTTAAAACATTGTACAGAAATTTAATTTAGTAACTACTTTTTCCCTAATAACTACACTAATTTCCACAAGAGCGTCTTGAACAGAAGTGTCAATTGACATAGTGGTGGCAGTGAAGTGTAGCAGATACTCAATGTAAATAAATCAAAAGTTCAATCAGGAAACACCAGTGAATGAAGTAAAGATAATTGTTTATTGAACAAATTATGTGATTAGTCTTGACAGAAATTCTTCGACAATTCGACTCTAAAAGTGTGTTCACATCGAGGAGATTTGCGCTTTTGTTCTCGTGTCCAGAGCTGAGCGAAAGTGAGTGACAGAAAAAGAGTCCGACAGACACCAGATGAATATTGAGCTGCTGCTGTCTGAACACAAATACGTTTTTAATAAACACCATAGCTACTACAAAAACATTGATAAGGAGTTGTTGTTGTATTAAAACATCTTCATCCAACATTTTGGCAAGAGATTTAAATGACAAACCCAAAATAACAAATCGTACTGTCTACACACCAAACAAGATAAATCTATTTTAGAAATATATAATATAGTAGTCTAATATATAGTAATCAGAATGAGCGAGACTGCTACTAAACTATATTTGATTTTTGTGACCATTAAGTGATCTATTTTATTATGTCAGTATTGTACTCAATAAATAAAAGCATTTATAATTCGCCTGTAATTCAGTGTCTAATATTTTAAAAACCAAAGCAGCACAAACGAAACTTTTACCGGCACAAACCAGCACAAACGAAGCACAAACAAACAAGATTATTTTGGGTGAATTTGGACCATGTGGGGGGATGACTGACCTCAGATTGACCTATAAATATTATTTTAATATCTAAAAAACCAAAGCAGCACAAACCAGCACAAACGAAGCACAAATGATTGAGACTATTTTGCCGACGTTTTGCGTTGGGTGGGGGGCCAACTTCACGCAGGTCTTTTCAAACTGTTCGGAGACCAGTTCCTTAAGAGTTCCGTTCATTCAACAGCTTTCAGTTAAGACATTAACTGATTAAGCAGTAAGTCAGATGCAGCACGGATGTGGTAGATGAGTCAATAGTTGAGGAGTGGGGAAGAGACACATAGAAAAAACAACTTCGTTTGAATGGACTGGGGACAAAAAGTTGTATATATTTTTCAAAAACATTCAACTAAAATTTCTGACCAAGTCCGCCATAACAGCTGTTGACTGAAAGAAGAAAATCCACTCTAGTGCCCCCAATGCTGAGAATGCTGCATGTACTTGCATCTGGTTATGAATTGAACGCGGACACATTTCGCAACGCAACAATGTGTGAAATCGAGCTTATGTAGCAAGGTGCATCTGCATTCACGTCCTTGTGTAGAGTATGTTTGGGCCTTAATGTTAGATTGGAATGCACCTGTTCACCTTATTCAGCCCCACTCCTTTTCCACACTCCGCTCTTCCGCATTTTGTCATCTAACTTCCTGTTTGTATTGAAGCTGCTGAGAAGAGTCGATCAAAATTAATTACATGTGGAGCACAGAAAGTATTTTTCACCAAGAGTTGATGGTGTGAGTCTGTAGCACCCCTTTACTACGTAAAAATGTAGTAGTCACACCCGTGGAGGTAAATTGGGCCTGGCAGATCACATCCAGACAGCTATGACACAATGAACTTTTGTGTAATTCTGCTTGTTTTTTAGGTTACAACTTGTTAATTATTTATGTTAATGTGTAGTTGATATGAAATTTCCAACAGTGACAGCTCGTATATTACACATGCAAATTCAACATTAAAGAAAATTACAATTACACCCTACAATATTAAGAGGCTTAAATGTGATTGAAATGGTTGTAAACGGAATATAAAATAAAACAGACACTTTCACATGTGTATATGTATGAATATAGTTGCACTCGTCCTGGTTTAACACTCAACAAATCTGCTCATCTTAACAACACGATAGGTGAATGATACAAAAAGATGGTCAGAGGTGTTGTACGAGATATTTTTGATGACTTTGTGTTGTCTATTGGAGTTAAATGAGCACATGGACACATCAGTACGTCCACAGCTTGAAGGTAGGATCTGTCTGAAAAGCTCAAACATAGTAGAATCTAAAAGTTTTAGCAACAATCAAATATTGTTTGAGATGTGTCTCCAGATTGGGTGACTGATATAATTTTTTCCAAGCACAGTTTTAATCTATTGGCATATAAATATGATAATAATTTATAATCTGAATTAAGCAGTATAATTGGGCGCCAATTGTCTAAATGCAAAATATCTTTATTAGGTTTTGTAATTTGCATAATTGGGCCCTCTGAAAGCTCCCCCTTATCTACACATTTCTTAAAACCACTGTCGAAGTTTACCCTGTAATTGTTTACTTCCACGTTCCAAAATATGAAGTGTGAAAAAGGTCTGGTAAGAAATATGAAATCATATATGCTGACTGCTACTTTTGTGCTTTGTTTCTGCTCTGTATGTATGTGTGCTCAGTTGACCTCAGAGGCAGGCCGTTGGTGTGCAAGGCAGCTAGCAATTTCTGTCCATTCCTCTTTTCTAGTTCTTCTTTCCAAATAGCTGACTTTTGTCTTCATTAGTTGAATAGGTCAGATCTGTAAGTAACGAGACGTCTGGGTCATTAATATATGGTCATGTTTCTTTATCTCTCCGGTGTACCCAGTTTCCCCTCCTTAATCATACGAGCCCTTGCTGTCACTCCTGCTTTCGGCTGTTCTTTGTCTCATGAAGAATATAAATAACATGCTTGCATGCTCTGTGTGTTGTTTTTCTTTCTCCTCCCTTCATGAAGTCTTCAGAGGCACGGACTCCCGACTGCATTTAACTGGGCATGTACTGAAAGGGACCGAGGAATTCTTGATGGCAGAAGTGTTGTATTCTAGACTACAACGAGTTCCAAGTTTATTCCTAACAGTTCTATAGTGAGCAATGATGCTACCTGGTTTTTACAGTGTATTAAGGGAGCGAACAGTTCAGTGCACTAGAATGATTTTGTGCACTGTTGCAAATGTTGCAGGATTCGGCATGTTTTAATCACTTCCTCTGTGTGATTGTATTCAGAAGGTGAATCACTGAAGTTGTGAACACAACCCTCATTTAACTCGTGAAGTATGGACTCCTTCAAGATTATGACAATCCTGCAAATTATCTATCTGGCTGGCTGTCAAGGTAATATACAGTCGTACATTTACTTTAAGTTACATAATTCTTTGTCTGTTAGGTTGTGGGGGTTCTTTAGATGAATTCAGTTGGTTTTAACGTCAGTAAATTTGCCAGTAAAATCTGTTTTATTTTTTAAATAGACGCTTAACTGAATTAGTTTGGTGAAATCATTGGGCTTCCAAAGAAATCAGAAGCTCTAAGCAGAAAGCATGCTTTTAATATTATGCTCTTAGCCCATTTTGACATATACAAACTGTCATCATCACCTTAACTGCTTAATCTGATGAAGTGATGAACCATTCAGAAAAGATACATTAGAAGAAACACTAAAAACACTAAATTATGGCATACATAAAATATGTAAATATTTTACATGTTAAATATTATACATATTAAAGGTATATGCATTTATACTGAAAAATAGGCTATATTTTAATAATAGTATAATATAATCTACTACACTGCAGTGTTTCCGCAACCACTGTGCCGTACACTAGTGTGCCATGAAAGACTGTCAGGTGTGCCGTGGAAAATTAACAAATTCCTCAAAATAAATAAATACATGAAAAAAAATTAGAATAATTTCAGGTATACAAATTCCTCACCTTTCAGAGAAATTAGCCGTTTTGAAAGCATAATCGGTCACTTTTGTGATTGAGAAGAGCAACGATTAATGTGCAGAATTGAGTAATATTTATAGACGTAAAGGGTCATCACATGACTCGCATCAGCGCTGCAGAATACATTGAAGTCTATGAAGTGACGACGTCACACCAAAGTGTTTATCTCACACACATGTTTTTGCTTCACCAATAATGTCTTTGAGGGGATTAAACAACGAGAAATATTTAAAAACTGTCCCAATTTGTGAAGAGACATTGAATGTCTCATAATTACTTTTAAATAAATATTACCTTATCGTTTAGGAATATCAGAGACCCCAGTTATTGAACTCATTTAAATTCACCAAGAAAACGCTTCGACCAAAACTTAAACGAGTCCTTTTATTACTTTCTGATATCAAAGCAACTAAACGCTTTTGTTCTCTCTTCCAAATACATGTTTTCAATGTGTATTGTGCACTCCTCCTGCTTTTTTTTATCATAAAATTGCCCCTCTTTGACTCTTTCTGCAACTCTTGTCATGTGAAGAGCAATGTGGCGCTTGACGCTGGCGTTGAACTGAACGTTGACGCCTCGACTCAACTCATGTGAAATGCACTTTACAATGACGAAAGAACATTATTGAAACTCAAAATGATTATTATTTGTCTATTATTGTGGTCTTTTCTAATAAGTCATACTCTGCAGTTTAAATAGGCAACTGTAGGAAAATGAGACCTTAGATCTGCTTTGTGTTCATAATTCTTATACTGAAGTCAGTAGATATGTAGTCATGCAAGTTTTAATAAAGGAGAAGGTAAGGACGTTATTGGAACTCACTATTATTAGACTATTATTGTCTTTTTGAATGAAAAATATTAAAGACAATAGATCTGCTTTGTTCTTTTAATGCTTAAACATATAAAGTCTCTTGGTAGATTTCGGTCATGAATGACTCAAAATGATTCACTGACACACTCACAGCACATAAGATGCTCATTTGTCCCCACCTAGTGAAATTTCCAGAAGGGGTCACTGAATTAATCCGTTCATAAAATGTAACAAATTTGTAAAACAGAAGCAAGCCTAACCAAAATACTCTTTATTTTGCAGCTAATTCTTTACAATTGTAAACTTGAATAAACTTTAATCAATAAAATAGCTGGAATTGGTGCTTTTAGCTTATTCTTTATTTTAGAAAAAACTTCGTGGACCAGTGATTGTCTTACCTTTTTTGCCCCTCATGAGTTTTCATCCCTGTAATTTGTTGTGGCATTGCAAGAACAAATCTACAAATTAGAAAAGAAGCAGATTTGTTGTTTTCTCATTACCCACATAACGCTCTTGCCACCCATGACCTCACACAGCGTAGCCTACCTATGTGATTAGTTTTTTATTGTTAGTTTTTTGCATAGCTGAATTTCAAACATTACAAGTAAACACACTAATAACACGGACAGAAAACATGTACAAGTTCTTGACAAATATTGATGATTGTTAGCCTGTGTGTGTGCCGTAGAACGTTTTATAAATGTCAGGTCAGGTTGTCTCATACGTAATGTGTGGTAATTTTATGCAATTCATTGATTCCAATTTCTGTTTTCCAATGAAGATATTTTTGCATGTTACCTTTTACGTTACGCTTCATGAATTATTTAGTCTTTCATGCAGTAATTGTTATAAATAGTTTTAAATGTATCTAAAAGCCTAAACTAAGCTATTTAATGGCAGTTTTCCATTGTGAGAACTTTCCCAATTGTTTTAATTTGTATTATTATTTAATAAATTATTTATTGTAATTTGACAACATACACAGAAATGTATGTTTGTTTTTGCCCTGGGGCAAGAACGGTGCAGCTTTTTTTGTAAAGCTTGTTTATACCTACAATGAGAAATATTCGTTGGAGTAAAAAATCTTACAACTAGCCTTACAACTGGCCTTTTATGTGACCCACGTTTGTCATTTTGTCCCCACCCCACCCCCCCCCCCCCCAAAAAAAAAAAAAAACAAAAAAAACATTGAAGAGTTTTATGCACTAAAGAAAATCATTTAAATGATTGTATCTCGACAACGGCTTGAAGTAGAAACATAATAAGTGTATCATTAGAAAACAGAGAAAAAAAGCTAAAGATGTGTTTCTTGGTCAAAGTGACTTAAACAATAGAGCAGGTCACATATCTAGTGTATATCTATAGTGTTGTAAAGACACCGGCTGCGGTCACTGCACACAGTGAAACACGCAGTCTTAGTTCTGTTCAATTTAAAGAACGACTTCCCCATTAAATAAAACATTTACTAAATGAGCACTGTTTTATTGCTGTATTCTTTTTTTATTTTATTACTTTTCATTCTTATTTCTTGTTTTATTCTAGGGTCAATACAAGTTCAGCTCAGTCACAGCATGTGATACAATATTAATTACCACAAAAATGTATTTGGACTTCGTCCCTCATTTTCTTTAAAAAAAAGCACAAATCAGTGTTCCAGTGAGACCCCTGCAATGGAAATTAATATGATTAATCTGTAAATGTTAAAATACTCACTGTTTCAAAAGTATAGCAACAAGATATAAACAATGTGTGTGCCAACATGATTTATGAAATTTATGTGCGATAAGATCACTTACTAACCACATCTGTGGAAGTCATGACAATGTAATGCCAACAAACCCTACAACACTAAAATGACTGTAAAAATGATGGTTTAAACAACTTTACAGCTCAAATAAAACATGAGTTTCAACAGAAGAATTAATGTAAATACTTTAATAACATTTTAAGCTTCACATTTCTGCTTTTAAACCCTCCAAAACCTCACTGAAACAACTGGAACATGCTGCCCTTTGTGCTGTTCTCTGAGGTCCACTTATAATGTTATCAAGATTTTTTACATAAAAAACATCATACTTTATAAGTAATAGGCTATTTTCTGTCATGTTTTGACCCACCTCATTGAAACACACCGTTTGCATAGGCATGGCGGATTGTAGACTCGGAAGTAAACCCTCAATGGTAGGATTAGCTCACAGATTTACGATGTAAACTTCTACATGTATGTTTGACTGCCTACATCCTTCATAGATGGATGCTGCTGTGATTTAGATTAAAAACGCATAAATACTAAGTACATATCAAACGATCTGTAATAACACGTAATAAAAACAGTTACTCACACTTGTGAGGTGTGACATTACTGTCGGATCCAATACAGTTGGCACATCATTGTCTTTTAATTTCAGTCTTTCTGAAAATCCTGCGTCAAATTGTGCTTTGTGTTTAAACGAATCCACAGTAAAATGATCAAAGGATCAAGCTCTTACTGACGCGGTCTGGAACTTCATTAAAAATTATGTTCATCCACTCTTTCCTAATGTTGGGATCAGACGGAAGGCAATGCAAAGACTGTATTTTTCCACAGCTTGGCAATGCACAGCGTCGTGTTGTCTTCGGAGCCATCTTTATTGTTTGCTTTCGTAGACCTGCGTTTGCCTCTCTTGTTATTTAACTACTACAAGCGTGAATCGGTGAGCGTGGCTACACAGGTAGTGATGTAGAAGAAGTCGTTGATCTTCTTCTGCGGAAGCTGTGTTTAGCCACATTATTACGTAATGAAGTGGCACATTCCACATCCCGTCGTTTTGGCAGATTGCTTCAATATAAGCCGTTTTTAGACTAATGGGAAAGTTTTGAGTTCTGAAACTTACATGATGTTTTTAATAGTACAATGAACTCTTATATGTCAAAAGATCAAGGAAATTTGACCCCTTTAAAGAAAATGAGGGACAAATTGAAATATTTTTTTGTGGTCATCAATATTGTGCCACAAATACTGTCAATTGATCTTAACTTGTATTGAACCCGGAATATTCCTTGAATTGCTTTTCATATTGATTTGTATGTATCTTAGTTTTCTTTAGAATTTTTATGTAAAGCACTTTGAATTACCATTGTGTATAAAATGTGCTATATAATAAACTTGCCTTGCCTATTAATTTAAAAATAATATCATTTCATTTAAGGCAACAGTCTCTAGATTATTTTAAATCTTTGTTTTTCAGATTATGACAATAATCTCATGTCTGCAGAGCTTCCAAAGGTCAAGGTGAATGTGAAACGTGAGTTATTCACTTTTCTTATGTTGAATGTCATGCTGGGTGACAGATTCATTTATTTTTTATAACTTATGCACAAATCTTATTGATATTCATTTTTAATTCATTTTACTAGCTTTTTTTGTATCTCAGCATTGCTCAATTTTGAGCATCAGAGGAATCATTTTGACTTCATTTTGAAATCTTTTGTAGAGTGTGACAGGATGTGGCAGCGATGCACTCATTATTCAAACGGTGCAAATGTTCTCACTTCCACACAATAACAGGTGAAACATCAAACAGGAAGTCTTTGAATATTCGGAAACAAATTGATTATATTGCAAATGTATGTGTCATGTGTCGTGCTTAGGTAACAGCTACACTGTACAAAATCATTTTCATTCAGAACAAGTAGTTTTGTCTTGTTTTACAGTAAAAAAATATCTAAACTTCCTTAAAACAAGATACATTTATACTTTAGAAGCAAAATAACACAATATTAGGACTTGTCTTCAGATTATTACATTGAATTTTTTTACCCAAATGGCTTTTTTTTTTTTTTTTTTTAAACAATACAAAAATGTACTCCCTGCAAATTCAGAGTCTGGGGGATGGAACTTGGGAGAAAGATTTAAACTTGGTATTGGAGGAGGGAGTGTGGGTCTGAATCTAGATGCAAGTGTGTGCCATATGCAATTCAAGATTTTACATAGATTCTATTGGACCCCCTCAAGATTGTATAGGCTTGGTCTTAAAGACACACACACTCCTGCTGGTGATGCCAATCAGAAGATGGAGACAACCCATGTATTTTGGGGATGTGTTAAGATCCAAGAACCTTGGTAGGGGGTTCGGAGTTTTAAGTGTGATGTGTTGGACACTGAATTTTCATTTTGCCCCAGACTCTGTATTCTGGGTGATGGGATGGCTGTTAATATTGGGGACAGATATTTAAAAAGTTGTGTACTAGCCGGAGTCATGATTGGCAGAAAGCCATCCTCAGGGGATGAATTTTGGGGGTTCTTGAGGAGGGGCTGTAGAGAGATATTTGGGGGGGATGTTCAAAGGGAGGGGGTTTAATGTGAATAATTCAATTTTTTATGTTGTGTTTGTATGTTTTATGATTGGAATCAATAAAAGTGTTAATAACAACAACAAAAAAATAATAAATTAAATAAGCATAAACAAATTTTGCTTCTCAAGTACAATTATGTTGTTTCTGACATGGAATACTCGATTCTGATTGGTCAGTCACCGCATCTAGTGGTCTGATATATTTTGAATAACAAATACAGTATAAGTGATATCAGACCGCCTTTCAGAGTCGTCTTTCCAATTTCTCATATCACTCTGCAATCTCTACAAGTGAACTAGTAAAATATTGAAACTCAAATCAATACATGTTTTATGCCCATTTATTAATTTATTTAGCATGAAGTCTTCTAATAATCTTGATAATGACAAACCGGAGGAGGAATTCATCTGTTTCCGGAGACTCCAAAATTATTTTCTTCTCACAGAATGATGTAATTGCAACACAAATCAATATTTCATGTCCATTTATTTATTTATTTGTGTAATATTCAGAATAACGTACAGTCAGCCGGCATTATCACAAAATAAAGCCCTTCAGGGTGAATCAAGACCTATGATCCATTTGTTTTGGATTTCAGCCTGTCAGGGTTTATTCTGCAGTAATGATCGGCTGTATAAAATCATGAACACTCACATGAGATGAGGACTGTAGTCATATCAGTAACTATATAAAAGCTGTTTTATTCTACATGGGGCAGAGGTGCCTCATGGGGGCTGCCATTTTCGAATCACATGACCATCTGAATACTACTCGCTTAATCTCAATAACCGTCTTGTTATTGGAGATTTTCACTCTTGGATTAAATGAATCATGGCTGATTGTGAATAGTGAATTTCTACAATGGCATCTGTAACTGAAAACTGTTGATTTTGACTGATGCTGCATCCACACCACTAGGTGTCAGTACAAAAAAAACAACAACAAAAGAACACGGTGACTAGAACATTACTAAAGTAAAACCATAGTTAATTTACTTAGATCAATCCTTTCAGTTTGTCTTAAATTTCAGTATTTTCACCAGACTATTTGTGTGCAAAAAGCCGGGCTATGTGGCAGCTGCTATTTATGCCTATTGCAGATTGTCACTCCATAAAAATAATTGATATGCAGTTATAAAATCCTGAATAAAAAAGGTGAATTTCATGTAATTCTTGACATATATTGAGCCATTTTTTATTTAAATTTAATTGATTTATTATATAAATTATGGTAGCACTTTATAATAAGGTTACATTTTTTAACATCAGTAAATACATTAGATGCAATCATAACAATGAACAATATATGTTTACAGTCTTTATTATCTCTTAGTAAATGCTAATTTTAATATAATTGTTCATTGTTCATGTTAACTAATGTAGTTAATTAATGTTAAAAAGTGTGACCTTATTTTAAAGTGTTACCCACATTTACTCATTTGTTTTACAGCTCAACAAATTCAAAACCACATCTATTTCCTCCTTGTTCATTATCACACACCCTTCAGCTGTTACAGAAACTCAAACAGATGCACAAGATGATCATAATTCATGTTTTAAATGTATTCTACAGAAATAATATTATTTTTAGACAATGTGTAACCAATAAAGTTAATTCAATTAAGTCATTTGATTAAATTACATTTGCAAGATGCCGCCCTGGGTGGCTGGCCATGTCTCCAATGTCTAAATCCGGAAACTGATCCATCATCTAGAGTTTCCCACTCGTAAATATGACTTTGCTGGGTCAATCATGTGCTTGGAATTCGTAATTGCGATATTCTGACTCCACTTGAAGGGCACATAATTACTTTGTAACCATATTACACCAACACTGGCCATTACACACTAAGCAGAGTTAAATCTATGACAAAGTTCAGTATCTTTTTATATCAGTAGTACATCATGGAGATACACATAACACAAATCTTTACGCATTGTTAAATATGGAATGCTGACTTTCCTCTATCACTTCCAGGTTCTCCATACGTGTCTCGGGCATCTAGCACATGTTCCTGGACTATTAATTCTCCAGACAGGATTTCCTCTTTGATTGTGACTGAAGACGTCGCTGAGAGTGTGTCCAGTGACATATGTCATCAGCTCGGCTGTGGACCGGTCTATAATCTCACTCAGAGCAGAGCTGGAGCAAACGAGACCTGTCTCACAAACTGTGTTTATCACAACAATCATTTAAAGAACTGCACTGAGATCAACAGCTCTAATTGCTTAGTCCTCTCCGAAGTAAAATGCGGTTAGTCACAAACTGTGCATCATTTAATACAACATAATAATCATGGAAGCAGTGACTAAATATTTATTTAAAGAAATGTTCTGGGTTCAATAGGTGAGCTAGTAAATTTGTATATGAAAATATTGTAGGCAGCAGCCAAAATATGCAGCAGAATTTAAAGGAAAAGTTTAACCAAAAATTTTAATTCTCTAATTTTTTACTCATCCTCATGATATCCCAGATGTGTATGACTTTCTTTCTTATGCAGAACACAAATGAAGATTTCCTGAAGAATATTTCAGCTCTGTTGGTCCATACAATGTAGGTGAATGGGTGCCAACATTTTGAAACTCCAAAAAATCACATAAGTCAGCATAAAAGTAATCCATAAGACTCCAGTGGTTAAATCTATATCTTCAAAAGCAATATTATAGATGTGGGTGAGAAACAGATCACTTTCACATTTTTCTTTTTATGTTTTTGGTGATTCACATTCTTTATGCTTATCACCCCCTACTGGACACGGAGAAGAATTTCAAGCAAAAAAGGAATTAAATGCTTAAAAATGTATCTGTTTCTCACCCACACCTATCATATCACTTTTGAAGATATGGATTAAAACACTCTATCACATGGATCAGGCTACGTGCTGTCTTTGTGTTTTTGGAGTGTCAACATTTTGGCACCCATTCACTTGCACTGTATGGACCTACAGAGCTGAAATATTCCTCAAATAATCTTCACTTGTGTTCCGCTAAAGAAAGAAAGAAAGAAAGTTTCTATAATGGCATGAGGGTGAGTAAATGTTGAGAGAATTGTCCTTTTTGGGTGAAATTTGTGGTCAAATAACACATTTTAATACTTTTAAGAAACACTTCTACAAAAAACAAGCTGCACGTTACTTTTAAGCCCTCTTGCACATTTGCCCTATATAGACTTCTGTTGTATGTGAATTTCTGTACATGAACATTTTGTTTGGGTGATGGGTGAGTGTAACACAGATCAAATTCATGGGCAAGGAAGAGGTGAGAAACCGGCTTGACATATAAACTAAAGGTTTAATGTAAACCTCAAAAGACAAACACATAAGACAACGGACATCCGTAATTGAGCTCTCTCTCTCGATCGCCGTCTGCGAGTGGCCTTTATCCCTCTTGACGGCTTAATTAGCCTGATACGGGACCGGGAGTGTGTAATCACGCCCCGGTCCCGCCCTCCACCGTGCCACAGTGAGATTAAATTATTTTCTGTAGGAATCAACATCATGTCGCAGATACTATGCGTAGAGCTTATCTTGTTTTGGACCCAGAACATTTGAAGGATTCTGTAAGTCAATAAACAATACTAATGTAAATGCTAACGTACATGTTCCAATTGTTCTTCAGGAGACGGTGTTCGATTGGTTGGTGGCGGTCATCGCTGTGGTGGGCGTGTGGAGGTGTGGCGAGGGTCCTGGGGCACAGTGTGTGATGATGGGTGGAGCATGGAGGAAGCAGATGTGGTGTGCGCGCAGCTGGACTGTGGGTACGCGTTGTCTGTGAGTGGGCAGGGTGGGCCGTTTGGTCAGGGGACAGGTGTCATACACCTGGATGAGCTGACCTGCAATGGAACAGAGAAGAGCTTGTGGGAATGTCCAGCACTTACACACCAGCATGACTGTGGACATAAAGAGGATGCGGGGGTTGTATGCTCAGGTACGAGTCGCTGTGTGTGATATATGAGTCCCATCTCAATCTATATTGACTAGGCACAGACATGAAAGTATAAACACTATAATTAAACTATAGGATTAAATCCTTAAAACAAGGCACATGTTCTTCAGAGGTAAAATTCCTTGAAATATTAAGACTAGTTGTCAGAGAATATATCTTGAACTAAGAGTTTTAAATGTACAAAAATACAGTTTGCTTATGAGGTTAGAAAAATTGATCTTTAGATAATTTAACAGGGAAAATACTGATTTCAAAAATGTAATGCAGTGTAATCAAAAACGGATATGATTAATGTATACATGCCATGCATTTTAAGTGAAATCACACACTCAAGTTCAATCAGGAATCAAAATAATTGAATGTACAATAGAAAAGATTAGTTAAAACAAGATCCATTAAAACAAGAGGATACTGTTTGTATTAGAAAGCTCTAAGTTGTAATATTTCTGCTTACAATATCGGGCTAATTAGATAGAGTCTAAATCAATAATTCTAAAAACAAAGTGCTATACTGATGGTAGGCAGGCTTCTGATAAGGCCATGCGTTTACGTGAATCATGCATCCCAAATATTGATCAATGGCTATTTTTGTATCGTAGATGTTCTGTATTTTAATTCTGTTGTCGTGTTATTAGAGTATTGACTGAAAGTCTGGTCAACACTGTAGCTTACTCTGTCCCAGATCCGCCTACTTAGACAGGAAGAGACCGTTTGACTGACATGTGAGCAACCGCTGTTCATTTTGTTGTTAGGTGACATTTAGGAGTGGGTGAGTCCATGATACCACAATTGGAGGTACACCAATATTAGATTTAGCTCATGCTGAAATCAAAATATATTGCCGAACTTTTGCAGCTGATTTTTGCAGATAACCAATAAATCCAAAAGCAACTATCAGTGCCAAGATAATTGAAAAAACAATTGGTGAAATGAAAAATTGGCAAGATTGATGCATCACCAACTTCTAACCACAATAATAGGAAAGTGAATAATAAAAAATGAATTCAAATAATGAAACCACCAACAGATTTACTGAATAAAAAACACCAAAAAGTTACCAGAAATGTGTGTAAACCTTATAATCAGAATTTGTTAGGCAGATGCTATTAGCACCCCAGTTTAATATACACTATTTGCATTTGTATAGTGACATATATGAAAATAAAATATCCATAAGATATTATAATCAGAGTTGACTCATAAAACAGTTTAGTGTATATTGTATAGTTCCACTAATAGATATCTAGTTTACTTGCTTAACTTAAAGCTCTGACTAACTTTCAAAGATTTGATGACACTAACCGACCAAACCTTGTCAAGTATAATGATTAGTACATCTTTAACCCTTAAATGCTTACCTCGGGTCTTTAGAGACGTCCTATACCTCAGCTATTTTTGGAGTTGTGCTCACACCTCTTTAGTATTCCTCAATCTATCGCTTATAAATAGTGTAACTAAAAAATTTTAAAAAACACTGCTTTTTTATGATAGTTTAAGTTGTCCAATTGTATAGGATCTTTAGAGACCCGAGGTATGTGTTTATTTTTATTTTGATTATTTCATATCTATTTCAGTTTACTATCACATGATATCTATTTCTTTGTTTATTACAAGAGACATTAGTACTATATTTACATAAATAAATATGATATCCCTTTAGTGAAAGTGAATTTCAGTATCTCATATGCGTGCACATGTACATATGGTCACATACATACAAACCACCTGCCTGATATTGTGTAGATCCCACTCGTGTCGCCAACCCGCATCATTCTTCTCACCACAATGGTCTGTCACCAACAATCATCCATGTGATTATCTAATCAGCCAATCGTGTGGCAGCAGTGCAGTGCATAGAATCATGCAGATACGGTTCAGGAGCTTCAGTTAATGTTCACATCAACCATCAGAATGGGGAATCATTGATTTTGACCGTGGCATGATTGTCAGTGTCAGATGGGCTGGTTTGAATATTTCTGGGATTTTCACACACAACAGTCTCTAGAATTTACTCAGAAAGGTGCCAAAAACAAAAAAACATCCAGTGAGGGGCAGTTCTGTGGATGGAAATGTCTTGTTAATGAGAGGTCAACAGAGAATGGCCAGACTGGATTGAACTGATAAAGTCTACAGTAACTCAGATAACCACTCTGTACAATTGTGTTGAGAAGAATATCATCTCTGAATGCTGAGATGCGGGTTGGTGCTGTTTTGGCGGCAAGAGGGGGACCTACACAATATTAGGCAGGTGGTTATAATGTTGTGTCTGATGTATTATCGGTGTGTTATTTCTTACTAAGGGTGGCGCTGATGTTTCAGTGATTGACTTGATTTACATTTGACATTGCTATTTGATGAAGAAACAACGTGGAAGTAAACTATTGCAAGTTTAACACATGAACAGTATTATATGATTATTGTAATTTGTGTGTACTACTGAAATTATGTAAATTGTGCATCTATTTTTTTTATTTACATATGTGTAGCTTACAGTATGTGCATCTTATGTGTAGACTATGTGTTATGTGTAGCTCAATATATTTTTAACAGCTAGTTGCATCTCGTAAAATTTCAGTGTGAAAATAATTAATCCTGTTCTAGATTTGATGGAGTATCTCTTTAATTTACGAAAAATAAAACATCAAAATATATTTAATTAGATTATTTTCTAATTGTCTTGAAAATATGTAGAAAACTTTACACTATCAGTGCATTTTGTAGATCCATTTTTGATAGATATAAGTGCCGGGTTATTAAACATAACCTTAAAAATTTGTTTTCAAGCAGACTGGTTAACACCTGTGTACTCTGATCCAGCCAATCAGATCAGACCTATCTGAGCTTGCATTTTGTGTGCATTAGGCGGTTATTTAATGGACTGTGAGCTGAAACCAAATGATTTTGTGATTGTATTCTGCATGTGTGCTGTCCTGTCCTGATCACGTGACTGATGAAGAGTACAAGGCTCTGAGATTGACGGGCGGTCTGGACCGCTGCTCTGGGAGAGTGGAGATCCATCGGAACGGCTCGTGGGGGACAGTGTGTGACACGTGCTGGGGGAAAGAAGAGGGAGTGATGGCCTGTGAAATGCTGAATTGTGGAGGGTTGAAAAAACACACTGCATTTGAAATCCCTTTCAAACATATAAATGGAACTCTCTGGTATTTTCACTGTGAATCAAGTTTAAAAATCCTCTGGCAGTGTATTGAGTACAACTTACAACATATGTGCACAGAGTCCAATGCCGCTGGACTAATTTGCAACAGTAAGTAAAAATTAACTTTTTTAATTGCATATAACACAATATTGCAGGCTGTGTTTTAAATCAGTAAAATAATCTTCATTACTCAGTTTGTTACACATTGGTTGTTCTGTGCTTAAGAGGCAGATATTGCCATTGAAGTGTTCAAATACTTTCTTCTATCTTTGACTAATATGCAGAGTAAGTATAAGACATTTATAGGTTAATTTTCTCGAAAACTGTAAACACTGTCTCTGTGGCACTATAAATATTCCTGTTTGCTTGAGCGGCCTGACTGCCCGACACAACTACATCGATTTGACCAGTGGTGTGAGTTTGGGGTGGGACTATCCGTTTGTTCGATTAAGAGCAGACGGGACATACTCGGAAAGATGTTTGAAAACAAAGTTTATTTTTGCATTTCCATTCAGTGGTGCTAGTAGTTGCATAGACATTACACACTTGAGCTTTAAGATCAGATAAACATTTCTTATTTTGCAGATTCTCTTGGTTTGCCTGTTCCCACCAGTCCACAAACAACATCAGCACCAGCAACCACCGGTGAGTCTAAATCGGTATACAGCATCCTCCTTAAACATCTTTAAAGTCAATTGAGGGAAACAGGCATTTGTTGTGACCCTGACCCAATACAGTGCAAGTCAGGTTTCAGAAGTCAAATTTCCATTCAAACCTTTGAGGTTGTTAATCAATGTTATTGGCAGGAGGAAAATAAATGTCATTTGAGAATCAGATTAAACTGAAGGAGTGAGCTGAAGTAGATTCCCTCTGACAGATCTCTGTCTCATTTATGACGTGCGGGCATCTCTTTTTTTCCCTTCAGTGCCAACGACAAGGACAATTGAGGATTTCCCCAGATTCATCCTGTCTCTAGAGTTACTGGGCTGTTGTGTGCTTGCCTTCTTTCTTTTGATTGCAGTTATCACAAATATCATCCTGTGCCAACGGTGTAAACAGAAGAAAGGTGCATTCCAACACCATCCTGACCTTCATTTAACCTCCTTGAACTGATTTGGTCTCATATGGGGAAAAAGCTGCATATTAATACGTTAAAGCTTTCTCTATGTGAGACTTTATATGTATATTTATTTATGTATGGGTGTCTCTTCCACTTTGGCACTTTTTATTCATACTAAGAGATTTCAGAGTTTTCCTTTTTGTTATATGAAGGTCACATTAAAACTATGTTCATCAGTATTTTTTGCTACTTTTTACATGTGCATTTTTATATGTACAGTATATCGTATTGTCCTAGACCCAGACCTTTAATCTTAAACTATGAAAATCCATTATGAAATTGTGTTTTTGTCATTTTAAAAATTGAAATATTACTTCATTTTGTGTACTTAGGATACATAAAAAAATATTTTAATGTAATTTCCACTATCGTTATTTGCATCACAGAATGCTATGAAACTTAGTTGTGGTAGCGATGTGCAATCTCACCCGAGCTCGACGGGACCTGACAAACTGCCGAGTTTCAGGCTGGGGTCAGGTCAGGTCAGTTTGTCAAGTATGACTTGAAAAAAAAAGACAAAATTGACAATGATATAAAGAAATCATATTTATTTGTTGAGCATTGTTGGCAAACAGACATTTTTTTAGAAAACTAGGGAGAGTTTACTTTCAAAATTTCCAGGCCAAAACAAAACGGCTTAATGTTGAAAAAGCACCTGTAAGAAGTCCTGTTGCGTCATAAAGAAGACATTCAGATTCAAATATCTGGCAGCTTTGACCATACCAACTTCCTCTCCTTTTTTTTTTTTTTTTTTTTTTAAATATATCTGATATTTCAGAAATTCAGCACATTTTATGAAAAGAGGAATTGAAATTATTTTATTTTACAATTATAAAATTTCTAAAATAAAAAAATATAAAAAAAATTTTTTAACATGACATTTATACATGTCCTCTGTAAGGGACATCAGGACATGTTTTCACCTGTCAGGGAGACACTATAGGTGATGTGGTAAAACATATAATATATTCAATAAAGATATTTCTATGAAACACAATATCTTTTGCATTAGTTGCACCATTAAAAGTGAAGAAATTTTATACAAATTCAATAAATCATTTGACACAATGTATAAGGTTGGGAACACATTCTATTGCTTATGTTTACACAAACTGTGTGATAAATCAGGAAGTAAACACTGTGTAAATGAATCATTCTGTAATATATATATATATATATATATATATATATATATATATTGGCCTTTTGTAGGCTTTTATTAATTATTTTTAATGATAGAGTTAGTGGAGAGGGGACAGGAAATGGGAGAAGAGCAGGAATGGGATCGGGAAAGGACCTCACGGGCCGGGGACTCAAACTCGGGTCACCCTCAGTGCATCAGCACCACATGTCATGAGCGCAACATGCTAGACTACAGCTCTGACTGTAATATCTTTCTTAATATAATTGAGATTTAAGTGCAAATTTCAGTTCATTTAAGCTGAAATTTCTGTGCTGAAGTGCTGAAAAACAGTGTCAAAAACTTTGTGCATGCAATTATGCAGCATAAAACATATTTTAGAATAATATTTTTCAACACGTATAGGATGTCAGTTTTATACAGGACATCGCCCAAAAAAAATAAATAAATAAAATTAAAAATTAAAAACAAATAATAATAAAAATAATTATATATATATATATATTTATATTTTAAATATTTAGTGTTTTAATCATTTAATTTAGTTAAACATTTCAAACTTCAATTCGATGGAATTTTCTGATGACATTAAAATAGGTAAATCTTAAAAATATGCACCAAAAAAAAAAGAATATATTTGAGTGTATTATATCTTGCTTTCATTGTGAGTGATATTCACTACAGAGGACACACCATAGCATACTTATGTTTCTATGCCGCAAAACATTTTTTATTTGCTATGACTCCAGAGGTAATAGACGCATGCTTAACTGATACTGTGTGAAGAAAACAGTGTTTTTTCTGTCACTCTCAGCTTTGGAGGTCCAGCAGAGATTTGCAAACCTGCAGAGCTGCACAGAATCCGAGGAGAATAACTACAGAGACTCCATCCATCTCGTCAAAGTCACAAACAACTTCAGTGAGTTTTACTCTGTCTGAGCTGAGATGACATGATAGACAAATCACTGTTGTTCTCAACCATTTTAATGAGTCTTTTCTCTGTATTTGCAGTTCCCACAGTTCCTCAGCGTATATGGCCTCAGAGTAGCATTGAGAGCGAATCATACGACACAGATTACGAGCAAAATGATATCAGTCCAGAGGCGGCTTTTCCTTTATCCACTTTTCGAAGTTAGTTATTGTCACGGATGATGGACAATTCTTTAAAAGGATGCAAAAATCTGATTTTTAAGTCAACATTAGAACTAATTTCTGTGCATTAGGTTACACTGGCATTCTCAGAGTCTGAACATACACAGTAAACAGAATTGTGTGACCGCTCCACTCTATCTGTCCCTGTAGACTCAATGCGGTACAGTGCAGATGGCAAATCTGTTGCGAAGGCTTCAAACCTGAACAGTGTTACTGAAGAGGGTAAGACCTTATTATTCTTTTTATATTTCATTTCTAGTGACCAGCAAAAAATTACAGGGATAGTGCACCAAAAAAAAGAAAAAGAAAATTCTGCCATCCTCACCCTCATGTTTTGTCCAAACTCATATGACTTTATTCCCTGAAACAAAACGAGATGTTAGGCAGAATGTTAGACTCAGTCACCATTCACTTCCCTTGTATAATACAATATAACAAAATTTGCAAATGATGTCAAACCAATGATGACAGAATTTTCATTTTTGAGTGCACTTTAAAGTCAACATGTAATCCAAATTGACACTATTTACTTTATAAATACACATTTCTGGTCTTAATGTGAATTTACAGTGCACATTATTCTTAAAAAACAAATGACTCTTTGTAATGTATAATCAAAATGTAATAATGGAATAACATGTAATAATGTAAAAGACTTTCTTTTTTGGCAACATCAACTGTAGAGCACAACCTTTCCCCATAGGCGAATTTTAAACAATAACATTGCAACCTGTAAACACAGACCTAACGTGATATCTGAGGCTGTTTACTGATGGTATATGCTTCTGTTATATCCATCTGTTCACCTTACTTCAACTTCATTTAAAAAAAATCATGTTTAATTGATGAATTTCTGGTGAAGAACTACTCTACCAATGATCCTGAAGAGAGATCCACAATCAGATAATCCCAGCCAACACAGATGGCTGAAAAAGTGTGCAGGCACTGTTGCGTTCTATAATAGCATTTAACGTTAACACTTTACAATGAGGTTCCATTTGTTACATTAGTTAACAACACTATTGGACATGCATTTATTAAAGGAATAGATCAGCCAGAAATGAAAATTAGCTGATCATTTTATCACCCTCAGGCCATCTAAGATGTATCCAAGGTAAGAGAATATAAAGAGGAAGGACACAGGTGCTGCAAATAATCACAAGCAGTGCAAATAAGCGCTGCCATGACAACACTGATTGCTCTGCTGAGCAGCACCTGTGGAAACATGAGGGAAGGAGGAAAACAAAGGCTCATGGACAATCTGAGAGAGAGATGGAGGAAACTGTCACAATCCTGCCAGATAATTAATAAAACCAGACCAAAATGACAGGATCATGACATGTATGGTTAGGATTAGGTGTTGGTGTAGGGTGTCTAAAAGACTCTAAAACACTGCAGTGATGCCACTATACTGTATGTTAGTATTTAAACAGGGGTGTAATAGTTTCTACCACTATGCACTAGAGTGCAAATAACATCTAACGCTATTTGCACTTAGTGCATTGAAAATGCTTTTTGTTGCTATTTTCACTTAGTGCAAATAGCCTCTACCTTTAAAAATGTATTATTAAATGTTTTCATGAACATTAACTAAGATTAAAGAAATTATTTCTTGATATTCTTGATAACCGAAATTTCAATACCACAGTAAAAATGTGTAGGCTAATATGCTATTGATTACACTAATTTATTTTAAACTTTACATATGAATATACATATTAACCTATTAAATTAAAACAATGGCATGTCACCTCAGTGTTTTTTAAACATTGTTTAATGTTTTTAATTATTTGGGCAAATTGTCATACTAATAAATAAGTAGCCAAAGTATAAAATAATCTAAGAACAAAGTAAGCTAATATTAAACAAATAAATAAAGGGCAGTCAGTGGCTTTCTTTTCAATATTGTTTGATTAATATTAACCAGAGGTGAGTAGAGTAACCAAAAACTGTACTCAAGTAAAAGTACAATTACTTAAAAAAATACGTACTAATGTTGCAACCCGGTATCACGCCGAGGCGTGAAATAGACACGCCGGTCCACTCGCGGATGCGTGTCTATTTCACGCTTTGCCTCCTCCAGGCGTGTACATGACACGCGCGCGTCTACGTAGAATACCGGCAGGGGGCGATCGTTTCCTCGACGCCAACAACTCTCCGCGCACCAGAGAGGAAGCGATACCGTTGTCGTCGCGTTGCACGTTCGTGCGGGCGGGATGCCGGCCAATTTCGCCGGTTACTTTCACTTGTGACCATATGTGACAAATAAAGGTTCATTACATAGTGCTGCTTTCATGAAGAAATCCTAACGTTGCTGTAGCCTAACGTTGTTATACGTGTGTGTGTGTGTGTGTGTGTGTGTGTGTGTGTGTGTGTGGGCTGTCGAGTATCTTGTGCTGATGTAAATAAACAAATAAATATATATATATATATATATATATATATTTATTTAAAAAGTGTATTTATATACAAAAATAAACCCGGAAGTGGAGAACGCGATGTATCGCTTCCTCTTTGGTGCGCGGACAGTTGTTGGCGTCGAGGAAACGATCGCCCCCTGCCGGTATTCTACGTAGACGCGCGCGTGTCATGTACACGCCTGGAGGAGGCAAAGCGTGAAATAGACACGCATCCGCGAGTGGACCGGCGTGTCTATTTCACGCCTCGGCGTGATATCGGGTTGAATATTTAGTTGAGTAAGTGTGTGACGAGGCAGACGAGGAAGGAGGATTTAAATGCAGCTTTATTTAACAGCAAAATAAACAAGCTAACTCAGAATAAAAAGGAAAATCAAAACACAGGGAACCAAGCACAGAGCATAAACAATACATGCAAAGAAAACATGGAAAACCAGGGCTTAAATACACAGGGGCAAACAAGGGAACGAGGACACCTGAGGAAATAATCAAAGGGATCATGAATCATAAAATGAAACTACAAAAGACTACAAAACTAACAGGAAACAGGAACTAAACAATAATTTAAACATAAAAGTCAAGACGAAACAACAGGGAATATGACAAAAGTAAGAAAGTATCCAATTAAAAGAGTACTCGAGTAGTGAGTAACTCGTTACTTTCACAAATGACATAATGGACGTTAACTCCCCTTTTTATGATTTCTACATTTTATTTAGTTAAAGATTAGGCAATTCAGTTAGATGGAAATTTGTTATTCAATTTAAATGGATACATCTTAAAAATAGGCTAAAATATTTTTTGAGTGCACTTGTTTCCACCAGACCATTGGGGTGCAAATAGTCACGTCTATCAAGTGGTTCTCAAATTTTTTGGCTCCAAGGCACCCCACAGTACAATATTTGAAAGACAATATTTGAAAGCCCCCTCCGAAACAAGATGTTTCTGTTTAAAATAATAGTTTTTTTTTGTTTGTTTTTTTTTTTTTAGAAAAGTTTCAGAAAAAGTTTGTTTATAATTTGTCCTCATCTTGATTTAAAGTTTAGCATTTTAATTAAGTTAGATTATTTTAATCCATTAATTCTTATTTAAAATTAATTTTAAGTCATCTTGAAGCCCCCTTGGTAGTGTGCTAAAGCCCCCTAGTGGGTCCCAGTCCCTTGGTTGAGAACCACTGCTCTAACCCACTAAAGGTCTAACCCGTTAACTAGTTCATCGTCTCAGCTCCAAGGCGAAAAATTCAAATATGCCTGCCTTCATTTGACCAACAGTTGACCTCTTAAAAAAGTTTGGTCTCAGCAATGGTGAGTCGAGTTAGTGCCATTATCCTTTGCCAACAAGATGGGATATTTGCACTTAGTGTAAATAGACAATCCTGTCTTTAAAATAAAAAAGTTAATGCATTATGTACTAACATGTATTAACAATGAACAATTGTATTTTTATTAACAAAGATTAACAAATGCTTTAAAAATATAAATTTTTAAAATTTTTTGTTCATGATACCTAATGCATTAACTAATGTTAACAAATGCAGCCTTATTTTAAAGTGTTACCAACATAATGATAGATTTGAAAATTAAGAGTTATTATTGGGATACGTGGAGATGCTCTAGACGGTGAACTTGACCTTTAACCTCCACAAAGAGTAGTGCTCCACAATCCACTAAAAACTCTCAAATTGTAAAAACTTTAAGGTCTGCCTCCATTCTGAAGTGAAACTTCCACTATTCACCATCCAGTCAATTTCTGATGGATAAAATCAAGTCTGCCCCATGTTTTTACTTGAATACCCTGTTTCACTTTACACAAGTATAATGGTTGTGAATGCTGTTTCATAACTACTGTTCAGTCTGTCTATCAGCATGTATTTACTGGTGAAACTGATGTTTGTCTCAGCTGTCCCTGATGAGGTCAAAATTAGAGGATACCAACAAAACTGTGGCACTTCCTTTGATCATAACCAGATGCGTGTCTCTGCTGCAAGTGGTGAGTGAGAATTATTACAAACCTGATGAAACTACCATTTGAAGCCAAGCCATGTTCTTAATCTTTGAAAACATTAACAGTGTAGTATGATATCAGTCAGCTGCAGTTCATAAGCAATTGAAATTCAAAAACTCCCATCGCATGCATTCTCTTTCTTTCTTTACATTAGATGTACTTTTAAAGTCCCTAGTTTGCCCTTACAGTGAATATTATCATCTCCCCTGTGAGAATATGCACAGTCCCAAATAGTATTTGGACAGTTAGGCCAAACGTAAAAATGTATGTTGTTGCATTTGACCATCCAGAATATCAAAGTAAGTGACATTTATTTTGAGACAAAACAGTTTTTTGGTTTGACATAATAAAACAATAGATATAGGGGTGAAAATGTAGATGTAACATTTTGGGAAAGGAGGATGCGGGAACCAGAGTAACAAACAACAAAACTTAAATACAACAGAACATCAAACTGAAAACACAGCAACATAAACACACACACACACAGAGCGGCCACGTGTGTGTGTGTGTCTCTCTCTCTTTGGCTCTTCCCTTATCTCTTACCCGCTGATTAGAACCGGGTGTGTATCCTCACGGCCTGGCCACACCCACCTCCTCATCACAGTAGACAAAAAATTAACTTGAGAGGAACTGACTACAAATATCCACCAAAAAACTTGACTCCTGTTGATAAATGTCATTGCAAAAATGTCTCAGTTCTCAGAAAAGCTCTAGCATCATCTTTTTGCAGATACAGACGTGTGCTTTGAAATTTCATCATCAAATGCAATGACATTCACACATTTTGAAGTGTGATTTAGGTGAATATGGAAGGCTTTATGGGACCACAGTACTGATCTCCTCTTCTTCTCACAGTGGACTCGTTTGAGTCGTCCTGCACCTCATCAGGAGAATCTTATGAGAACACAGGCACAAACACACAGGATCGGTGCTCACTGGAGTCGGCACAATGTTATGAGAACATAGGAGAAAATGGAGATGGACAGAATGCAGGTACTGAAGCTATCAGGATGCAGGATAATAAATAAGATGCCTTTTTAAATGATGTCAATTTAGACCTAAATATGGAATAATGAACAGTCAGCTCACAGGTTATTATTGTGAAAAACAAAAAACCCTGACAGGGTAATCCATGCACTTTGTCTTATAGCTATGTGTTTCTGAAGAGCACAGACATACTTGTTTCATCTCTCTACTTCTTACTCAGATATGTCCCACCAAGACAACAAAATACACATTAATGAAGATTTCCTAAAGCTGAAGTCTGGGAAACCAGTTCAGTGTCAGACCACGGATCTTCCCTTCCAGGACCAAGGTGTGTATCTGCCAACAACAGAGATATAAACATTCAATATCCCCATATAACTCACATTTTAGTAGTTTGTAGAGGTCAAAAGATGGACAGCTTTACAAAGAAATTGGAAGACTGCTGTACGGTCCTGAACCATCATGAAGTATCCATAACAGCAAAGCTTAAGGCCTCTAAACCATTGTCCTCACATCACTGTTATATCGCTGAGACTCTCTGGTGCCATCACACCAGGCAGCACGAGAGCCCTCCGCTCCATCGTGGGCATAAGATGGGAGGACAAAATCTCTAACCTGAAGTGCTGGACTGAGCAAAATCATCCTCCATTGAAGCCATGTTACTGAAGGCTCAGGTACGCTGGTCAAGCCATGTGATCCGAATGGGTGATGAGCAGATACCAAAGCAACTGTTTTTGGAGAACTTGGCCAGGGACGATGCAGACAAGGACACCCATGCAAGCGCTACAGAGACGTTGTAAAGAGTAGCTTTTAATGGTGTGGTATAAAACCTTCAGAGCTGGAGGAAACAGCTCAGGATTGACTGGCGTGCTCTTATACATGGAGCGCCTCTCAGATCTACAGACAGTGCACAACATCAGATTTGCCCAGACCTGACATTTATTACAACAGCTAATACAAAAATAATGAGATGCTGTTATTTTAGTTTGGAGAACATAATTAACAAATATATGGTTGTTTCTTCAACTTCAGGCAACTTCATGTCCCAGGGGTTGATTTTTATTAAAACTAACTTTTTAAAACTTTTTTCCTTTTGTTAAATGAAGGTCTCATTAAACTGACTTGGAAACTTTTAACCTGGCCTTCACCAATTATATTTGGTACTTTTCAAACACCTTTTATATATAAATTTGACTGTTTTAGACTTTAGACCCAGACTTTCAGTATTAAACTATGAAAATCTATTATAAAAATTACAAATAATTACATGTTTAAAACTAAACAAAGTTTCGAAGTTGAAGAAACACCCAAATATATTATTTTGTGTTTAAAAACAACACCACTGCTAGAGAAAACACACATTTGTGTTATTGGACCTTTGACTCAAAACCTTACAGTTACTGAAATATATCCTTTGTGACAACTAGCCCCGGTCTGCCCTATATGAGGATCCACTGGTTCAGTTTACTGAGTACAAACCTCAGCTTCATTTCCAGTTTATCGCACAGAAGATGTGATTTACTCTTTTGTTTGTCTTATCTTTCATTGTCAGAGCATGATAATGGGGGTGTCAACAGAGAAGACTCCCCGCTGTATTCCCCCGTCAGCTATGATCATGACGCTGTCTCCTGTGAAAGTGAATATGATGACATTGGCAACTACCTACAGCAACCAATGACATCAGCCTGAGCAGCTCAAAGACTGTGACGTCATAGCGGTCCTGTTTACACACAGAAACATTCATAAATATTACACCGTCATACCTGAGAACCATTTCATACTATTCTTCTGTCAAACATTTCAATGTTTTGTGCATTTGTGCATGCTTCAAAATAATTATAAATATACAGTATTACTGTAGAATGCTACAAAAGAGATATCGGACCACTTTAACATGTTTAATACTGCTTTTTTATTTGAAACTTTAATTTCACTGTTAATGTTGAAAGGAAACACATAAATATATGTGGCACGGTGGAGGACGGGACCAGGCGTGCGTAATCACGCCCCGGTCCCGCCCTCCATCGTGCCACAATATATTTACTAAATTAATTATTCTATTATAAAAAGGACAATTCTTCCATATCATTACACCTTATCTCAATTCTTTTCAGACATCCTGGAGCATAGTTCAGTCTGTCTGTCCATCCATCAGTTGGGGTTTGCTAAAGCTATGTATATTGTGTGTTAATTTTGATAAATAATCTTAGTGTAGTTAATCTGTTTATGGTACTTAATAGTTGTGAACAATTCCCACCACACTCACAAATTAGTCAAAGTCTCCTGTAAGTGCATAGCTTAGTTTATTTAATTTATAATTGCTTAAATACTTAAATGGGTATATAGCTTATATCTATAAGCTAATAATGACAAAGAGGAGACAAGAAAGGAAAATTAAACTTGGTCACTAATGGCTTTAGTACACTACATGACTTTTAAAATCTGAGCAAATTTAAATGGTTCAGAAGAACACTAAACATTTTGCAGCCTCTCACTTCTGAAATAATAGAGTGCAACAGCCCACTCTTCAGTCTTGATTCCGAAAGTATTTTATCCATTAATTTTTTTTTCTAAAGGGATTTCATAAAATCATTCATGAGTTGACCAAAAAGCCGTGAACCAAACCAACCAGCTCTGAGGTGAATCACAACATTTCAAACTTTGATTTGAAGCAAAAAGGTTTTGAAAATCAGACAAACCACAATGGTACAAGACTGTCTACTAAACATTTAACCTTTCTTTTATGTAAAAAAAAAAAAAAAAAAAAAAAAAAGCACCTGTTATGTTCAGGTCAAAAATGACCTGTATAGAGTTAAATAGATTTTCTGTAAGCATTATTTACCCCGGGTCAGATTTAACCTGAACATAATAGGTGTAGACAAAATGTTTGATATTCCATATATATAAACAAATTTTATAAAAACCTAAAACGTCTTAGTTACTGTCATAACCTCCATTCCCTGACACTAGGGGTCGCTCTTGAGAGCCCCGAACACCTCTATTCTTTTGAGAAAAGGCCAATGAGAATTGGTGAGTGGAATTTGCATGTAACATTCCCCAGACATATGGGTGTAAAAGGAGAAGGAATGCCCACACTCATTCAGGTTTTGTGCTGAGGAGCCGAGACAAGGTCAGGCCATTTCAGCAGCTAGTACAGCATTGTGGCAAGAGGGACATAACGTCTCGTTCCCTCAATCAGGGAACGGAGGTTACGACAGTAACCAAGACGATCCCCTTCGGTCACTCACTCGACGTTGTGTCGATGTAGTGACACTAGGGGTCCCTATAGAAAAACACTGCAACAGCTGAACTTACGTGAACTACTGATGCTGGTGCAAGCAAGCTGCTGCTTTTGTAATAGTAGTTGGCTCACATCCCTGAGGGGGCGAAGCGACGTAACTAGCATGCGAGCAGGCCGTGCCAGCCGTGGCCTTTTCTCTCTATGGTCCACAGATTATTATATCCAGCTGGGGCCATCTAATGCTATTATACACATCGGGGAAGGTGTTCTTTTATGTTCTTATTCTTTCAGGGGGAAAAGACCCCACATACTGCCCAAAGAGGAGGTCAACATGTGGCAATATGACACATGGGCTCACCAGCCGCACATGGAATGGGCACGGTGGAAGGTTCTGCCTCGAAAGGGAGGAGCTCTACAAACACATCGGCCAGGGGCAGAGAGGGCTCTGCTCAAGGGAGACATGGTTCTGCCGACAGGGCCAGATTTTCTCTATTACCAAACTCTGCCTGTTCATACCTGACAAAACACGGGATGATTGTAAAATCTCACAAAGGTATTGGGTGTAGCCCAGCTCGCTGCTCTGTATATGTCTGCTAGAGAGGTGCCATGGGCCAATGCCCGCAAGGCTGCCACAGTCCTAGTAGAGTGTGCTCGTACTCCCACAGGGGCGGGCACGGCCTGGTATTCCAGAGCGATGGCATCCATGATCCAGTGGGCAAGCCTCTGTTTGGAGACAGCGTTTCCTTTCCACTGTCCACCAAAGCAGACAAAGAGTTGCTCAGAGCGTCTAAAGCACTGCGTGCGATCCAAGTAGGTGTGCAAATCATGCATCGGACACAGCAACGACTTTTGGGCACATAGCCCGGCTCAGGATCATCTCAGGATCACTTGAGAATCTGCCGGACCGAACTCCTTGCAGGTCTCCAACCCTCTTGATATAGGTGAGTGCAATCAGGAGGGCCGTATTCAAGGAGAGTGCTTTCAGCTCGACTGACTCTAGCGACTCAAAGGGGGCTCCCCGAAGGGCCAGGAGGACCACGGCGAGATCCCATGAGGGAAAGAGGCGTGGCCTGGGAGGATTCAGCCTCTGGGCACCTCTGAGGAAACTGATGATCAGGTCGTGCTTGCCTAGGGACTTACCGTCCACTGCGTCGTGGTGGGCCGCTATAGCGGCTACATTTACCTTCAAGGTGAAGGGGGACAGCTGCCCCTCCTGCCTCTCCTGCAGGAGCACTGACCCGACTGCACATCCCTGGGGGTCTTCGGCTTGGGAAGAACACCAATTCACGAATAAGCGCCACTTCAGGGCATAAAGCTGCCTCATAGAGGGACCGTGTCTACCACTGCTGGTGTTAGGCCACTTAGGTCTTCTGCGTCCCATCCAAGGGCCAGATGTGGAGGTTCCAGAGGTCTGGACATGGGTGCCAGATGGTGCCCCATCATTGAGAAAGAAGGTCCTTCCTCAGGGGAATCTGCCAGGGAGGTGCTGTCGCGAGGAGTGTGAGGTCCAAGACCAAGTCTGGGTGGGCCAATATGGGGCCATGAGGGTGACTCGTTCCTTGTCCTTCCTGACCTTGCACTGGGTCTGTGCAAGTAGGCTCACTGGGGGAGACACATATTTGCACAGCCCCTGGGGCCAGTTGTGTGCCAACGCGTCTGTCCTGAGGGGGGCTCCCGTCAGGGAATACCAGAGCGGGCAGTGGGAGGTTTCCAAGGAAGCGAACAGGTATACCTGTACTTTGCCGAATTGACTCCAAATCAGCTGGACCACCTGGGGGTGGTGCACGTCTGCTGTAGCATTGAGGCTGCCCAGGATGTGAGTGGCCCGCAGTGACCTCAGCCGCCGCAAACTCCAAAGAAGGAGATGGCGGGCGAGTTGTGACATGCGAGGGGAGCGTACACCACCTTGGTGATTTATGTACACTACTGTCGCTGTGTTGTCCAACTGGACCAACACATGCTTGCCATGGATCAACGGCAATAGCCTCCGCAGGGCGAGCAGTACAGCTAGCAACTCTCGAGAGTGTGCTAGAATCAGCCAGTCATCGAGGTAGTTGAGTATGCGGATGCCCATTTCCCTTAACGGGGCAAGAGCTACCTCTGCGAATTTTGTGAAAACGTGAGGGGACAGGGAGAGGCCGGAGGAGAGGACCTTGTACTGATATGCCCGACCGTCAAAGCAAATTGTAGGAAGGGTCTGTGTCGAAGTAAACCTGAGACGTGAAAGTATGCATCATCCATGTCTACTGCCGCGAACCAATCTTGATGCCGGACACAAGTAAATATGTGTTTTCACATTAGTATCTTGAATTAGTATCTTAGTGTCTAAGGCCAGGTTCAGAACTCACAGGTACAATATTAGCCGCAACTCACACGCAAATCATTGTCTTTCTTTGGTTCGATGAAGTAATGGCTGTAGAACCCTTCCCCATCTCGGCTGGAGGGGCAGGCTCTATCGTGCCCTTTCGAAGAAGTGTTGTGATCTCTGCACGCAGGGTGGCGACGATCTCGCCCTGCACTGATGTGAAGTGGACGCCGCTGAACCGGGTAGGGCACCTGGCAAATTGAATCACGTAGCCGAGTCGGATAGACCTGGCCAGCCACCACAACGGTTTGGAAAACGCTAGCCACACGTCCAAGCTCGGGGCGAGGGGAATTAAAGAGACGATCATGTCTGATGTACCTGGAGGTGGGGCCTCGCGGTGAGGAGGAGCAGGCGACGCCACATCAAGGAGTGTTGCTTCGTCCCGAGGTGGCTGTGCTGAGGGTAACCTCGAAGCACTTTCTTTATATGTATCTGGCTTAGGGCAGGTTAGAAACTTAGGAGGAGTACCTATTGTGTTGTCCCCGAGACTCATCACAACCTGTTGGCCGTAGGCATGCCGGCTGAGCGAGTGCTCAGTGTCTGGTTGCCGTGACAACAGCGGTCATGAACACCGATTATGTGACCCAAGTATTGAGGAAACTCGGGTTCGATCCCCAAAGCCACCACCATTGTGTCCTTGAGCAAGGCACTTAACTCCAGGTTGCTCCGGGGGGATTGTCCCTGTAATAAGGGCTCTGTAAGTCGCTTTGGATAAAAGTGTCTGCCAAATGCATTAATGTAAATGTAAAAATAAACTGCTCTTTGGGGGCTGCATCTCAGGGGAGCTTAGGAGCCTTCCTGGTCCTCGTGCCGGCCTGTGAGATGGGGCATCAGCTTCCTGCAGGTGGCTCTACGCTGGGGACGAGAGCTGGGCTCAGGCTGAGCCGGAGCCGCCTGGGCTTTCGCCACCACAGGGGGACACCCTAGGTGAGCAGACAGGGTGCGGGATCTTGAGCATGATGTGCTGGATGGCCTCCGTCTGCTTCTTCACTGCCGAGAACGGTATCGCAGAAAATTCCAATCTGGGAGATGGGCATGTTGAGAAAGCGTGCTTTGTGGGTGTCCCTCATCTCGACCAGATTCAACCACAGGTGGCGCTCCTGGACCTCCAAGGTGGACATCACCTGCCCAAGTGCTCGCGACATGACCTTCATTGCCGAGCGCAGCTCCTGCAGCACATTGGTATCAGGACTAACCACGTGCAGTTCTTTTAGTGCCTTGTCCTGGTGTACCTGCAGCAGAGCCATGGCATGCAGGGCGGAGGCAGGGTGGAGGCAGCCTGTCCAGCAGCACTGTTGGTTGCCAGAGATGATGTAGTCCTACAGGCTCTGGAGGTGCACAGGTGCATCGCAACAGCCTTATCCACCTGAGGGACCATTGAGGGTAGTGAGAGCGGACGAACCCAGAACCAATCATCAAGCCCCGAGCGCTCAGGGGAGGGAGGAGGGTTCCAGTCCAACTCGCGGCAGCTCGGGCAAGCATGGCGGTCATCTCTGCATCAGCCTCAGAATGGGCAGTCAGTCCCAAAGTTGTCAGTCGAGTCCTCAGTGTCCGACATCGCCAGTGTGCTCTGTCAGTGTCATTATTAGCGATCGAAGACTCATCCTGCTTGCAGGCCCCGAAAGAGACTTAAAGCTGGCCATGAGTCGGGCTGGTCTCATTTCGGATCCGGACGGAAGTAAACGAGCATGCTGGGGAACGGGAGGTCCCCGAGGAATTACCCGGCGAAACCATGCCCATTGAACTCCCCAAACTCCCCAAATCGGTGCAGCTAGAGTAGCTTTCTCGCTTCGGAAGAAGGAAAGCTAGCTACGACTGCAACGTTGCCATGGTTATATTCTCGCAATGAGAACAGGAACCATCCACAAACGCTGCCTCAGTGTGATCGCTGCTCAGACACGTGAGGCAGTGCCCGTTGAGGTGAAGAGATAACGACCACATCCAGGAATCACACAAAGACGGAAAGGCATCTTTATAAAGATGCGTCTTTAAAAAGATGTTCAACGTCAATGTGTGTGCTCTAATAGATAAAATATACTCTTTAGCAGGAATATAAAACTGCACTCGTCATGCAGAAGGAGAGAAAGCCACTGGAAATGCGCCGTATATCCAACAGCATACGCTCCTTAAGAGTTGAATGGAACAGCAATAGTATTCTGCTCACTTATAGTACAACTGCTCGGCTCCGAAGAAAAAATCTGTATGAGTGTGGGCATTCCTTCTCCTTTTATACCTGTATGTCCAGGGGAGTGTCCAAATGTGAATTATGAGTTCAGTGCATCACAAGATTTCTCTCTTATTGACAATATCCTTGGAATCTTCTTGACTTCACACACCGAACATGTGCCAAAACCATAGCTTTTTTTTTGAAGCAGGCTAGAGCTTAAAAAATTACCAATATTTTCAAACACCTAGGCTGCCACCTGGAGAATGCAGGCATTGATCCCACTCTTGCATGCTAAGCGGGCACTCTTCCATTTGAGCTAATTCATCTGTGCTGACAGAAGCTTCAGACATGCTCTGTTTTTCCTACTTATTGCAAATAGCATCTTGCCTTTCAAATGTACTTCAGGAGAGGAAGACAGTTAAGAACTGATAGGCTAGTTGGTCTAGGGGTATGATTCTTGCTTGAGTATGTGAGGTCCTGGATTCAAATCCCAGATAAGCCCAGCTGTAGGTTTCAAGCTCTGTAAACGAGGATGGTTAAATGACGCTTTGGGGCTTACTTACTTTGGGTCGTTGAAGTTTGAGTTGCAGTGACATTGTGGTTTGTGTTGTCCAAATGAGAATTATGGGTGCAGTGTCACAAGACATCTCTCATATTGTCAATATCAGTGGAATCTGCTTGACTTCACACATCAAACTTGTGCCAAAACAAAAGCTAAAAGATTTGAAGCAGGCTAGAGTCAAAAAAATTGCCATGTAAATATTTTTGAACATCTAGGTTGCCAACTGGAGAATGCGGGCACTGATACCGCTCCTACAGTTTGCGAACGCTCTACCATTTGAGCTTATTCCCCTGTGGTGAATGAATCCTCAGACATGCTCCTTTTTTGCCTCTTAATTGAAAATAGCATCTTGCCTTTTAAATTACTTTATGAGGATGTTCAATCAGAAATCAGAAAAATACTGGTTGGATAGTTGGACTAGGTGCATGATTCTTGCTATGGGTGCGAGAGGTCCTGGATTCAGTTTCTGGACAAGCCTGGCTGAAGGTTCCAAGCTCTGTACACAATGATGTTTAAATTATGCTTTGGGGCTTACTTGCTCTGGGTTGTTTGAGTTGCAGTGACATTGTGGTTTGTGTTTTTGAAATGTGAATTATGGGTTTAGTGTCACAAGATGTCTCTCTTATTGCAAATATCAGTGGACTATGCTTGATTTCACACACCAAACTTGTGTCAAAACCAAAGATAAAAAGGTTTGAAGCAGGCTAGAGTCTAAAAATTGCCATGTACATATGTTCAAATACAGTACCTAGGCTGCCACCTGGAGAATGCAGGCATTGATCCCACTACCTCTCACAGGCTAAGCGGGCACTCTTCCATTTGAGCTAATTCACCTGTGCTGAAAGAAGTCTCAGACATGCACCTGTTTTTCCCTCCTTATTGCAAATAGTGTCTTGCCTTTGAAATGTCCTTCGGAAGAGGAAGACAGTTAACAACTGGCAGGCTAGTTGGTCTGAGTGTATGATTCTTGCTTTGGGTAAGAGAGGTCCTGGATTAAAATTCCAGGCGAGCCTAGCTGTAGGTTCCAAGCTCTGGTAATGAGGGTAGTTAAATGACGCTTTGGGGCTTACTTACTTTGGGTCATTGAAGTTTGAGTTGAAGTGACATTGTGGTTTGTGTTGTCCAAATGATAATTATGGGTGCAGTGTCACAAGATGTCTCTCATATTGCCAATATCAGTGGAGTCTGCTTGACTTCACACACCAAACTTGTGCCAAATCAAAAGCTAAAAGGTTTGAAGCAGGCTAGAGTCTAGAAAGTTGCCATGTAAACATGTTCAAACACCTAGACTGTCACATAGAGAATGCAGGCATCGATCCCACTACCTCTCGCACTACTACTTGAGCTAATTCTCCTGCACTGAAAGTATCCTCATACATGCTCCATTTTTTGCCTCCTTATTGCAAATAGTATCTTGCCTTCAAATGTTTTTTGGATGATGAAGACAGTGAGAAACTGGTAGGCTTGTTGGTCTAGGGGTATGATTCTTGCTTCGGGTGCCATAAGTTTGATGTTCAAATATCAGATGAGCCTGGCTGTAGGTTCCAAGCTCTGCACATGAAGATGGTTTAATGATGCTCTGGGTTGTGGAAGTTTGTGTTTCTATGAAATTGTGGTTTGTGTTGTCCAACTGTAAATTAAGAGCTTAGAGTCATAAGATGTCTCTCTTATTGGCAATGTAAGTAAAAGGTTATGAAGAATGCTAGAGTCTAAAAAATTGCCATTTGAATATTTTCAAACACCTAGGCTTCCACCTGTCAAATGCAGTTATCAACCCTGCTACCTCGCGCATGCTAAGCAAGCATTATACCATTTGAGCTCATTCACCTGTGCTGAAAGAATCCTCAGACATGCTTCTTTTTTTGCCTCCTTATTGCAATTAGTGTCTTCCCTTTCAAATGTCCCTTGGATGATGAAGACAGGAAAAAAATGGTTGGCTCATTGGTCTTAAGGTATGATTCTTGCTTTGGGTGTGAGAGGTCCTGTGTTCAAATCCCGGCAAGTCCAGCTGTAGGCTCCAAGCTCTGTACAATGGTTAATGAGGGAATAACCTGCAACCACTTAAAGCATTGTGAATGCTGTTATCAAATTAAAAACAATAGAGAGATATAAAGTTTGAAATTTGAAGTTGTTGAACATAGGTATAGCTACAATATATTTTAAATGTATTGCAAAATATTCACATATTCACATTCATATAAGTAGTTAATATATAATTCACAGCTCGTTGTGCGAGTGGGCAGTCACTGTAGAGCTCTTCTGGTGCCCTTTCTTTGCAGCAATTCTCTGATTGGAGGAGCGTTTCTCTTAAGGACTATAGTGATTCTTGACCAGGAATTCCACTATTTAACGTGATTTCTTAGTACATTAAATGGACTGTTTCATCAGAGTGTATACCATCGATGAACAACCTAGGAACTCATGGTAGGTCTGTATTAAAAGGTGTATAAGTTATTGTTACTATTTATTTGTGCCTATGAAATAATCAAATGAGTGGGATTGTAACTTTAGGAAACAGCCTGAAAAAAATTATACATCAAATATTCATACACCAATTGGACACTTATAGATTTATATATTTTTGCTATTTAGTTTGTACCCAATGTGACATTGGTATTTATTAATAAAGTATTTATTAATTTATTAATGTATCTTTATTGCACATTACAAAAACAGAACATTAGAACTGAGAAGAATTGAGAAAAAATACTAACTAACTAATTAGCTAAATAACTTATTATAAATAAATACAAAAATTCAAAGTCAGACAAAAAAAAGGGTCATCGTATTTTAGAGATTCGGACAAGCGTTTTTTTTCCCCCCGAAAGTTAAAGTACATAACGTCACATACCGCCTATTATATTCTGATTGGGTTAAATACTGGCGTCTCAGATTCTCTTGTATCCTATTGGTTTGGTGGAGTGGTGGGGGCGTGTCGCCGTGCGGGTGGTGAAGCCGGACGGACGCCGCGGCTGTGTGTTATTGAATGAAAATCCTTTTTATCGAGCAATAATCCTATTTAGTTCATGGGGAAATTACGATTATTTGTGTCTGTTATTTATTAACTTATTTTGTCATTATTAGCGTGTAATTACGCCGTTTTTATCACTATTTAATATTAAGAAGCGAGTTAAAAGTCTTAGTTAGTGTCGCAGGCCTTGAGCAGACGCCGGTGGTCGATTTTAACAATAGCCGAGGAACATTTTCTCTGAGCGGGCGCACTGCCGTCAAGAGACCAGCTCTCAGAAACCCAGCTCTGGGCAGTAAACAAAGAAACGAGAAACCACACCAGCCCGGATGGTGCCGGGCGTTTGAGGCGTTTGCAGACCACATATGGACAGTTTCTGATTGTTTTTCTAGGAACACACACACAATAGAAAATGTCTAACGGTGCTGCGGGAAGCGGGGGTTTAACATGGGTGGTAAGTCATAAGTGATTATTAACATGATAATTCATGCGTTATTACATGCCCATGTTGACTGTGAATGATTATAAGCACCGTGTGTTGAGCTGCACACATGTGCTTTAGCATTTTAGCTGTGAGATTCATCAAGCCCGATAGAAATGAGCTCATAGTCTAATCTGCATTCATTTATTACTCATGTGATGCACAATATATCAATTTCTACTACACCTCTTCTCAAAAATACACATGCAATCCTAATTGTTTGTTATGGTAAGGATTTGTGAAGCTCTTGGTGGTAATGTAGAGGAAAGTTCTTTTGTGTTTGATTCACGTTAGCTGTGAATAACTGACTTTCCCTTGATTTCAACTTTTTCGTGAGTCAAACTCACTATTTAGATGTTTATATAGAGAGGTCGTGCGTTTATTTCACCCCAAAGCCCATAAAAGCCTCAAAGATTATTATTACATTAGCTGGATTTGAGGATTTGATCTACATCTAAAAGCACCCAGAGCCAAAACAAAGGGGTTGTCGGTGTTGAGACACATGGGGTCAAATGTGGTTCTGTTGATGCTGATCCCAGACCAGTATTAATGCATGAAGTTACTATGAGCCTAGATAATGGATCAAAACAGATATATGATGTGACGGGGTTGGAAATGCAACCATATAGGAGGATGACGTCAGTACACATCGTATACATGGCCTTTGACCCAAAGATGGATAGTTGCACATTAGTAATCGGATTATCCTTTATTAGTGAAATGTTTGTCTGACTCGAGGAAGATTGTATTTAGTAAGTCCTAATATACAGGAGACATGAATCGGGCACAAGAAAGTGTTTCCTGTGAGTTTATGAGAATACAGGCCTGATATCTCATCATTTTCACGTTGAGCACAAAACCGCTGCTATTATGCAGCGTAATACATGGGAAATGTGTGACAAACAAGAATAATTGTATTCTTAGAAATAACTTTAGAGAGCAATGTATCTGGCACTGACACTTTTTGCCTTCTCCATCCTATATATTTCTAATTTAGTAGAAATGTTTAAAAATAATCTGAGTTGAAGGATGAGTATCTATTGCACAAATATATTTTAATTTGCATTTCCAACCTCATTTAGTTAGAACAGTTAGGCAGTCTTAGTTACCCCGAACATTTCTCCAGCATGGCATAATTCAGCCATGAAAGAGTGAAGATGACTACAGCAAACCGCTTTTAAGTCATCATTTGATAGCCATATAGAAGTTTAACAGAGTTGCACGGATGTATCTAACAACAGACCCTCTTTGACAAGAACAATGGTGCGAAGAAAGACGAGCTGAACGGACGTGGAGATGCAGGCAAGAGTGAGTCGGGGAAGAAAGAGTCTTCTAAGAAGATGTCAGTTGAGAGGATCTACCAGAAGAAGACTCAACTGGAGCACATCCTCTTGCGTCCGGACACTTACATCGGCTCGGTGGAACCCGTCACACAGGTGAGAGCCAACATAGATTAAACCTGGATTCTGTGGCAGGGATCAGGATTAGGAATGTAGTCTGTGATTTAGACTGTTATTCAGGAAAATGTGATCCCAAACCTTTGTGGTCAAGCATGAGTGTTTCAATATCGTGAAACCACTGTACATAAAATTCAACCAATTGTGTTTTTTTCAGCAAATGTGGGTTTTTGATGAAGAAATTGGAATGAACTTGCGGGAGATCACATATGTCCCTGGATTATATAAAATCTTTGATGAGATTCTTGGTAAGATTACTCCTTATGTTTTTTCATAAACAGTGTATAAATATTACTATCAATAGTATAACCATTAGTAGTAGTAATATTGCTTTCTTTGCTGTTGATATAATATTACTAATAAAGATCTGTTTTTTTCCAATAAAAGCTGTCTGAATGGAAGTGTCTGTGATGTTTTATTTGTCTGTATCAACAGTCAATGCAGCTGATAACAAACAGAGAGACAAGAACATGACCACCATCAAAATCAACGTTGATCCGTGAGTACTGCTATAACATTCTTATTCCCATTTTCTCTAAACACAGATTTATGATTCTGTGCTGAACCTCCACCATTGGCTCTGTGTAGTGGCGAACGTGGTGGTTTGCCTTTATAATTCTGTGTTTGTGTCAGTCTGCAAGTACACAGCCAATGTGCTTGTATATTGAGAGAAAATTGTACATATAATAAAGAAACAAAAGCGGAACAAGGATTCATGGATTTCAAAGTGTTTAATAAGTTATTGTGGCATTAAAAACAATTATGTTTTGATTTAGGTACATATTATTTACTATATAGTTGTCGGCCATGCAAAGAGCAAATAAATCATGGATATACTAAATGTTATCTCTGGAAATTCTAAAGTAAAAAAATGTAAATATTTTGATGTACTTTGCCGCTTCGTAAAGTTTAAAAGCTGTTTTTTACAATGCATATAGGCAATATAACCAACTCTAAACAGGTGCTTTTAAATTTGCGGACAAATTAGAAATGTTCATAACCTGAAAATATGAAATATGAATATTTATTGTACACCACTGTCTAACTAGAGCCTGACTGATTTGATTTTTGAGACCGAAACTGATTTTAGAGGGGAAAATTCACCGATTACCAATATGGTGGCTGATATGACTATGCAAATGTCCTCAGAAGGCTGCTTTCTTAAACAAATATTTTTATGAAGAATATTTGACATTATTATTATACTTTGTCAACCAATTCAAGAAATGAATGCTGAGAAAATAAAGAATAAATACAAATACAATAAACAGCTAAAAAACATCAATACTGTATGTTCAGTATCAGTCAATGGCTGACCATTTAAATAAAGAATAAATAAAAATACAATAAATAGCTTAAAAACATCAGTACTGTATGTTCAGTATCGGTCAATGGCTGACCATTAAAATAAAGAATAAATAAAATACAATAAATAGCTTAAAAACATCAGTACTGTATGTTCAGTATCGGTCAATGGCTGACCATTTAAATAAAGAATAAATAAAATACAATAAATAGCTTAAAAACATCAGTACTGTATGTTCAGTATCAGTCAATGGCTGACCATTAAAATAAAGAATAAATAAAATACAATAAATAGCTTAAAAACATCAGTACTGTATGTTCAGTATCGGTCAATGGCTGACCATTTAAATAAAGAATAAATAAAATACAATAAATAGCTTAAAAACATCAGTACTGTATGTTCAGTATCAGTCAATGGCTGACCATTTAATTAAAGAATAAATAAAATACAATAAATAGCTAAAGAAACATCAGTAGTACTGATTAGTATCATTCAAATGCTGACTATATTAATACTGCCAGTTATTTATTGTCAGGTTGTAAAACAAGAAGCATTTACACCTGCCGAGACAAGAGAAAAACAGCGGCAGCGGTATTACACCGTATTCTGCTATACAAGTTCAGGGGAAACTTTCAATGGTCAATAACCAGACTTTGAAATATTACATTTTATAAATGCAACGACTGGAATTGTTGAAGGGAGTACCAAACTGTGAATCCTGAACAAAACAGTTTGGTGAATACATTAGCACATTAGCTTCCACTCTGCTGAAAAGGTATGAAAGTAGCTACATGGTTAACTAGTTAGCTATAAGCTCGTTGTCATGGAGAGTAAAAGATGGACTAGCATTGTGTCTCACGAACTAGGTAAAAACGTAGCGTGAAATCAACACTCAACCGACACAATCCACCACCACACCGTTGTCTGCTGAGCTGCAAAAAGATGCTCGCTCTGATGTTTATCTTTCAATCTCCTACATTATTGACTGCACTGACAAACTATAGCTGGCTAACATAAACAGATGTGATAAACATGGTTGTCAGGGACAGGGTTACGATACGATATATCTGTGAAAGGCTAATATCGGCTGGGCACTATGTCAAACATGGTCAAAACATCATACAGATCGGAAAGTTTTTGAGTAGTATACAATGAATATTGTGCCACTCACATACCAAATACATTTCAAGTAAAAGCTTAGAGAAAAAAGTAAAGCATTAACACGTTGTAAACAGATCCAGTGGTGTAACGACAGGCAGTGCAGAGTGTGCAGCCGCACTGGGGCAATAACGTGGGGGGTAATGCATTACACTTGGAATGATCCAAGTTACGCCACTAAACAGATGTTTATCTATGTTGCATTTCACTTGTAACTTCATTAAACATAAACAGAATATAAAAACAGCAGATGATCCCAATTAAAACAAGCCCAAATACAATGTGTACGATGCAAATATCTAAAAATGATCTCGGAGAAAATAATTCAGTACATTCAGTTTTCAATAATAAGGGCATTTTTTCAAACAGCATTCTGCTTTTGCAAACTCCTTGTAATAAACACACTAAACTAGAACAATATTATTTATTGTTATATATATATATATATATATTTGTGAACACATACCTTTAACTATACAAGTAGACATTGTCATAATCATTCACCCAGTAAGGCAGATGTAATTCTGAAACCACTCAGTGGGATTCAGTGGGTTATTCAACAGTTTCAAACCAATAACTTGTTTTTGAGTTTTGTGAATAGTTTGGTTGTTTCTTGCAACAGAATACACAATACACTGGTAACCCACAAGTGTTGCCTTAATGAGTTATTTCTATCTGATCTAACCTTTAAAATTTGTTTTGTTGGTGTAACTTAATGTACTCCAGTTGATTCAGTGATGTTAATCATTTTTACTTACTTGAATAAAGCCATTTCATTTAAACGTTACCACAGTAAGCACACTGTTATGTACACATTTGTTTTCAGTGTAGAAATGTGTGTTGTTTATTTTTCTATGTATTATTTCACGGCACCCAGTCTTTATTATTACATTCAGATTAGACTTCAAACTCACAGCTTCTGTGTTCACATAAAAAAACATAATTGTCTTTCAAATGTTTATGTCTCACAGATTTATAATTTTTTTTTAATACTGCAGTTCTCCTCTTGAGTGGGCTGGAAATACATTCAGATTTTAATTGCTAATAATATTGGAACAGCCTGATGTTATAAAATTGATTAAATAACTGATGATTTTGTTAGCCTAATATTTTTTTCCTCATTCTAACAGTGAGTCAAACACCATCTCCGTGTGGAATAATGGGAAGGGGATTCCAGTGGTGGAACACAAAGATGAGAAGATGTACGTGCCAGCACTGATTTTTGGACATCTCCTCACCTCCAGCAACTATGATGATAATGAGAAGAAAGTCACAGGTGATGCAAACACATATTACATTTCAGCACCGGTCGTTTGCACCTCATGGAATAGGCGTAAAAAGATGTAAAAATGTGGGAGGGGGAAGGGGGACGGGAGGGGGTCAAGAGCTACTTCGAAAACACACATACACAACAGAGGTGGCTGAACATCACATTATGAGTGAAGATAAAAATAAAAGAGTTTTATGTTCACTTTGCTTTACATTAATCATGGGTTAAAAGTGTCAAGAGTGAAGATGATAGAACAAAAAGATTTGGATGTTTTGAGAATGAACAGCTCTCAAGCCCTGTACATATATGCAGCGACTTTATCGCTTGATGTCACTAGTCTTTGTACTGTGAAGTTGCTAGTGGGCGTTCCTACTGCTGTCACTCTAATGTTATTGGTGGAATGCACATCTGGCCATGTCTTTTGCAATCTGCAATTTCATTCTAATTTAACAAGGAATCAATTTTCTTGTTCCTAAAAATGCACATTTTTCAGGGGAGAATGTTTTTATATGGACTGCAGCAGTGCTCACTGCATCATAATATTAATAAGATAAACAATCTATCAATGCACGAATCAAACTCACTCAGACGGCTGACAGTTTCTTCTTCTTTTGTTGTGTCTCGCATTCCACGTGCAAGTCGCCACCTACTGGGTTGCTTATGCAATATTTATCCTTTAACATAATTTTTTCCTTTATCCTTCTGTTTGCTTGTCTATATATATATATATATATATATATATATATATATATATATATATATAAAAAAAAACTTGGCTCCTTTGCCCCAACTCTAGATCCATCAGAACTCGGGCTTCAGCTGATGCTGCATGTTCAGCTTCACCAGCTTCCACACAGAGTCCCTCTCAATCCAGATTGAAGTAGTACATCATAAATATTCTCTATATTACATTAAAATCCCTCCTACTCATACCTGTACTATGTATTGTATTATAATCCTATATCCTACCTGATCTCTATTAAACTCCACTCAAAATCCTTGCGACCACTTTCATTTAGATACTGCTTTAAATCCCTTCTCTACTCAGCATACCTTCTACAATTAAATATGACATGCTCTACACTTTCTGTTTCCCCACAATACTCACATAAACCATTTTCATGAATTTCTATTAAAGCCAATGATGAATTAAATCCTGAATGACCAAGCCTTAATCTGGTTATTATAACTTCTTCCTTCCTGTTTCTGCCACAAGTAGTTCCTTTCACATCCACCAGTTTTTGAATTTGTACAGATGTCTACCCTTAATATCCTTATTCCAATATTTTGACATTCTTTCTTAATTTTTTTCTTAATAATAGATCTTAATTCACCCTACCCAATGGAACCCTAACATCCACTTTATTCCTTTTAAAGCCTTCTTTGCTAGCTCATCAGCAACTTTATTTTTAGAAATCCCTTTATGTATTAGTACCCCACAGAAACCTACTGACACCCCTGTTCTTTGTATATGATACAACAGCGTGAATATCCCATTCTTCAGATCCTCTCTGGATGACTTTCGGATAGATAATGTTGTTAACATGGATGCTGAACATATCACTACTCTGTCAGGCAGTACATTCTGCCTTCTATTCCTTTCTTGCACTTTAATGAATAACCTTCTCTCCATATTGTATCAATTGCTTTCTCAATATCAAAATATACCATGATTTCTTTCATACCAGTTTTTTTTTCTATATCATTACTAATCTTAATTAAAGCACTGTTGATCTTCCACTTCTGAACCCACATTGATATTTACTGTATTCACCCTTCCTTTCTAGATCATGAGATTACCTCTGTACTATATTTTTTCCATTCATTTACATAAGATTGCCTACAATTTATTTTACATGCCCCATTTTTTATTATATTCATGTATGTGGTTACAGACGAATCATATAGAACAGTGAAATTGCTCACAGAAACTTCTCCTCTGTCTTGCTTGCACTCAACTCCATTATCTCAAAGGAGATGGATGACATGACCTCCACTGACACAGTCTTCACTCCTATTGGTTTTTGCTTCCAAAAGTCGCTCCTCATTTGCATCAAGTTAAATTTGCGACTAGATGTGGGCTTGCCACGCCCACATCTAGTCGCAAGAGGTCGCTGCTGCTCGTGTCACCGGAATTCACCAACTCTAATCGACAATGAAACGAGATGATGTCGCTTTGTTGCTGGAAGTTAAGACTTTACAATAATTCATAGATAATTATTCTAAAAAGGAGTTTTTCGGGTTTAATACAAGTTAAAAATCTATTTTCAGCATTTGTGGCGTAATGTTGATTGCCAAAGAAAATAATTTCAACTCATTCTAAACAAAAAAAATTGTGCAGCATAGCTCATACAATGAAAGGAAAAAGGTCCAATACACAAAACATTAAACACTTGTAAACCAGGTAGGCGTAAATCCTGTAAATATTCACATGATGTAAAAGATACAAAAAAGAGAGTTGATATGACTTCGAGTTTTTGAACAAGCCACTGTGTTATCCTGTCACTGATCAGACATGGAGAAGACATGAAAAGCTCCCCTCGTAAAACAGGTACTTTATGCCTGCAGCCAAGAAACGTTCGCTCTGGTGCGGTTATCGACTGCGGTCCATTCTGACGAGTGATTTTGATCTCATCACAGTCTTCTGTGCAAAAGCCCCTTTTAAATCTGTTCTGCGAGTGCTGTTGAACTTGCACCAGTCAGGAACCACTGTCACGGCCACATATATGGCCACATATATTTTGAATTCTCTGCTGTAATTCAAGCTTATACATGATCAGTGCAGAACAGTGCAGTGATTTGATGGAAGCGTTCCTTCTCATGAATAATGTGGAGAAACGCTCAGAATCGAATGACTTATTAGTGTACTTTACTACCAGTGACTCAAAGTTTAGACATATACCTTATATTGTATGATGTTGCTTCAAGTTTCTCTTTTAAACCAGATGAAAATGGCTTAAAAAATGAAAAATGTATCACATACTTCTTAGTATTGAACATAAAGTGTGCTCATTGTTTTCAACTGTTAACATCTCAAAAAATGTGTTTTGAGATTTCGTGACCTTTTAATGGTTTTTACCTCATTTTGGAGAATTCCATTATGCCTCGGTTGTCCATGGGCCCCTAACTTAACTCGTCAATCTTTTGCCCTCTAGGTGGAAGGAACGGATATGGTGCTAAACTCTGTAACATATTCAGCACAAAGTTTACTGTGGAGACAGCCTGCAAAGAGTACAAACGCAGCTTCAAACAGGTACAGACTTTTGAACGGTATCTGGATTTGGAAAGTGATGGCTTACTTGTGACTTTGTTATTCTGACTTGTTTTTGGGCATCTGTCCAACAAGCAAACATCTGGATGTCTTAAATATTTACCTCCAGTGTGTCTTTCCTAATTTCTCCCACAGACTTGGCAGGGGAACATGACAAAGACCAGCGAAGCGAAGATCAAGTTCTTTGATGGGGATGACTTTACATGTGTTGCGTTCCAGCCCGATCTGGCCAAATTCAAGATGGAGAAACTGGACAAGGACATTGTAGCTCTGCTGACCCGCAGAGCGTATGATGTTGCGGGCTCATGTAGGGGTGTTAAAGTCCTGCTCAATGGAAAGAAACTGCCTGTATGTCACCTGCCACTCATTTCCATTCAACAGTAACTGATTATTCATGAGAACAGACAGTGTGATGAAACTAATAGACTTTGGAGACAGTGAGATGTCATGTGTTTGTGTCCTGTGCTGCAGGTGAATGGTTTCCGCAGTTATGTGGATCTGTATGTGAAGGATAAGCTGGATGAGACGGGTGTTGCTCTGAAGGTGGTGAATGAGACAGTGAATGAGCGCTGGGAAGTGTGTCTCACTATGAGTGAGAAGGGCTTTCAGCAGATCAGCTTTGTCAACAGCATCGCCACCACTAAGGTCTCTCAAACACACTCTTTTTTTTATACAGCAGCACAGCTGTAGTCTAACACAAAATCCCTTAAGGCTGAATGTATATTCAAGTTTTTGTGCTTACTCTGTAATAGCTTCAGCTTTTGTTTTTCAAACATTTTTTATCTTGTAATTTCCTCCCTCTTCTCTGGTGTTAAGATGCGATAAATGCTAACGATGTGTTATACTCACGAGTTGTTTGTTTTCTCAGGGTGGCAGACATGTTGACTATGTTGTGGACCAAATAGTGGCAAAACTGATTGAAGTGGTGAAGAAGAAGAACAAAGCTGGAGTCTCCGTCAAACCATTCCAGGTGAGCGTTCACTTCTCAACACTTTCATCAGTTAGAAAATCTATTCAGGATAAGTCAAGAATATCTTCAGTCTTAAGTACCTTTATTGCTGAGCAATTAGTTCATTTATTAGAGAACATTGTCTTTTTGTTTGTTTTTTCAGGTTAAAAACCATGTATGGGTGTTTGTGAATGCCCTCATCGAGAACCCAACCTTTGATTCCCAGACCAAGGAGAACATGACTCTACAGACCAAAAGCTTCGGCTCCAAATGTGCTCTCTCTGAGAAATTCATCAGAGCGGTAAGTATGCTAAAGTTATCACCTGCGGAAATAAACTTTCTTGATATAAATTTTTTTAATTTCAACTAGAATCTTTTTTTTTTTTTAGATATATATATGTAACTTGCATTTTCACTTTGTTCTGTCATCACTACTGTTCAAAATTAAGTTACAAATATATGTAACTAGTGCAAAAGGGCTGGTTTTTGTCCTATATTTCGTTCGATCGTGACCAGATTTAGGGCCGGTCTTTTTCATTTGCATCATACAGGAAATTACACATAAACTGCTACTGTTATGAATGAGCACATGCTCTGCCCTTGAAGCATGACACTTCGGCCATTAGAGTGTGAGATATTGGCAGTTTTAAGCATTCGAGAATTCACATTTTCAGACATGATGTAATTTAGATGAATATGCCGGTTTGTTTTAAAAATGTGGATGAATAAAGTGTATAAATATTAAGGTTCCCATTTTCAAGAGTTATTGCGGTAGTAATTCTGACATGGAAAGGACAAAGATACAAAAACGGATGTTAAATGGAATTAAACTACAAATAAAGATGCAAGTCGTGACAGTCAGATGGTGTGTGGAGCGATTATTCACGCTCTCAGTTTCACTCACTTAAACATTCACACTCTTAATCTCTCATCAGTCACTCATCCATCCCAGTGCTATTTTGTCAGTACCCCAATTCAGAGATAAACTGTATGTTTTTTGCCATACCACTAATAACAGCAATTACATATTAACATTAATAATAAAGTGAATTGTGGTACAACAAATCATAGATAATATTGATTTCGCACTGGAGTGGTTTTTGAGATTGTAATGGATATATCTCGCTTATTTTTTAATGTATATCTGCTGTGTGTGATGCTCTCATGATTTTTACTGGTTGCCAGGCTGTCACAATGATATTTGATAGAGACAACAGAACTATTCAGAATGGTTTTCTATTCAAATAAATGTTAGCATTTCACAATTTATGTAAATTGAATGTAATATAAACAGATAACTGCAGCATATAACTTGTAAAAGTGTGGTAAAGGGCACTTTAAAAATACTGTAAATGCCAGTGATTGGATTGGTATTGGTAGGACTGTCACAATTATTAAAAATTGTCTGATTATTGTGCACTTCAAATTCCAATCACATTTTAATGCCCAAATAAGGGAATTTTTAAATAATATATAAATACTATGAACGGCGCGTTTGTGTGGCATTCAATTGAACTCCGAGCACCATTGAGCCGCTCCCCAGACATCAACCCAGTGCAGCTCCTATCTGGAAGTGTGTGAAATACTTCTCAAACGCTCTGTGTGCACCATCAGCAGAGGCTCGCGCTAAACTCCCACGAAAATATAAATGAACAAAGGTAAACGATAGTGAATGCAAAGCGCACCTGTTTCACTTTAATTTATTGATCGGGTAATGGCAAATGTTCCTGGTCAAAGCAGGTTCATTCACATATTGTTAATGACACAGAGTGACACAGAGGAGGTGATCCGCACTTAGTCTATTCCTGTGGACTGTGGAGTGATACAATTATTGAATGAAATCTCAAAGGTTTTGCTTCATGAGAAATAATGGCTCGTGGGTTTCATCAAAGAACATTAAAACAACTTGTGAAGATATTTGGACAGAAATATTGTAATATTGCTTAATTTAACATAATATTCTATTTTATAATATCAATATAATAAATTTGTTTTTATTATATATAAATTATATACTGTATGGATATACTATATACATATATATATATATATATATATATATATATATATATATATATATATATATATATATATTAATAAGTTCAAAAACAACAGTGTAAATGTAAAATTGGCCAAAACTAAAGTTGACCAAAGAGACATATTTTAAGTATTTAGAAATATTTTGATATCTAAAAGCATATTTTAATATCATTCATATAGTTTTAAAGCTTTAAAAGTAAATCTTATATAATCCCAATTTATTATTTGATTTATATGTTTGAAATGAAATATGTAAAAATGACTTCTTAAGATGTATGAAGCACACTTTCACCTTAAAAGGTTAGTTCACCCAAAAATGTACTCACCCTTGAAAGGCCTTTATTAACCCCCTGGAGCCATATGGATTACTTTTGCGATGGATGGATGCATTTTTTTGTGCTTCAAAATCTAAGGTACCATTCACTCCCATTATAAAGCTTGGAAGAGCCAGGATATTTTTTAATATAACTCTGATTGTGTTTGGCTGAAAGAAGAAAGTCATATACACGTAGGATGGCTTGAGGGTGAGTAAATTATGGTAATTAAGATAATTTTCATTTTTGGGTGAACTAACCCTTTAAGAAATATGACAATTAATCGTGAAAGCCCTGAAGGGACAATTAATCCTCATAGCCCTCAGACAATTAATCATCATAATCGCAGTTATTTGTTTGACAATTAATCATCAGCCCAATTTCATAATTGTGACAGCCCTAGGTATCGGCCTCAAATGTCCTGCCTCGACACCTGCCTGGAGTTCGTTCCGATGTACTCTCGCATGATCCTGAGACCTTGAGCGGGCTATGTGCCCTAGGTTCCCACGACCCCATTTAGGGATCAGGTGGGGAACCTGCAAGTGCTGCCCCAGGAGGAGGCAGACCCAGACAAAGTCGTTGCTGTGTCCGGTGCGTGCTTTTCGCTTCTGCTTGGATCGCACGCAGTGCTTTAGACACTCTGATCAGCTCTTTGTCTAATTTGGAGGACAGCAGAAAGGGATGGCTGTCTCCAAACAGAGGATCGCCCACTGTGTCATTGACATCATCGCTTTGGCATACCAGGCCCAAGACGTGCTGCCCCCCTTGGGGCTTCGAGTACACTCCACCTGGAGTGTGGCGGCCTCCTGGGCCCTGACCAATAGCGCCTCTTTAGCAGACATCTGTAGAACGGTTTCGTTCCATGTGTCGTCAGGTATGAACAGGTAAGTATGCGGGGCAACTGGCCGGGTGTACCGCTTGTATACAGGGGAAAACATGCCACCCCCCCACCCCCAAGCTGAGTTCACGAGACTGTGGACTCTGGATGTCCTTCCTCCTTAGCCCCGTGGCAGGCGAATTCAGCTGAGAAATTCGATGCTGGCCCAGTATGTGTGCTAGTAGGCCCTGTACTTGGGTAGGTACTCCACATGCGCTGGTTGCCTGTGAGTAACCCGTTGTGATGTATCTTCCATGGTACTGTTTCCCTGTTGGTAAACCCGTGTTTGAAGAGCTCCATCCCCTCTGGGTGGGACCTACCATGGGGACTTTCTCCACATGCGATACTGCCGGATGGTAAATACATGTGACGTATTTCCACATAATTACCTCCCCTTCGGGCAGGGTGTGGGCTCTGCAGTGTCCCCCTTTATATCCGGGGGAGAGGCATGCAAATTCCACTCGCCAATTCCCATTGGCCTTTTCTCAAAGATCAGAGGTGTTTTGGGCTCCCAAGAGCGACCCCTAGTGTCACTACATCGACACAACGTCTTGTTCCCTCCATCAGGGAACGGAGGTTACAACAGTAACCACGACAAATTCTTTCATGTAATTGTAACTAGAAAAAAAGCCTTTCAATATATCTTTAATGAATCTGAAATTGTTTGGTATCTGAAATTAACAATGGCACTAGTGAAAAGTAAATTACAGATGTCAAACATCTGCATTTTTTTTCTAGTTGTTATTCATTTGATTATATCAGGAATAGATATTTGGTCTAGTAATAAATTAATTATTGATATCAAATATCATATATTTTACTAAGATTAGCTGATACTGTATGCAAATTTGGAATTTTAAATATTAAGATATTTATTTTAGGTATCTTTAATTGTGTTTTGAACAGGAGTGAATGACACATTGTGAATTCTACTAGTGAAATTGCAGATTTTAAACATTATGGTTTTACTAGTTGAACTTTAATTTTTGACATGAAGAATTCATGTTTTTACTAGTGCAAAATATCAAAATATTAGTATTTTCACTTGTAGTAATTCCATTGCTGATATCATGAACTAGCTTTTGACTAGTGAAAAATGAATTATTGATATCTATAATTCATATTCGAAAATGCTTATAATACTTATGTCATTGAAGAGCTGCTGGCCTCGAGTCAAGACCAGTCATTTTTATTTGTAGAGCGCTGTTTACAATACACATGGTTTCAAAGCAGCTTTACAGAAAATCATGCTGGGATGTCTTAAAGTCCATATTGAGCAGGTCGATGTGTAATAACATGTATTAATAACCCTTGAGTTGTTGTTCTGAAGAGTAATTTGTCCTGTCACAGGCCACAAACTGTGGTATCGTGGAGAGCATCCTGAACTGGGTGAAGTTTAAAGCTCAGACGCAGCTGAATAAGAAATGCTCCTCTGTCAAACACAGCAAGATTAAAGGAATCCCCAAACTAGATGACGCCAATGATGCTGGTGAGTTCATGACACCTAAACCACTCTGACAGGTCTGTCAGGACAGTCACGGTGCGCTCTCCGACTGTGCTCTTGAGTGCTTGTGACTTAGAAATTTTCAGCTTTTGATTTGGCAGATTAATACTTATTTTCTGCTCTCGTTGACATTATCTTGATGCATTGCAGCATTACTTCTATCTTTATGCAGCTTTAGTCCTTCTTCTGTGTTTTCAAGATGTTAAAAGCTTCTCCTTTACTGTGTGCTGTTTGATCTCTGTATCATGTAGGTGGGAAGCACTCTTCTGAGTGTACTCTGATCCTGACTGAGGGAGATTCAGCAAAGTCTCTGGCCGTGTCTGGTTTAGGAGTGATCGGGAGAGATCGGTACGGAGTTTTTCCACTCAGGGGAAAAATGCTCAATGTGAGGGAGGCCACACACAAACAGGTGAGATTCAGTAAACCTCCAGGAGACAATATGACTTTAAGAGCTTTTTTAAAGCATATGTGAATGAATCTCAAAACTAGACTAAACATGTATGGGTCACATTTCACCCCAAAATCAAAAAAATAAATAATAAGATAATATAAGTTAGATAAATATAAGAATACAGATATATTGGTGTTTGGGAACTTTTAGCACTGTGGATTTATAGAAAGTGACATTTTTTTTTTTACTCTCACTAGTTTTAAAATGTTTTGGCTAACCACGGTCGACAGTGTATGCGCACGCATCACAGGTGATATATGCAATTATTGTCTTTTTTTTCATTTCCAGCACATCTCAAAATCTGTTTTGAGTTTAAAGAATTCTGTGCTGGAAATGATGCTGACAAAAATTACATTTTTAAAGTTTTTGAAATAAAATGAAAGACTCCTTTGTCTTGCTGAGGCTAATTTCATATCTAACATTTTATGTATCCTAAATGCACACAATTAAATAATATTGTATCACTTCTTGCATAATTTGGAAAAATTACATCTTGATTGGAAATGACGGCCAGAAAACATCTTCTGCTCACTAGTGATATTTCTGTTGATTTCTCTTTGTTTTCTTCATCGTCTTTGAAAAAATTTTAGGGGCAAAATTGTTTGGTGTAGTGTGAATAACAGCACAACTGTGGGCGTCGTGTTTTTTGAAATATTTATATAAATCATTTTCACACAATAAATAATTAAATGGTTTATGTTTATTTCACTCTTTGTTTATATGATCATAGTTTCTTTAAATCAACCCCTAGGACATGAAAAGTTGAAGAAACAATAGTTTTGGGCCAATTTTGATTTTTACATTATTAGGAGTTCACCCCTGTTTTGATTATAGATCATGGAGAATGCAGAAATCAACAACATCATTAAGATTGTGGGTCTTCAGTACAAGAAGAGCTATGATGACCCAGAGTCCTTGAAGAGCTTACGCTATGGAAAGATCATGATCATGACCGATCAGGTGTGTTTTTAAGAGAATGAGTTCTTGCTGATCGGTTAATATGCAGGGACGTTTCTATTACAGTAAGTAAGATTTGTGTTGTGTGCTCTCAGGATCAAGACGGCTCTCACATCAAAGGTCTCCTCATTAACTTCTTCCATCATAACTGGCCATCTCTGCTGAAGCACACCTTCCTGGAGGAGTTCATTACGCCCATCGTCAAGGTATAACACTCATCCATTGCTGCGTTCAACACACAAGCATTCAGATTGCTGCTGTATATCATTTACACTTAACTCTAAAACGTTCTCTGTAGGCCAATAAGAACAAGCAGGAGGTTGCTTTCTATAGCATTCCAGAGTTTGAGGAGTGGAAGAAACACACAGAAAGTTATAAAACGTGGCACATAAAGTACTACAAAGGTTTGTTTTCATTGGACTCCTTATTTCAATGAGACTGCAACTAAAAACATCAGGAGTTCACAATTGTTTGTTTCTTTCATACCTGTCAGGTTTGGGTACCAGCACAAGCAAAGAGGCAAAAGAGTATTTTGCTGACATGGAGAGACATCGCATTATGTTCAAATACAACGGCACAGAAGATGATGCGGCCATCACACTGGTTAGTTTTGCGCTACATACAGTGTTACACTGGTTTGTGAATCCCTAGTTCAGGGCTACACTAAGTTTTATTAGTGTTGGATTGTATTTCTACTGTATTGGGTGCCGTGTTCTGTCTGAGTTATTTCAGACATCTGGTTGACTGTGTGTATTATGTGATCAGGCATTCAGTAAGAAGAAAACAGATGACAGGAAAGAGTGGCTGACTAACTTCATGGAGGACAGACGGCAGAGGAGGATGCATGGACTACCTGAGGTACAGCTGTCAATCACACACTCCTCACACAGGAGACATTATTGTCACATCAATTTATCAGCATATAAAAGAGGACAAAATGATTGTCATGTGAACTTATATACATAAAGAGGTGCTACAGAAACTTAACATGTCAAGTTCATTATTCACCCCAAACTTAAAAGATAAACAACATTTCTAGATAATTTTTAACACCCCCATCCAGTCAGAACACAGTTAATTTTTAAAAATGAAAATCAAATTAAATGTGTTTGAACAAATACAACCATGTGTGCATTTACAAATATATACTTACATGATATACTTGTATACTTATAAATGTACTCAACAGTTGAGCTCCTAACAGGGACTTGATGACTTGATGAATGTTTTTGATCTTTTATTGTTGTTCTGTTTTTCTCATCACAGCAATTCCTGTATGGCACCTCGACACGACACCTGTCCTACAACGACTTCATCAACAAAGAGCTGATTCTCTTCTCCAACTCAGACAATGAGCGATCTATTCCCTCACTTGTTGATGGTGTGTTTTAAAACAATTGTCTTGATAATGTTTAACCCAAATGATGGTTATTTATATTTAAAATCAACAACTGCTGCTTGTATGGAAACATGCAGGTCTGAAGCCTGGTCAGAGGAAGGTATTGTTCACCTGTGTGAAGAGGAATGATAAGAGAGAAGTTAAGGTGGCCCAGCTGGCCGGATCTGTGGCTGAGATGTCTGCATACCACCATGGCGAAGTTTGTAACAACCTTTCATTACATTAACTGCACATTAAATACAATACAATAACTAGTCATTAAATATTGGAAAGTGTGTAGTATTAGATATGTAGACAGGCAAACAGAATTTATCTGTGAGTGGGAATGTAGTGTAAAACAGCCACATCTAATATGGACTGCAAACGAACATGCAAACATGCAAGCACTTGAATTCTGAAAGCTCTGCACATGCAATTTCCACATGGGCCTGCTCATAGATGCAGCCTGTGATGGAAGTAGTCATTAGAGTGCAGGTAATACTAGTCTGTCTTATACTTGAAATCTGTTGCATAGAGGATGAGCAGGAAAGGACCCAGGACTGAGCCTTGGGGTACCTCAGTGAAGCTCTCGATATCATCTCCTGATACTTCAGATTTAATTGCAAATTTTGCAAATATTTTCTTCAGTCACCAACATATGGGTTGTTCCTCAAAATTCTAATTTCATACATTTGCAAAATAGCTCAAAGTATTGTGACTCAAAATAAAATAGTTTGACAGGAATATTATGAAGTTGCGATAACAGAATGACAGATATTAAACGTGTTACCTGCAGCAAGCCCTGATGATGACCATCGTCAATTTGGCCCAGAACTTTGTGGGCAGCAACAACGTCAACATCCTTCAGCCTCTCGGTCAGTTTGGTACTCGCATCAATGGTGGCAAAGATGCTGCCAGTCCTCGTTACATCTTCACCATGCTCAGGTAAAACTTGTTTAGTATTGGCAAATTGTGTTGTGAATGGTTAGAGCATGTGCACTGGTGCCTGCTGGGCCTGTTCGATGTGTAATATTATTGAGATGTTGAGATCTTCAGGATATTCATATGTATGGTTTTCTCTTGTCTCCCAGTCCATTAGCCAAACTGCTGTTTCCTGCGGTGGACTCGAGTCTGTTGAAGTTCCTGTATGATGACAACCAGAAAGTGGAGCCAGAGTGGTACATTCCCATCATTCCTATGGTGCTGGTGAACGGAGCTGAGGGCATCGGGACTGGCTGGGCCTGTAAGATCCCCAACTATGACCCGCGAGAAATCGTCAACAACATCAACCGTATGCTCAACCATCAGGACACACTACCCATGGTAAAACATTTATGCTTGTAATGATCATTGCTTGTTTGACAGTTTTAGTACAAGTGTTTGCTTGCTGAGATGACAAAGCATTTCTGATTCTGTTTATATTACTGTTTAGTGTAGCAAGCTTTATTTCATAGAGGAGTAATTTCTGTGCTACTAGTGGCACCAACATAATTGCACAAGACTGTTTTCAAACAAGTTTCTAACACACTCTGTCTTCTATTGGAAAACTGATAATCCTACCCCAAACTCACAAAATCTTTGAGTTAGAAATTGTGTCTAGACTAGTCTGGTCACTATGTACAAGACATCATGTAAAATTACATTTATTGCTGTACAAATTAGGGCTGGGTTATATATCAACTTTGTAAGATATATTGAAATATTTTCAAATGAGATATAGGATGAGACAATACTGGTTATATCGATTTAGTTGACATGATGTTGCATTACATAACCCGTTTCTTCCATAAAGCTGTGCCAGTGTTTGCATCTCTCCTCTTGTCACACTCTCTGCGCAACCCCGCCCCACTTTCCCTTTGTGTCTGCGTGCAAACCCCACTCTGCAACACGGAGGGACAAAAAGCGAATGACTTTCCAGAATGGAAAAAAAATAGAGAGCAGTGTATTAAGACAGTAAATTGGGAGAAGATGTACTGTCACTCTCTCAGCAGCTGTAATAGAAACCCCCTCACAGCTGTGGTAATTCGTTTTTAAAACGAATTCCAGGGTAATATAACACAAAACATAATATATTACATTTACACTCAATATTTAAAAAAAAATTAGAATATAATGTTTTTTTTAGATTTACGCTGTTAAATAAGGCGAAAACACATCATCACAGTCTGTGAAAAAGGTCTATTATAACAGATAAATGGCATAAAGAAATACATTCTTTTAACAACTTAAATATTTAAAAGATTGTTTCACTTTCATGGTAATTATGAAGGAAAGACATTACAAACAATATCTATTTTTAAGATAAAATAATGCTTGGACTTCATAGTTTTACACTTGTGCTCGTCATCTGATGACTTGAGAGACTTCAAAAGACACAAGGATGTTTCTGGTAAGGGAACATATTGAGCACTGATGCTCCTTGGTTTTTACACTGCATTGTGGGATTTTTTTAGGGATCAAACATAAACTGAGTATGAAGAGTGTGTTAAACTTTGTGCTGCTTCTGCAACCCTGGCCGCAATGCCTTCGCAGCCAAAAAAGTATTCTGCCCTGAAACAAAGCATGATGCAAGCTTCATTTACCATCTCACTTGTGGCTTTGACTTACAACTGAACAGTCGAAAATACAGATATATATATATATATGTATCACCATTCACCATTCAGATATGATTTTTGATACATATCGCCCAGCCCTAGTGCAAATGTCTATTTTTTTATTTCCTTTATATTAGGGCTGGGTTAAAATATTGATTTTCCAATGAATCACAATCTTTATTTGAACAAACCTGATATATATTCGTAAAATCCCAAGATCGATCTCTTACTCTGCGTGCAACTCAGTAAAAAGCTCACTTGCATATGTGGGCAAATTTACACAGACTGATAATCCCACCCCAAACTGACAATTTTTAAGCACTATGCAACAAAAAATTTCTGTAATTCTCCACGGCTAGTAAATGTTCAGATTTCACTCAGCAGTGATTGAGTCATATAGAGGAGATGAAGTTCAGCAGCAAGGTCATTTCACTGTGTGTTGAGTAGGGTTGTGTGAGAATCGTTGACTATTCAGCACTGGAATGACTTTTTTTTAACATTTTTACACATTTACGTTTGACTATATTTTTACAGAAGCTGCACTTAAATTACTGTCATATTAATTTTTCACATTTTAAATATAATTAATAATACAAAAAAAGAGGATATCTGGAGCAGATACAAAGTCTAATTTCACCTCAGTCTGCGCGTGCTTCTCTCTCATGGCATGCAGGAAAATGTCCTCTGGCTAGACAAGAAAACTCAGCAGAGTAGCTATAGAAATCACTTGTACGGTGGTGCGGGAAGCAGATTTCCAAAACTTTGGCTTGAAAGTGGAATATTTTCACATTTGAGTCTTCTTTAAATCTATGTGTGGTTGTTAATTATTTTTCCGCTGAGTAGGTTTGTTCAAGAGCAGGATATTGGCCTGAGGTGAGTCAGGTCCTGCCTTTCACCGGACAATGTCGACATGTTAATATTGCTGTTTGAGGCAAGGAATGCCATTTTTTTTAATCTGCTGATTAAGAAGGCTATTTTCAACGAGGTGCCTACTGCTTAATGGGTTAAACCTCTGTTATTCTGTGTGCACATCATGTTTAGAATACATTAGGTTTATTGTAGGCTACATCACAATTGTATTTTTTCTATCCTATAGCTATTTGTTTTTTCATCGTAACTGTTAGTGGTTAACGTTCTTTACAGAACAGCTGTCATATTAGAACAATGGCTAATGCATGACTGCACATTGTGAAATACTCACAACGTTTCAGGGCATTTTTTTCTCTCATAGATTTGGCTTAGCCTACCTATTAATTACTTTCAACAATCTCCTGACTTTTAATATGTTAAGTAACTTTTACTTGGTGAATTCCATTTAGAACATGCTATTAGGGTTGCTTTATTGGTCCTGCACTATTCAAATTCACCATTGTTTTCAGTGAATAAACCTGTATGCATGTTATGTTCTATTTTTAATGTGAATAATTTTAAATAATTTAATGATGATAATTTAAGGAGAGCATGTTGCAGTTAAATGCCCTTATTAATCTGAATTTAGCTTCGGATTGGGAATAGATTAATTTTTTTTAAATGGGTTGCATAAACACTATTTTTTGACTGTTTTCTGAAGGTTGGTTTCTTTTCAGACTAGTTGACTCCAAACATTTTGTTTAAACGTCAGTGAAATTAGTCGTTCCGCACATCCCTAGTGTTGACAGTAAAAGTTTGACTCGTTCCTTGTAATGTGTGTCCAAAGGCAAGATACATGCAATCCATTTGCTCTGGAATACTTAATTTTTCCACGTTCCAGGTCATCTTGCACAAGCACAAGCAAATAATAAAGTGTTCGACAAACACAGATTAGGAAAATCGTGCACACTGTTGATGACGAAATTTGTGTCACACATGCTGTTGCGCGGAGTAATCAGCAACGCAGACCACCAAAGTATACTTTGGCCTTTAAAGAGACAGAACCATTTTAGCACTTGTTTTACATATCAATGTACATACTTGTAAATAGTACAAATAAACATTTAACAACTTACATGTATATGAAATATAATATATGTAAATTCAAGATATATTTATTTATGGAATACATGGTATTTTTGTAAAAGTAATATTTTCACAGTGTTCCAAGTTAGAAGGTCAACTTAATAATTAACAGCATCAGCTAAGAGAATTTCTTTCATATGTAGCAAAATGGACATTGTAACTGAAATAAACCCAAATGAATCAGATTTGAATCAGGAAATGAATTAGAATCTGTATCAATACCCACAATTTTGGATTTTGTATTGGTCAATGAATGGTATGAATTTGAAGGTCAGAGTTCTCTAGCGTGACTGCTCCTTAAGAAGTGTGCAAAATGTATCTATTAGTGAAACTTTATTTTGTGTTTTTATTTTGTGTTGCTCAGCTGCCCAGCTACAAGAACTTTAAAGGTGTTATTCATGAGCTGGGACAGAACCAGTATATGGTCAGTGGAGAAGTGTGTGTCCTTGATAAAAACACCATTGAGATCACTGAACTTCCTGTTCGCACCTGGACTCAGGTAAGATCACCTGACTAGGTGTCAGGACTTTGAGAAACTGGACTTGAGATATTTTTTATTGTAATATTGGTGTAGGAATGGTGTCTTTATCTTTCTCTTTGTCTCTCTCAGGCATATAAGGAGTCAGTTCTGGAGCCCATGCTGCAAGGCACAGATAAAACTCCTCCTCTCATCAGTGACTATAAGGAGTACCACACTGACACCACAGTGAAGTTTGTGGTGCGTATGACAGAGGAGAAGCTGGCACAGGCAGAGGCAGCCGGTCTTCACAAGGTCTTCAAACTGCAGTCATCTCTCACCTGCAACTCCATGGTATGGACAAAAACAAAAACTTTAAAAACACTAATTATTTTGTTTATTGTAATATTGAAATCTATAATAAAGTGATAAAGCACTTAATGTAAGTAAACCCTCAGTAAAGATGACTCCACATTACACTGTATCGAGTTCATGTTTTCTGAGCATCTCTCTTTCTGGTGAAAATTTTAAGGCATGATTTTCAGTTAAAGCATGATTCTGTAAAGCTGCTTTGAAACGATGTGTTATGAAAAGCGCTAAACAAGTAAAAATGACTTGACCTGACTGGTGTTTTCTGCAGGTGCTGTTCGATCACATGGGCTGTCTGAAACGCTATGAGTCTGTGCAGGAGATTCTGAAGGAGTTCTTCGAGCTGCGACTGCACTATTATAAACTGAGGAAGGACTGGCTTGTGGGAAGTTTGGGAGCAGAGGCGGCCAAACTCTCCAATCAAGCTCGATTTGTGCTCGAGAAAATTGAAGGGAAAATATCAATCGGTGAGATGTTAATGTATAATTTGTCCGATTTCATTGTTCTGTTGTGATTCTCTACTTAAGTTGAGTTCAGTAATAAACAGACTTACTGCAGAGGACACATGAATGAAGAACCAATTAAAAAGTGAAATCATTCTATAATATTGCCACATTTTCAAACGTTTATTGTTTGTAAGATGTCACACTCAACGGTTCAGTGTTTTCAATGTTCAAGTGAATGTCATGTGTAGTGGTCGACCGATAAATAGCAGAGGCGATAAATATTCCTGTTTGCTGTTTTTTTCTTGTGGGTGGCGAAAATCCGCGGCTTGCATGTGACGCGACTGAGACATGTAAAAGACCAGTCATGGTTTGTTTTGTTATTACGTGCATCATGTTACTACATTAATAGACCGGTGCGCAACACGGTGTCATTTAAACAGTCTGCATATCAGAGCCGAAGCAGACGCGTTTGAAACAGACGAGCACTTTAACATTATGAGCTCATTCTCCCTCTCTCTCTGCTCATCAGATCCCTCTAACTATTAACTGTCTTGTCTAATGATAAAAAGGCTAATATCAATAAAACTAATATCATGTATGCCATCTGCTAATATGCACACATCTCGTTTAAAGAGATGTAATAAACCAACCTCACACAACTTGGGCAGATCCAGCATCCTGTGGAGCGCTCATAAATCTTCCTCTAAAGCACATATTCTATCAGCCTCTCCTCAGTCCCTGTCACTTTTAATGTTCTTTTGTAATGATTAAAGGCAAATATCAATAAAACTTGTATTCTGCTTGCAAATATGCAAATATTTCATTTAAACAGATTCAGGAACAAAAACCCAGCGCTCATCTAACATCTTCCTCTGAAGCGCGTATTCTATCAGCCAGAATCAAAACTTCAGAATCAGGATCAAAAGTTCCTCTGATTCACAAATCATGATGGTTTGTGGTCACAATACAAGCAGGCGATCCAGGCTGTTTAAACTGTCAGGAGATTGCTGCTGGATCCGCACCAAAGTGCAACCATAATCTTTCTAGCAAGTCAGTCCACTGTCACCCATCTTTGGAACGCTCTCAGGCAGCTATTTTTCTATGTAAACAAGTGACATGACTATCTACTTGAAAGAAAAAGACCACAATCTCCAAAACGGTTGGTCATGGTTACGATCAAAGAATGTATTTCAAATCAGCAGTAAAATCTGACAACACTGGTATCATAAATGGTGCTTCTTTACCTCAGATTACACGCAAAAAAAAAAGGTTTCCCAGCTTTTATTGCTAATGTGCATTCTCAAGTTGATTGACAGGCGATGTCTGTATCTAAAAGATGATTAACTCTTTTACCTGTAAGGCGGGACTTCCTGTCTGTACATCCGTTGGCTGCAGTTGGCCATTCAAATGTCTCTCATTCATTTTAATAGAAGTAGCCCGCTAAATAGTCTCTGGTGCAGCTTCAAAGTAAAAGTGCTTCACGTGTGCTATAAGTAAATGCCTTATTCACGATTCACTGTATGCACAACTGGTTTGATTTTTTGAGAAAATGCAATTGCTAACAGGGACAAGCCATCCATGGTTGCTGGACTACTGTGTGTACAGTTATTTTCTTCTTCCTAATATATAATCAATTTATTCATGCTCAAGTAAATTACTTAAAATTTGATGACTAAACAGAAATCAGAAGAAACCATTTAAAAAACAATGTAATTTTTTTAATTCTTTTTTTTCTGACTCTGATTCTGAAGAAAGTTAAAGTTTTGTGTGAAATTGAGTATATACAGTGCTAAATAAAAGTTTATTATTATTTTTAGCAATTTTATGTTTATGTTTAAATTGTGTTATATATCGGCATTGTATTGGCCTATCGGCTACCCTGCTCTCTAGATATCGGCCATTAAAAAAACCCATATCGGTCGACCACAAGTTGTGTGCTGTCAGTGTGATTTAGCGGTCTGTATTATTTTTCCAGAGAACAAATCAAAGCGAGATCTGATCAGATTGCTGGTACAGAGAGGATACGAGTCTGACCCTGTTGCTGCCTGGAATAAAGCCCAGGAGAAGGTATGTGATAGCCGTGTACATATTTGTTGACAATGGGTTGATTTGATAATGTTCTTTACTAAATGATGGAATGCATCATGAAATTTTAAATGTGCTCACTATTTCCAGTTTGTTCATTTATTTTGTTATGATTCATTATTGTTTTCAAAAATATGCTAAAGACACTCATGTAACTGGAGGGATGGTTTACACTTTGAAGTAGATTTGATGGTAAAATAGGAGTTTAATGTTGTACAAGAACAGGTAGGGCCCTATGCGTGGATGGAATAGCAGGATTGAGTCATAAAAATTTAAATGAAATGGAATTTCAGAGAGTATTACATTTTTGGGATGGACTTAATGACAATTTGACAAATAATAAAATTCTAATGGCAATATGACCAAGTGTGATTAACAGGCTGCAAAAGGATGCAATTTATTTAAATAAATATAGTCTGCATGCGCTGCGCACTTCAGAATCAAAGAACAGTGCCGGAACCAAAGTCCCTTTCAGGGAAAGTCAGTACACTTGGCAGCTATCTTTGGAACACTCCCAGGCAGCTGTTTTCAATGTAAACAAGTGGCTTGAATGGGTAAATACCGAAATTTCCAAAACGGTTAGTCAAGATTACGATCAAAGAACATATGTCAAATCAACATTAAAATCTGAAAACAATGGTATAAAAATATATAAGTGCTTCTTTAGTTCAGATCACACTAAAAAACTCTGATGTTCTCGAGCTGACTAACAGACATATCTGTATCTAAAGGGTGATAAGCTCTTGTATCTGTAAGGCAGGACTTTTTTCATCCTCTTTTCTTCCAATTTGGAATGACCAATTCTCACGACTTAGTTGGTCCGCCTGGTGGCGCGGTTACTCACCTCAATCCTGGTGGTGGAGGACAAGCCTCAGTTGCCTCCGCTTCTGAGACAGTCAATCCGCACATCTTATGACTTGACTCGTTGTGCATGACACAGCGGAGACTCCCAGCATGTGGAGACTCATGCTACTCTCCCTGATCCACGCACAACTTACCACACACCCCATTGAGAGCGAGAACCACTAATTGCGACCATGAGGATTTTACACCTTGTGACTCTACCCTCCCTAGCAACCAGGCCAACTTGGTTGCTTAGGAGACCTGACTAGAGTCATTCAGCACACCCTGGATTCAAACTCGTGACTCCAGGGGTGGTAGTCAGCATCAATACTCTCTGAGATACCCAGGACCATAAGGTGGGACTTCCTTTTCCACATACTGGATGTTCCAATTTCTTTGTCTAATTAGACTCTGCTGGAGCTCAATTGCACAAAGGAAATCAAAGTAAAAGTGTTCCGTTTCAAGTTTAATACATTTGTTTGATTAGAAACAATAGTTTTAAAAGTAAAATGTAATTAAAATATAAAATGTGGAATTCAAAAATATTCAAACGAAAAACATGGAATGTGGAAAAATTAAACAAAATTTAGATTCATAGGTCATTACGCATGCAATACATTGGATTGGGTATCATGATAGTAATTCAAATGCATTATTAAATTCCATAATCAATTCTTTGTATTTTCATGGTCAGATCAATGCAGAAATGCCTTTGTATGTATGTATATATATATATATATATATATATATATATATATATATATATATATATATATATGTGTGTGTGTGTGTTTAGGTTACTTTGATTGCTGTTCATTTAATGTTGAAAGGGATTTCATAGTTTTAGTGTTCTAATGAGGCTGTTAAGCTCCACTCTTCACTTTGTTTCTCTCTGATTGGTTGGGCTAATGGTGATGTCAGTCATTGGAGGAAGAGGATGGTGAGGGTAATGAGAGTGACAGTTCAGTTGACTCTGGCACTTCATCTGGACCAAACTTCAATTACATCCTCAACATGCCACTGTGGTGTCTCACCAAAGAGAAGGTGGAGGAGCTCCTCAAACAGAGAGACATGAAGGTACATCTGTCCCTAGAATCATCACTCATACATTCAGTTCTTTCAAATGTGACATTTTATTTTGTATGAAGAAAAGACCAAAATTTAAAGCTTCACTATGTAACTTTGTGCTCTCTAGTGGCATCTGTGGTTGAAACTTAAAATTGCAAGCAATTTGCGGAAGAATACTTTACGTCAGTCGTGCTCTGGCACAGATCTTCTGGCAGATGAATCTCCCATAGCTTACAAGCTGTAGTGTAATCCAGTTCCCAGCAGGTATAAAGCCTTGAGTGTTAACTGTGAGTGTGTACTGTTTAATGTGTCATGCAGAAAGCAGAGCTGAATGAACTGCAGAGGAAGAATTCAGAGGATCTGTGGAGAGAAGATCTGGCCGTCTTCATAGAGGAGCTGGACGTGAGTCTCTTTCACACTGGTTTATGACTGGGTTGAATATCCAGCACTGTTGTAACCTGATGAATCATGTGAGAGTTATGTCTCTGTGTGCAGCGCGTGGAGGAGCAGGAGAAGGAGAGTGGGAACTCTAGGAGGGCCGTGAAGCTGGTAAAGGGGAAGGTGGGGAAGCCCAAAGTGAAGAAGTTGCATTTGGAGGAAACGCTCCCCTCTCCGTTCGGCCGCAGGATCGAGCCTCAGGTCACGCTCGCCATGAAAGCCGACGCCTCCAAGAAACTCACCAAGAAGAAGAAGGTAAATACGTGTGTGTGTGTGTGTGTGTGTGTGTGTGTGTGTGTGTGTGTGTGTGTGTGTGTGTGTATTAGTGTTGTCATAATACCAAAGTTTCAGTAGTCTGTACCAATACCAGTCAAATTTCAGGATACCAGTTTCGATACCTCAGCATATGCTATTGAACACACTTCTTTAAAATATTTAAAAAGCGAAATATGAAAGGTATAATTCTATAACCTACCCTTTAATGATATGAAATGGCTTGACTCTTTTGCAAATTATTTTGAAAATATATTTGAAAATGTTAATTGCCTGAAAAAAATCCTTATCCCCTTCAGCTGGTGCACCACTTCTATGACATGTTATTTGTGTATTTATTTTGTACATATTTTTAATAAAAGCATTAGTGTAAGTCTGAACAAGTGTGCAAAAAAGCAAAACAAAATTATTGATAATAATTTTAATAATTTTAAAAGAGTCTTTGTCCCTTGATTTCATGGCATTGGTGTTATCAATGTTAAAAGTTTTGTTTTGTTTTAAAAAAGTTAAATACAAAAAGTTGTGGAAATTAATTAAGGTTTAAGTTCAGTGGCTGCTTAAATATGCATATATTTTCCCAGCATGTTAAAAAGTTATTAATTCACATTTTAACTAATATTTTCACTCAAAAATAGTTGGTGTTGTAAATCATTTAACCCCCATTAATGCTAATTTAGTGTTAACTTGCTTCATTCATGAAACAAAATTAAATAATAAAAGAAAGAACAACAGCCAAGTTGTCCTTTATGAATAAAAATTAATGTCATCATGTTACAAAATGTTTATGGGGAAAAACTGAACTTAATGGAAAATTTCAATATTTTGTAAGTTGGAAGTCAAATTATTTTGAGAATGACCCATTTGCAATTTCGGTCAGTTACTCATAAATCTGTTGTGTAACTTTAGAAAACATGGAACACAGCGCATGAGTCTTATGGACTACTGTTTACAGACCAATTATTCACTTTTGTTGGAAAGTGAAGTGCATTTTAAGGGAGCACACTACAATACACATCAGTATCTTCATGAATGAACCAAGAATTTTTACTGTGAGAATATGTAGTTAAAGATGATCATTGTTGTACTTGTAATAAGTGGTGTTTTATAAAAAATAAATTGACTGAATGGTTAAAATATTTTTATTTAAAATTAACAATCAGCAGCTTTTTGGTGTAAAAGGAGTAACAGAACAAGTTCCCAAATAAATGTTTTAGCACATGAAAGCACCTTTGTGTCAGTCAACATATGAAATTAAGGGATAATTCACCCAACCTTCTTTCATCATTTACTCACCCTCATGCCATTCCAGATGAGTATGACTTTCTTCTGCTCAACACAATCAAGGATTTTTGAAGAATCTTTCAGCTCTGTAGGTCCATACAATGCAAGTAAATGGTGTCCAGAACTTTGAAGGTCCATATGTCACATAAAGTCAGTGTAAATGTTATCCATAAGATTCCAGTGATTTAATCAATGTTTTCAGAAGTGATCCAATCAGTTAATGATGAGAACAGTCCAAAATATAACTTTTTCACTGTACATCTTGTCATTGCAGTCTTTAAGCACGATCATGATTTCAAGCTTCCTAGTGTTTGATGCTTGCGCAGAGCACCAGAAGGCGCTACAGGAAGTGTAATAGAGCTTGAACACTAGAAAGTTTGAAATCATGAAGAAAGATCATCAAAGATCATAACTCATGATCAAATTGCCAAAGAATTTGCTTTCAAGATTTATAGTGAAAAAGGAGTTATATTTTGGTCTATTCTCACCCACACCTATCATATCCCCTGAAGACATTGATTAAACCACAGGAGTTGTATAGATTACGTTTATGATGCCATATGTATATTTGGACCTTGCATTGTATGGACCAACAGAGCTGAAATATTCTTCTAAAAATCTTTGTGTTCTGCTAAAGAAAAAAGTCACACATCTTGGAAGGCATGAGGGTGAATAAATGATGGGAGAATAAAACATTTTGGGAAAACTATTCCTTTAAGTTGGTGCTCTGTACTTTCGGTACAGCAGAAACACTGGTATAATGTATCTGGTATCTTTTTAGTTAGTACCATTTTTAGTCTCGTACCAAAGTACCGGTAATATTGACATTTCTAGTGTGTATGAGGCCTTGCTAAGGAACTCATCAATCAGTGTGTGAATATACACACACATTTAGAGCTAGGGCTGCACGATTTGGACAAAAAGTAATATTGCGATTATGTTGAAAAATATTGATATTGCCATTTGAACTGCGATATGATAAACAAAAAACTAATAGGATAAGTGATTCCTTTTGACCAAATTTTTTTAATGTTTTGCCCATTTTCTTACGCTTAGGACACTCTTTGTGACTACACTTCAGTCCTCTTAAAAATAACCAAACTCTGACCATTTTCACTTCAGTCACAAAGAAACAGACAAAAAACTGAAAAAAACTCTCTTCTTCGTATTCATATTGTATCTGTCTACATTGCACCTGTTTTGTATATTTTGTAAAAGCGGTCTCAGCCCACTTGTAACATTTGAAGGATGTCACAAGAGTGGGATCTAGGTGCAGCAAGCTTTAATGATAAATAAATAAATAAATAAAAATACAAAAACATGATAAACGCTGGAACAGGGCAAGACTGGGAAACAAAAACAAATGTCTACAAACAAGATATCAACCAGAAAATAAACTGGAGAAAAACACCACAACTGACAAAGACAGAGCAGACATCAGGGCATTATATACACAAGGATAAATGATGTAATGGAAGACAGGTGAAAACAATTAGGAACAGCTGGTAGTGTTGAGGGCAGTGAATTATCGGAAATGTAGTCTGGGAAAAACAAAAGAGAGGCTAAACACAAGTTAAAACAGAGAATTATAACAGAACCCACCCTCTTATGGGCAGCTCCTGATGCCCAAGGAAGGCTGGTAAGAGAGGCAGAGCCAAGATGGAGCCAGAGACCAGAGTAGATCAGGAACGACCTCCATGGGAATGACCTCGGGAATGACCTTGGTGGTCGTGAACATGGGCAGAGACTCTGGAATGACCTCTGTGGTCGTGAACACTGGCAGAGACTTGGGAACGAACTTCGTGGTTGTGAACATTGGCAGAGACTTGGGAACGACCTCCGTGGACGTGTATACGGGAAGAGACTTGGGAATGACCTCTGTGGGCATCGGCAGAGACTCTGGAATGACCTCCATGGTTGTGTACACAGGAATAGACTTGGGAATGACCTCTGTGGGCGTGAACATGAGAAGAGAATTAGAAATGACCTCCATGGTTATGTACATGGGAAGAGACTTGGGAACAACTCTCCTCTGTGGTCGTTTACACGGGAAGAGACTACGGAACGACCTCCGTGGTCGTTTACACGGGAAGAGACTTGGAATCTACCTCCATGGTTGTGTACATGGGAAGAGACTTGGAAATGACCTCGATGGACTTGAACATGGGAAGAGACTTGGGAACGACCTCTGTGGTCATGTACATGGGAAGAAACTTGGAAACTACCTCCATGTTTGTGTACATGGAAAGAGACTTGGAAATGACCTGCATGGACGTGAAAATGGGAAAAGATTTGCGAACGACCTCTGTGGTCATGAACATGGAAAGAGACTTGGGAACAACCTCTGTGGTCGTGTACACAGGAAGAGATTTGGGAACAACCTCCGTGGTCATGTACATGGGAAGATACTTCGGAACGACCTCCGTGGTCATGGGCAGAGACTCGGGAATGACCTCTGTGGTTGAGTACACGGGAATAGACTTGAAAACGACCTCCGTGGTTGTGTACACGGGAAGAGACTTGGGAACGACCTCTGTGGTCGTGAACATGGGCAGAGACTTGGAAACGACCTCTGTGGTCGTGTACATGGGAAGAATCTTGGGAACGACTTCCGAGGGCATGGGCAGAGACTCTAGAACGAACTCTGGTTGTGAACATGGGCAGAGACTTGGAAACAACCTCTGTGGTCATGAAAATGGGAAGAGACTTGGGAACAACCTCTGTGGTCGTGTACACAGGAAGAGACTTGGGAACGACCTCCATGGACATGTACACGGGAAGAGTCTTCGGAACGACCTCTATGGTTGTGTACACGGGAAGAGACTTGGAAATGACCTCCATGATCGTGTACATGGGTAGAGACTTGGAAATGACCTCGATGGACATGAACATGGGAAGAGACTTGGGAACGACCTCTGTGGTCGTGTACATGGGAAGAAACTTGGAAACTACCTCCATGATTGTGTACATGGGTAGAGACTCGGGAACGACCTCTGTGGTTGTGATTATGGGCAGAGACTTGGAAACAACCTCCGTGGTTTTGTACACAGGAAGAGACTTGAAAATGACCTCCATGGACGTGAAAATGGGAAAAGACTTGCGAACGACCTCTGTGGTCGTGAACATGGGCAGAGACTTGGAAACGACCTCTGTGGTCATGAACATGGAAAGAGACCTGGGAACAACCTCCGTGGTCGTGTACAAAGGAAGAGATTTGGGAACGACCTCCGTGGTCATGTACATGGGAAGATACTTCGGAACGACCTCCGTGGTCGTGGGCAGAGACTCGGGAATGACCTCCATGGTTGTGTACACGGGAATAGACTTGAAAATGACCTCCATGTACGTGAAAATGGGAAGAGACTTGGGAACGACCTCTGTGGTCGTGAAAATGGGCAGAGGCTTGGAAACGACCTCTGTGGTCGTGTACATGGGAAGAAACTTGGGAACGACCTCCGAGGGCATGGGCAGAGACTCTAGAACGAACTCTGGTTGTGAACATGGGCAGAGACTTGGAAACAACCTCTGTGGTCATGAAAATGGGAAGAGACTTGGGAACAACCTCCGTGGTCGTGTACACAGGAAGAGTCTTGGGAACGACCTTTGTAGTCATGTACATGGGAAGAAACTTGGAAACTGCCTTCATGTTTGTGTACACGGGAAGAGACTTGGAAATGACCTCCATGATCGTGTACATGGGTAGAGACTCGGGAACGACCTCTGTGGTTGTGATTATGGGCAGAGACTTGGAAACGACCTCTGTGGTCATGAACAAAGGCAGCGACTCAGAAACGACCTCTGTGGTCATGAACATGGAAAGAGACTTGGGAACAACCTTCGTGGTCGTATACACAGGAAGAGACTTGGGAACAACCTCCGTGGTCGTGTACACAGGAAGAGATTTGGGAACGACCTCCATGGTCATGTACATGGGAAGAGACTTCGGAACGACCTCCGTGGTCATGGGCAGAGACTCGGGAATGACCTCCGTGGTTGTGTACACAGGAAGAGATTTGGTAACGAACTCCATGGTCGTGTACACGGTAAGAGACTTGGAAACGACCTCCGTGATTGTGTACACGGGAAGAGACTTGGAAATGACCTCCATGGACGTGAAAATGGGAAAAGACTTGCGAACGACCTCTGTGGTCGTGAACATGGGCAGAGAAATGGAAATGACCTCTGTGGTCATGAACATGAGAAGAGACTTGGGAACAACCTCCGTGGTCGTGTACACAGGAAGAGATATGGGAACGACCTCCATGGTCATGTACACGGGAAGAGACTTCGGAACGACCTCCGTGGTCATGGGCAGAGACTCGGGAATGACCTCCATGGTTGTGTACACGGGAAGAGATTTGGTAACGACCTCCGTGGTCGTGTACACGGGAAGAGTCTTGGAAACGAACTCCGTGGTTTTGTACACTGGAAGAGACTTGGAAATTACCTCCATGGACGTGAAAATGGGAAGAGACTTAGAAACGATCTCTGTGGTCGTGTACATGGGAAGAAACTTGGAAACCACCTCCGTGTTTGTGTATACGGGAAGAGAATGGAAATTAATTCTGTGGTTGTGTACATGGGTAGAGACTTGGGAACGACCTCTGTGGTCGTGAACATGGGCAGAAACTTGGAAACGACCTCTGTGGTCGTGTACACAGGAAGAAATTTGGGAACGACCTTCGTGGGCATGGGGAGAGACTCTAGAATGATCTATGTGATTGTGAACATGGGCAGAGACTTGGAAACGACCTCCGTGGTCGTGGACATGGGAAGAGACTTGGAAACAACCTCCGTGGTTGTGTACATGGGAAGAGACTTGGGAACAACCTCTGTGGTCATGAACATGGGCAGAGACTTTGAAACAACCTCTGTGGTCGTGTACACGGGAAGAAACTTGGGAACGACCTCCGTGGGCATGGGCAGAGACTCGGGAATGACCTCTGTGTTTGTGAACATGGGCAGAGTTGGCACTGCTGTGAGGCTTCAAGACAGGGTCGCGAGAGGTGTGGCTGTCACAGAGTGTGGAGCAGACTCAGGTATGGCAGTGACAGGGCTTGGAGCAGACTCAGGCGTGGCTGTGACTGGGCGTGGAGCAGACTCAGGCTGTGCTGGGATAGGGGTAGGGAGAGGATGATCCTCTAATTAGTTTCAAGGGTTAACCTCACATATTCCCTCCAAGTGAGGTTACTCTCCTCATGAAATTCCCTCCACCAGTGTGCTGTGAGTCTGATCCGATAAATGGATTTCAGGTGGGAATCAGCAAATCCTGTTTATCTGGCAACAGTGCAGAAAAGATGGGAGTATTCTTTGATGGGTAAATCCGCCAGGCTCAGTTGAATAAAGTAAGCTGCTAGATCCATTTTGTATGGTCAGTTGTTCTGTAACGTTTGAAGGATGTCACAAGAGCGGGATCTTGGTGCAGCAAACTTTAATGATACATAAATAAAAATACAAAAACAGGATAAACGATGGAACAGGGCTCGACTGGGAAAAAAAAACAAACAAGATATCAACCGGAAAATGAACTTGAGAAAAACACAACAACTGACAAAGAGAGTGCAGACATCTGCAGACTGTATATTTATTATAAGGGCTTGTCTAAGGACGTGTCAGTGTACACCTGCATCAGACGGATGGCTTTGGAAAGTCTCACTTTGTTTGCGTCGCGTTATAAACAGCATTTTTAAGTAGCTATGTCAAGTTTAACGTAGTTTGAAACATAGAAAAACACCTCTTGAGATTCCTGCGTTCAGATTTGCGCTTCATCAAGCTGTGTTTTGGCACAAGGGCGTGTCCTCATCTTGTGGTGTTTTTTGTGAGTAAATGTGATTTGTTCTCTGTATAAGATGCATGTTGCCTTAACAGTGGTGATGTTTTGTTTGTGAATGAATCAGTCTTTTTGAACAAATCTTTTAAGTGAACGAATTGTTATTTTTCATCTCTAAACACTGACTCGTATTTCTCGTTCACTAATATCATTCCTTTTCGAAAGCCAGTAAGCTGTATTTAGAAGCACGGACTGCCTTGGTGACTTTTCATGTCTGTAAAGACTGACTATAGCGTGAGCCAGTAGCGTTCAAGTGTGGCCTGTGAAGGAGTATATCATTGGTTCGACCCACTGAACGAATACACCCCTTCACTGAACTAGCTCTAGTCTGCCATTTGAGTCTGAACGAGATAAGAGGTGTACAAACCGATGCACAAACCGATTGTACTGGCATACTCTTTCTTGAACATAATGAATGACTCACCCATCTCGTCCGTGAATGAGTAGCTGCTAAATGACGAACAAGGAGACATGTCATTCATTCAGATTGGCATGTGAGTCAATCCTGCTCAAAAAGGAGAGAAAGGGGTGAAAAGCATTAAAACAGGTTTATATTTATGCACAAAACAGAATCCACAATTTATGAGTGTGTAAAAATGAATGAAAACTTTTTGGAGAATTGAAGAATTTAATGAAGAATGAAGTATTTTTAGTCTAGTATTATAGTCTTTTTTTGTGTAGCTTGATAAATATCATGCTCAGCAGTTCAGAATATTATAGATATGATTTATTGTCATTTGTGGGAAATACCTATGATGCTTTAACACTCTGCAGTGCTGAAGTCTCTTAGTAGAATTTTAACAAAAGATCATTAGACTTGTTTTGGTTGAGAATGATTGCATTCGGTTCAATGCAATTACTTAAAAGACTGTCATTTGGTTCCATATACAGGTGCAGAGGTGTAATTTAAAGAAATGGTCAATAAACAAATCAATGAATGATCTGAATGAATCTTTTTGAAAGCAAAAGAACCGAGTCACCTAAATTAATTAAAATCACAACCACTACTTAACTGCTGGAGTTTCGCTTACTGCCCCCTGGAGAAAACAGGTGCTACTTTTATATGATTAATCACACTGAATTAACACCTTAAATCACAGCCCTAATATCAACTGATAATTTGTATATTAAAGAAGCAAATCTGGTGTGCTTTAAATATGACGTGCTCAGTGCAAACTGAACCAATCAGAGCACATCTGTTACTCTGAGAGTGAGATGTATTTGTAGAGCACAGAACTGCTCTGAAAACACTTCATGTGCGCTGCTCTGTAAATGTGCAGCCCTATTTAGAGTGGTCAGTTTTTTTTAAAAGGATGTTTATAATGGACATTTCAAAGCACAATATATTGTCTTCTGAACAGAAATGTTAACAGCCTTACACTAAAATAAGTATTAAATCAAAGATTAATCTCTCATCTTAACACTCATGTTGTTTTTTGTGATAAACTGACAGAATTAAGGTACTTAATTTAATTGCAAATGTGATTGGAAGTCCTGAGTGGGCTTATAAGGAACATGTGTACCATTTAAGCCCACATGTGTTCTTAATAAGCCCACTATGCTTTTAGAAATGCTTTATATTTTACTAAATACATTTTATATTTACATTTATGCATTTGGATGCTTTTATCCAAAGCGACTTACAGAGCCCTTATTACAGGGACAATCCCCCCGGAGCAACCTGGAGTTAAGTGCCTTTCTCAAGGACACAATGGTGGTGGCCGTGGGAATCGAACTGACAACCTTCTGCTTACCAGTTCAGTGCTTTAGCCCACTACGCCACCACCACTCCCCCCAAATAAACGCCTCAAACTTCAAAACCAGTTAATGAAATATTACATTTTTGAATCCTGCAAGCTTTATTCACATTGGGAGAGTTCAGTTAATGAGGTTCAATGGGTTATTTGCTTAGCGGGCTTATAAGGAACAATAGGGGTCAGTAAAATAAACCTTAATAATTTATAGTAGAGTCAATATAAACACATAATATTGTTTCTGTGAATAAAAAACACTATATTTCACAATGTTATTGGTGTTTAAAGAAATAAAATAATTATTCTGCTTTTAAGCTTTGAGCAAACAGGCTTTTCAAAGGCACTGTTCCTTATAAGCCCACATGAAAACAAAGTTATATTTCTGGATAATAATTACAGACAGAGCACTAAAACTTGTTTGAGCTCAGTAAGCTTCTGAAATATTTTCATTTAATGTGGTTATCAGCAGTTTTTTTTAATGAATTTTCTTTCTTTTACTGCATCTATCTTTGTGAGCATCACTCAGACAGTGTCCTGCTCTAGCTCTAGATACTCATGAAATCAGTCTTTTCAAATACAAAGGATTGCTGTTAAATACAAACAAAATATGTAATATCAAGTACAGGTGCTGGTCATATATATATAGAATATCATCAAAAAGTTGATTTATTTCAGTAATTCCATTCAAAAAGTGAAACTTGGGATATTATATTCATTCATTACACACAGACTGATATATTTCAAATGTTTATTTCATTTAATTGTGATGATTAAAACTGACAACTAATGAAAACCCCAAATTCAGTATCTCAGAAAATTAGAATATTATTTAAGACCAATACAAAAAAATGATTTTTAGAAATGTCGACCAACTGAAAAGTATGAACATGAAAAGTATGAGCATGTACAGCACTCAATACTTAGTTGGGGCTCCTTTTGCCTGAATTACTGCAGCAATGCGGCGTGGCATGGAGTCGATCAGTCTGTGGCACTGCTCAGGTGTTATGAGAGCCCAGGTAGCTCTGATAGTGGCCTTCAGCTCTTCTGCATTGTTGGGTCCTGCATATCGCATCTTCCTCTTCACAATACCCCATAGATTTTCTATAGGGTTAAGGTCAGGCGAGTTTGCTGGCCAATTAAAAACAGGGATACCATGGTCCTTAAACCAGGTACTGCTAGCTTTGGCACTGTGTGCAGGTCCCAAGTCCTGTTGGAAAATGAAATCTGCATCTCCATAAAATTGGTCAGCAGCAGGAAGCATGAAGTGCTCTAAAACTTCCTGGTAGACGGCTGCGTTGACCTTGGACCTCAGAAAACACAGTGGACCAACACCAGCAGATGACATGGTACCCCAAACCATCACTGACTGTGGAAACTTTACACTGGACTTCAAGCAACTTGGATTCTGTGCCTCTCCTCTCTTCCTCCAGACTCTGGGACCTTGATTTCCAAAGGAAATGCAAAATTTACTTTCATCAGAGAACATAACTTTGGACCACTCAGCAGCAGTCCAGTCCTTTTTGTCTTTAGCCCAGGCGAGACGCTTCTGACGCTGTGTCTTGTACAAGAGTGGCTTGACACAAGGAATGCGACAGCTGAAACCCATGTCTTGCATATGTCTGTGCGTGGTGGTTCTTGAAGCACTGACTCCAGCTGCAGTCCACTCTTGTGAATCTCCCCCACATTTTTGAATGGGTTTTGTTTCACAATCCTCTCCAGGGTGCGGTTATCCCTATTGCTTATACACTTTTTTTCTACCACATCTTTTTCTTCCCTTCGCCTCTCTATTAATGTGCTTGGACACAGAGCTCTGTGAACAGCCAGCCTCTTTAGCAATGACCTTTTGTGTCTTGCCCTCCTTGTGCAAGATGTCAATGGTCATCTTTTGGACAGCTGTCAAGTCAGCAGTCTTCCCCATGATTGTGTAGCCTACAGAACTAGACTGAGAGACCATTTAAAGGCCTTTGCAGGTGTTTTGAGTTAATTAGCTGATTAGAGTGTGGCACCAGATGTCTTCAATATTGAACCTTTTCACAATATTCTAATTTTCTGAGATACTGATTTTGGGGTTTTCATTAGTTGTCAGTTATAATCATCAAAATTAAAAGGAATGAACACTTGAAATATATCAGTCTGTGTGGAATGAATGTATACATTATACAAGTTTCACTTTTTGAATGGAATTACTGAAATAAATCAACTTTTTGATGATATTCTAATTATATGACCAGCACCTGTATTTATTACTCTTTTCATTTTTAAATTGATAATTTCTCGCCCGGTTTGTTCATCTGACTCCAGATGCGTTTTTTTATTTCCAAAACAGTGGTAGCACTTGTTCCCAAATAACTCGAGAATGAAACATTTGATTGGCTCAAAATAAAAAGTAAAATAATACCAATAAATATGTGAATTTCCTCTGCAACAACTATTTTTTCTCATGTTTTCTGTCTTAAAAGGTTTCTAAGTTATTGTTAAAAATCTATTTGCCTTTGGAGAAAATGGATGGGATTTTTACTTCCGGCCCAAGACTGCTGCGCTCTATACTGCACATGTGTAAATATATGTCTCTGTATGTGTTTTGTGTGTTTCAGAGTGAAGCAGATGCAGCTGTGAAGTTGGAGTTCGATGAGGACAGTGCTCTCGGCTCTAATGGTGGAACAGCAGAAAATTCACTCATCTCTCCTTCAGGCCAGCCAAACCCAGGAGTCAAACCCAAAGCCCCACGCGTCAAGAGAGAGAAGAAAGAACCTGGTAAAAACTGTTATTACAACAATTATACCAGTTTACACTCAAACACTTTATCACCATGATCACTGTTATACTGACATGACACTCTGTATCTGTTCAGGTGTCCCGAGACAGAGGAAGCCCGCAGGTGCTAAAGGCCCTGCTAAGAAGGTGAAGAAGAGGAACCCGTGGTCAGACGACGAAGATGAAGATAAGAAATCAGACAATGAGTTGGATGAAGATGAACCTGTTATTCCCAGAGACACAACGTCCAGAAGAGCATCAGGTGTGTGTGCTTATATGCATATTCTTATTCAACATTAATATGTTTTACTGATTTAATCAGTGTAATGGTGTAATCCAGGGAAACATCTTGATTTGTTGTGTGTCGTGTTGTCATTTGACAGCGGTGAAGGCCAAGTACACGTTTGACTTCTCTGAGGAGGAAGAGGAGGATGGTGATGAAGAACAGGAGAATGATGCTTCAGCCTCTCCAGTTCACTCCTTCAAGAACACAGTGCAAAACAATGATGATGAAGAAGATGATGATTATGATGATGATGATGATGATATATTCCCTCCAAAAAACACATCCACTTCGTACGTGCAGCTCTAGCCAAATCTGATCACTTTCAGATGCTCACATGAGGGTGAATCTCTCAAGAAGTGTTCATGTCATATTTCACCCCAATTTCAAGAGAAATAAAATAAGAAATGATATTTTCCATTAAGAAAACAAAGCATTTAGATTGTTGGCTTTGTGACATTATTTTTCGTGATACTTGAGCACATTTCCCCCACATTTGAATTACTGTAGTCCCATCTGGTTGTTTTAACTTTAAGGTTTTTTGTTTAATTGTCATTAGATCATCATTTCTGTGATATAAGAAAAAAACATAGTGTAATTAAACTATTTCTTTATTTAAATCAGTGTAAATTTAAGGCAGTACAACAAATACAACATGATGTACGTCATGATCAGTGTTGGTTTAGTCACTCAAAAATAATCCACTATTACAAATTAATTCTCTGAAATTGTAATCAGATTACTTTAATAGTTCCTTCATTGAAAAGTTAACCACATCACTAATTGATTTACTTTTAAGTTACTCTAAGACTCTTTTCACAGAAAGGTAAGTGTTTTTCTGGTCAGCGGATTTAAAATAATGTCTGTATTTCCTCTTTGTTGTCACAGGCAAGTCATACACTCAGCAGCACCACAAGTTTCTCCCTTACAATTGTTCATTAGTGACTCTTCAGCTGTCACAGAAACAAACAGACGTACATTTGAACATAATTCATGTTTTGAATGAATTATACATTTAATATTATTTTAGAAAGGTGTAACCCAAGTTCTGTAATTAAAAGTCATTAACTTAATTGAAAGGCTGCAATTGTAATCTGATCCCAAGAATGTAAAATATAATGTGTTACACTGTATTTTCACTAAATGTAATTATATCACAGTTACGAATTTGTAATTACACCAAACACTGATCATGATGTACTTGTAGTTTACTATTTTAGTATTACATCATTATTTAATAGAAAAAAATATATAATTATTTTTAATTATATTTATTTATTAAATATAATTATATTTATATAATTATATTTAATTATATAATTAATATAAATATAATTTCCTTTGATTTTGGGATGAAATATGACTTGTACATGTTTGTGACAAGTTGTGTGAGATTTACCCACTTTTTTCACAAAATATCTGACAATAAAGACATTTACTATGGGCAAAAAAAGTGTTCATTTGAAATAAATCCTTTTCAGGTCCACCTCACAAGCAGTGAAGAAGAAAGAGTCAGAGAGTGTGTTCTCATCTAAACCTGCCTACGCTGACAAGAGTAGCGATGATGGTATGTGTGCTTTATAGTTGTTTATCATTTCTCTGACAACATGAACTGATTAATTAAAGTGTCTAATTTAAGTGTTTATTTGATGGTCAGATGTAAAGTCAGATAGTGATGATGACAGGGGTCCAGTGTTCTCATCGTATTCCAGCAGTTCTGCTTTTGAGAAACCGTCACCAGCTAAAAAAGGTACTTGATCAACCACCAGGGGTCTGTGATGAATGAATCATGTGGAGTCAATATGAAGTAAAAATGTATCCAATCTACTTTGTTCCTGGTCTAATTTTGCACAATTCATGAGTGCACATCATTTTGCATAATCTTTTATCAACATTCTGGTATTGAACACCCACTTTTCATTAAATTCCTGTCTTACCCATTTTTTTCTATTAAATGGTCTGTGTCTATTAAATATGTCACATTATGGAAGAAATATTTTTTGCCTTTTACCAGATTACAAATTACAAAGAGCACAAATGCAAAGATCTTCATTAGCGCCTTGTATAAGTAACACATAAATAGCTAATTTTCCAGTCCATTAACATCATTTCCACTGTAATGTTTTGTTTTATTACTCCAGCTAAGAAGCCTGCAGACACAGCACCTAAACAGAAGAAAGCTCCAGCTAAACCCAAGAAGCCTGATGTATCTGTCTGGGACTCGGATTCAGATACAGGCATTAAAAAAGCACCAGCAGCAGCTAAGGGGGGTGGTAAAGGCCGTGGAAAGAAGAGGAAACAGTCGAGCTCAGAGGAGGATGAGTATAGCCCTGTGAAGAAGACTGGAAAGACTACCACATGCAGGGTGAGACATTCTCAGTTCATACAGGCTGCATCAGGATTAATTATTACATAATACAAATATTATTGACACAAAATCTCATTCAAATGTTACTTTATTAAGTAAAGTGTCATCCATGTAAAGTAATGGTGTTTTATAATGCTGTGTGTGTGTTTTTTGGCATATAGAAACCGAAAAAGGCAGTGTCCGATGATGATGATGATGACGATGAAGATGCAGGCATGAACAGCTTCAGTCGATTTGACTCAGGCAGAGATCGGTCCGGTCGAGCCAAGAAAGAAGTCAAATACTTTGCAGAGTCTGATAATGATGAAGACGACAATGACATGTTTGAATAGAACACACACACATACACTCAGTCCAGAAAGATACTTGTTGAAGATCAGATTCACTGTCCTCTGCCCAGCAGAATTTTGTACATTTTCCCCTCCATTTTATTATTTCTTCAAATGTGATGTTCAATTCTTTCTACTGTGTAGCTGTTTTACTCTTTTTATTATTATTGGTATTATTATTATTATTGGTATTATTGGTATAATACATTTACAATGTTGTTTTTTATCATTGAACCTTGTTTGTTCTGAGCAGCTTTTAGAAGTTTAGACCGCTGTGCTGAAGCACCTTTTAATGGTTCAAAGTTAGCGACAATGTAACTTTTTGAAATGACTTGGAAATAAACATGAAATGTAAATTATTTTTTGAGCTCTGAACCTTTTTTTGGCATTTCACTAGCCTAGTTTCCATCCACTTTTTTTGCAATTTTGTTATCGACAAAGTAAAAATGTGTAAAAAAAAGTTACATTTGCCGTTATCTGCTTGTTTCCATTCAAATGGCCTATTATTATTATCGCTAAAATTGGTATGCATGATGACGTCATGCTTAAAAATACACTTTGTCGCATAAGTTTTGGTTTATCATAAAAGAAATCTGCCCTTAAGTCGTTTCCATACAGAAATGTGTGTCTGTCGATAACTGAGTAGGCTACCTTTCACCTCCAGATGTCCCTAATTTTTTCCCCCTTAAGTCTTTGTAAAACTGGGAGAGTATTGAGACAATACTCTTCAGCTTACTGTCATTTTAATTTCACAAATAAAAGCAATCAGAAAAGGAGGAATTGCAATCATAAGGGAGATGTTGCTCTTCTGATAGGACTGTAATATTGGTCCTGATGTTGCGCCTATCGCAGTTTGCCACCGGTTCCCACCCGAAAGTGAATAGTCCAAGCTGGCAACCTGCCAGTTTCCCCTAAGTATTGGGGGAAACTTTCATTCCAGTATAAGGATCATCCATCGATGTGTATATGCTGTGTGCACAACTATTAAAGAAAAAATTATGCGGTGTAATATCAGGGTTTAAATATGATACATTCCTGATATTCAACAGGCTATTTTGAACAATCATCTGATCTAAAGCATCACCATCACAACTGCATTATGTCCCGAATATTTGTTCAGCAACTTTTAACAACCAACTGAACTTGATTGTCATCTAGTTAATTTAATGTCATAATGCAATTTACATTTTCTGAACCAGCTCAACAAATGCGATCCGAGGTAAAGAGGGTTCGATTTTAAATATTTAAATGTTTATATATTAAACTCGTTTCCCCGTCTGTTGCTCACTTCGACGTTGTGTCGAAGAAGTGACACTATGGGTCTCTCTTGAGTGCCAAATATGCCTCTGATCTATGAAAAAAGGCCAATGAGAAGTTGGCAGACAGTATTTGCATACAAATATAAAAGCGGGAAAATACATTTCATTCCGAAATTTTCTTCGGAGCCGATGGTTTTGTCTGCAGTGAGCTGCGTTTCACACACCCATTCCTGTTCCTCTGACACTCTCTGCTGTTGGATCTACGGCGCACTACAGCGGCCTTCTCCTTCCCTGCACGGCAGTGCAGTTTGCCCCTGGGCGCTTCAACAGTGCAAGAGCTTAAAAGTGTTATTAAAAGAGTGATATTTCTTGTAAAATAGTATTTTCCTCTATTAGAGCAAAACACAGTGGCGTTGAACGTCCTTTTCTGGAAGCGTCTTTTTAAAGATGGATGAGGTAGAGTGCTCTCCGCTTCAGATGGCCATAGGCGTTGTCTCGTGTGTCTGGGCAGCGATCACATTGAGGCAGCGTTTGTGGATGGTTCATGCTCTCACTGCAAGAGCATGACCATGGCAACGTTGCTGTCGCGGCTCGCTTTCAATAGAAAGCACACCACTCCAGCCGCCCCAACCCCCCCCCCCCCCCCCCCCCCCGCGTTGCTCCTTCTTCCCACGGGATTGAGGACGATGCGGCTGGCGATGGAGGCGATCTGGGGATGGCAGCGGGTGCAGCTCCGCCGGGTACGCCCCCTCGGACCACCTTGTTGACTCCCGTCCGTGCTCGAGGCAACAGCGGCTCGCCTCACAGCCAGCCTGCTTATCCTCTAGAGCTCGAGGTGGATGAGCTCGCCGCTGCATCGGAGAGCGCAGCATCTGACGTGGATGACTCCCCTGGGCTGCCGCCTTCAGGCCAGCACGCCCAGGCTGAGGCTGATGATCAGATGACCGACATGCTTTCCTGGGCTGCCGCCAGTGTGGGGTTGCACTGGAAACCTCCGTCCTAAACACAGCCATTGCGGTTGGATGACTGGTTCCTGGGGTCTGGGCACCGTTCACAACCTCACCCCCCTCGGGTCCCGTTTTTCCCGGAAGTGCATGATGAGCTGACATCCTCGTGGAGAGCGCCCCTCTCCACTTGTCACAAAGCCACTCGCTCATCCGCTCTCGCTACCCTCGACGGCGGAGCGGCCCACGGGTACACAGCGATTCCCCAGGTGGACAGGGTCCATCTGATTTGGGAATGGTTCGGCGAGGCCCAGTTAGACCTGTTTGCCTCCCGAGAGACCTCCCACTGCCTGCTCTTGTATGCCCGAACAGAGGCTCCCTTTGGGGCAGGTGCACTGGCACACAGCTGGCCTGCTGGGCTGTGCAAGTACGCATTTCCCCCAGCGAGCCTTCTTGCACAGGTGCTGTGCAAGGTCAGGGAGGACGAGGAACAAGTCACCCTAGTGGCTCCCTATTGGCCCACCCGGGCCTGGTTCTCGGACCTCGCACTCCTCGCGACAGCCCCTCCCTGGCGAATTCCCCTGAGGAAAGACCTTCTTTCTCAGGGATGGGGCACGCTCTGATAACCGCACCCAGACCTTTGGAACCTCCACGTCTGCCCCCTAGACAGGATGCGGAAGATCTAGCTGGTCTACCACCTACCGTCATAGACACGCTCAACCAAGCCAGAGCCCCCTCTAGCAGGCAACTTTACGCCCTGAAGTGGCACTTGTTTGCAAATTGGTGTTCTTCCCGGGCTGAAGACCCGCAGAGGTGCGCAGTTAGGTCAGTGCTCTTATTTCTGCGGGAGAGGCTGGAGGGGAGGCTGTCCCCTTCCACCCTAAAGGTGTATATCACTGCTATCGCGGCCCACAACGACGCAGTAGGCGACAATTCTTTGGGTAAATACGACTTAATCATCAGGTTCCTAAGAGGCGCCCGGAGGTTGAAGCCTGTTCCCCTCCTGGGATCTCACAGTGGTCCTCGCGGGCCTCCAGAGACCTCCCTTCGAGCCGCTAGTATCAGTTGGACTCAAGGCCCTCTCTCTTAAGACTGCCCTGTTGATCGTGCTCGCCCTTCATCAAGAGGGTCAGGGACCTACAAGCATTCTCTGTTAGCGACACTTGCCTGGAGTTTGGTCCGGTAGACACATATGTGATCCTAATGCCGCGACCGGGCTGCGTGACCAAGGTTCCTACTGTGCCCTTTAGAGACCAGGTAGTGAACCTGCAAGCACTGCCCCGGGAGGAGGCAGACCCAGCCCCTTCGTCGCTGTGTCCAGTATGTGCTTTGCGTACCTACTTGGACCGCACGCAGAGCATTAGACGTTCCAATTAGCTCTTTGTCTGCTTTGGCGGACAGCGGAAAGGGAACGCTGTCTCCAAACAGAGACTTTCCCACTGGGTCGTGGACGCCATTTCATTGGCCTATCACACCCAGGCTGTGCCCCCCCTTTGCGGGTCCGAGCACACTCAACAAGGAGTGTTGCGTCCTCGTGGGCACTGGCCAGGGGCACCCCCCTGGCAGACATATGTAGAGCAGTGGGTTGGGCAACACCTAATACCTTTGCGAGATTCTACAATCTCCGGGTTGAGTCAGTTTCATCCCGTGTTTTCTCAGGTCTGAGCCGGTAGAACTCGGTAACACGCTGACGGACTGACCGGGTGGATCGCTTGCACCTGGCGCCCTTTCCCTCAGCTGAGGTAAAATTGAGCACTTTCTCTCCCAGGAGATCCCACTCTTCGGATCCCTGGATGACTCCTCCCTAGCCCTTTAGGTCCACAGTTCAGCGGAGGAACTCGCCGACCTAATCCACTGCGGGTACTTAGTCTACCCTGTATTGGAATAGGTGCTCCACAGGTCAGGACTCCTACGTGGACTCTCCCTGTGTGTATTGTCCCTGGTACAGTCCCTTTACGAGTGGACCCGCGTCTCCCTTAGGCAGTCCCAGCTGCCTTCCGGACGCCGTGTTGTAGCAACTCCCCCCTCCTAGCAAGGCTGAATCTACCACTGCGCCACTTCCACATGCCGCCTAAAAACCCATGTGATGTATTCGCCACTCTTACCTCCTCTTCCAGGCAGGTGTGGTCTCCGCAGGGTCTTTTCCCCCTGAAAGAATAGGAAACTGGGTAAGACCCCCTTCCCTCGATGCGTGTAAGGGCCCCGGCTGTTTCTTGCTCTATGAAGAGAAACATAGAGAGAAAAGAGGCCCAGCCAGGCTCGGCCCGTTCCCAGGTTGGCAATCGTCGCCTTGTTCCCCGACGACTCTTTTGGGGCATTTGGGAAGGGTACATGCAGTCTGACACAGCTGGTCACCTTTGCCCGTGAAATACCTGCCCACTCCTGTGTCAGCAGAACACGTACACGGCTCAGCGCATGGAGTGATTTAAATCGGACCCTTAGTGTCGCTTCTTTGACACAACGTTGAAGTGAACAACAGACATGGAACATCTAGGTTACGTATGTAACCTTCATTCCCTGATGAGGGAACGAGACGTTGTGTCCTCCCAGCCACGTCGCTGAGCAAAGCCACTGTTGTGGCCGGACCATTTCCGGCTCCTCAGAAAAATCCTGAATGAACTCAACGTATTTCCCTCCATCAGGGAACGGAGGTTACATACGTAACCTAGGCATTTCTTAAAGTGAACTTGGCAATGTAAAAATAGTTCTGATAGTTTATTGTCTTGAAGAAAGTGCAGAACATTCTGAGAATTTCATTCAGCTGACTTTTTTTTATCTACAGAACACAGTAAGACAAATTTCAGTTTGTGTAAAGAAAAGGCAATTATATAGGACTAATAATATAATTTTTTTTTATTTGGCAATTTATTTGATTTAATGCTTTATTCATTTGGTAATTTATTTAATTTCATACAGGGAATTTTGCCGGCTATACTATACTAGCTATACTATATTTTATAGAATTGGGCTGTTAGTGTTCCAGAAAAGCACACTGATGCTTTTCTCCACTATTGTGTATTTATTTTTGATTTAAAACATCTTTATTATTATTCAAATATTTTTATTGGGTTTTGTATTGTAAACACTTATAAAACACTTAACAAGTCCCCATACAACAACCCCAACATACATAATAATAAATGACAATAAAATAAATAAATAAAATTAAAAAAAATAAATAAATAAATAAAAACTACAAAATTAAATAAACTGACATGTTACAGAGCTTGTAAATCAATTATGTTCCAGTGTTTCCAGCAGGAAATTGTAAGTTAAAATAATCCAGAAATGGCTGCCATAACGTATAAAATCTCTGGGTTGAACCCCTGACCGCGTATTTCAACTTCTCAAGTTTCAAGTGTGCCATTACATCCTCAACCCAGCACCTGTGTGTGGGAGGCATATCTGACTTCCAATTGCGCAAAATAAGACGTCTGGCCAATAGAGATGAAAACGCAATGGCGTCTGATTGTGCACCAGATATTGTCATCCCAGCAGGGGTCACACCAAATATTGCGATTTCAGGGGCAGGGCTTATCTTATCATTTGTCACAAATGTAAGAAAAAGTGTCAAAAATTAAAGACCAAAACTGTATTAACTTTGGGCAAGCCCAGAACATATGATAGAGGGCAGCCGGAGCCTGACGGCATCGGGAGCAAGTCGGGTCGACATCTGGATATATTCTGGCAAGCTTACTCCTAGATAAATGAAGCCTATGGAGCACCTTAAACTGAAGCAAACCATGTCTAATGCAAATCGAAGTTGAATGTATTCTCTTAATTGCGCTTTGCCAGGAGTCGTCTGACAGTCTAAATCCTAGTTCTCCCTCCCATCCTGCCCTAATATGACTAAGTGATGGCGAGGCGATCATCTGAATATCCTCATATAACCTGCTCACTCCTCCTCTTTGATTTAGATCCCCCTCCAACCACTCCTCTATCCAGTTATTTGACGAGAGTAACGGAAAGGAAGGGAAATGTTTCCGAACAAAGACACGCACCTGCTGATACCTGAAATAATGCGAACTGGGGATATTATACTCATTTACCAGCTGCTCAAATGACATGAACACACCATCCTTAAAAAGATCATTCACCCATTTCAGACCATTCCTGAACCATGACTTAAATACTGTATCCATGAGTGAGGGTGGAAAGAGTGCGTTGGCCGAGATTGGGAGAGAGGGCATAGCCTGTCTATGTTTGAAGTGGGTCCTGAATTGGGACCATATTCGAAGTGAGCCACTCACAATAAGATTATTTGTAAGGCGCTGCTTACTGAGTGGCAATGGCGCACATACTAAAGAAGGTAGGGACACCGGATGAGCGGAATGTTGTTCCATTTCAAACCATACAGGTCCACCCCCGTCGTTAGACGCAGAGACCCAATATATTAATTTATAAATATTAGCTGCCCAGTAATATTGTAAAAAATTTGGTAGTGCCAAGCCTCCCGCCTCTTTCTGTTTCTCCAGATGTGACCTCCTTATTCGTGGGATGGTCTTGTTCCAGATAAAGGTAGAAATAGATTTATCAAGCTCTTTGAAAAAAGACTTTGGGATAAAAACAGGTATTGTATGAAACAAAAATAAGAACCTTGGGCATCATTATCATCTTGACAGAATTAACCCTGCCAGCAAGCGATATAGGCAGCGCTGACCAACGGGAAATGTCCTGTTTGGCCCTTTCCAGGGCTGGTTTAAAGTTATGCTTGAATAAATCCCTGTATTTGCTGGTTACTGAAATGCCAAGATAAGTAAAAGTGTCGCGAGTTTCTTTTAGTTGATATGCCTCAAAAGACATCTGTCGAGCCTGGTTGTTAATAGGAAAGAGCAAACTCTTAGTAAGGTTGATTTTGTAGCCTGAAATCTCTCCAAAGTTAGAGATAATTTCTAATGCCTTAGGAATAGAGGTGCAAGGATCGGACAGGTACAGTATCAAGTCGTCCGCATATAGAGACAGTTTGTGATTTTGGCCCCCCCTGACAACACCCGTGAGCTCCTCGGCACTCCTAAGTGCAACCGCTAGTGGTTCAATGGCGAGGTCAAACAGAAATGGGCTCAATGGACAGCCCTGTCTTGTCCCCCTACCTATAGGAAAATAGTTGGAGATTATTTTATTAGTACGGACGGAGGCCTGCGGGGTAGCATACAGGATCCTTATCCACGAACAAAAAGCCGGTCCAAAACCAAACCTCCCCAGAGTTGCAAAAAGATACTCATACTCAATCCGGTCAAATGCCTTATGAGCATCGAGGGAGAGCAAAACCTCTGCTGTAGGTGGAGTTTCCAGGGAGTAAATAATATTAAACAGCCTCCGTAGTAGTAGTAGTAACCCTTTATTGTCACATAGTCACAAGTAAAAGTAACCAGTGAAATTGGCCATCATCCTGCCCATACAAACATACAATATGACAACGGGTAGACAGGGCAGGAAGACAGGGAATTGAGAAGATATACAGCATTACATGGGGAAAGGTGAGATAAAAAAAGCAACCCCCAGACTATGCTCCTGTTAGGATTACAGTATGGGAACAGGAAAAAACATCTCAGCAACACTTAGCACATAATCAATACATCTACAACATAACAAAAACTTGCAACAGGGTAGGGGAGTGGGGGATGGAGGTAGCCCAGCACTGACAGACAGCCATCTGGTCCTGCAGCCATTCTCGGCGCTGGTCACAGACCCGCCTGTCAGACTGGGGGGTACGAAGCGGCGAAGGCGTGGGATGGGGTGTGGGTCGGATGCATATCTGTATTTGTGTAAAGTCTTGTGTGTGTGTGAGCCCAGAGATTCGCCAGAAGGTCACAATCCCAGGGTGTTTTGGGAGGGGGGAGGGAATGCGAGAGCGGCTCATTGCAGTGCTCTAACCAGGGGAGTTGGTTAAGGCCAGTGCTGGTTGCTGGGTGCCGAAACAGATAAGATTGAGATGTTTTGTCTTGGGGCGAATAGCTGCAATTTCTCAGGCTATTCTTCATGTCCATTTTGGTCTCTTAAACGATCCATTTGCCTTTGCAAAGCTGTAAGCTCCTTCATGATGTTATCCATATTGAGAGTCTGAGTGCTGACAACTCTGCCCACCGCCTCAATCATGACGGGCAGCCTTGTGAGGCTTTGGACAGCTGTCTCCGTCTTCTTAATTCTTCGATAACCCAGGGCAATGCCTAATCCAATCAGCAGAAGACCTGTTATCATGGTTCCGAATAGGTAGATATCTTCAACGTCCTCCACGGAAAGAACCGCCAGACACACGACCCGCCACCTCTCCCACGCGTCCATCGTGTAGCCAGCTGCAAACGTTCCGTCAGGACAGTTAGGTTCCCCCGAACCCAAGCTTCTCTTCGAGAAGATGGTGTCAATTGCGTTGAGAGACCAGTTGATCAAATCCATAATAATTTCTTAGTTTGGAGAGCAGTGCTGTGAGAGTCTCTCAAAAGTACAAGACAGTTGACTAGACGTGACGAGAGAGCAAAGCAGGGAGGTCAGGGGAGGGAGAGGGAGAGAAAATGCGACCGCCTTCACTGAGTGCCAAACGAGAATAAGGGATGTTGCCAAAAAAGCTGCCGCCCAGTAATAAAACCAGTCTGATCTGGATGTATCACTGTATGCATAACAGACTCCAATCTACTAGCCAGAACCTTGGTCAAGATTTTGTAATCACAGCAGAGTAGACTCACAGGACGAAATGACTCACATTTCAGAGGGTCCTTTCCTTTCTTAAGAAGGACTGAGATAGTGGCCTGGGTCATTGTGGGAGGGAGAGTCTTACGCTCCAGTGCCTCGGTATATACATTTTTTAAAAGAGGGGTTAGTTTAAATGAGAATTTCTTAAAAAATTCAATAGGGAAGCCATCCGGGCCCGGAGCTTTACCGCTCTTCATTTTTTTAATTGCCCGATCAATTTCGGCTGCTGAAATGTTACTGTCAAGATCTGCCCTGTCTTGTCGGCCTATGGTTGGAATCTCGAGACCATCGAAAAACTGAGCTAACTTAGTGCTATCACAGTTTTCAGTGGCGTAGAGGTCTTCATAGAATTTCCTGAATTGTTTATTTATGCTTTTTTGATCTGTGCTTATCCCTTCTAGAGTGTTAATCTCTGCTATAAATCCAGCCTCTGCGGATTGCCTTAGCTGATGGCTTAGTAGTTTGCTGGCTCGTTCCCCATGCTCGTAAAATTCCTGACGAGATTTAAGATAAAGCTCCTCAGCTTCTCCAGATGCGAGAGTATTGAATTCTGTTAACAAACCTATTCTCTCTTTACAAAGAGCCGCAGATGGAGCTTCAGAATTTTTATGATCAACGTCCCCTATCAAAGAGATCAACTCATTAAGGCGTGCTGACCGTTTTCTGTTCATGCTTACATTATAAGATATTATCTGACCCCGTAAATATGCCTTCATTGCCTCCCACAGGTTTGAGTGGCTCGTGTCTGGTGATTGGTTTGTTTCTAGAAAGAAGTCGATTTGGGCGGATAGGAAGTTAACAAAATCTTTATCAAACAAAAGACGTGGGTTAAGTCTCCAATTGCGTTGTGGAGGCTCGTTATCTGGAAAGCAGAGCACCATTGTTACTGGGCTATGGTCAGAGATAACAATACTATCATATTCACTAGACCGCAGCAGTGGGAGGAGTTTCTTGTCCAGCAAAAAATAGTCTATCCTGGAATACGAATTATGTACTGGAGAGAAAAAAGAATACTGTCTAGAAACTGGATTTCTATATCTCCATGCATCAATCACCCCATACGCTTGGAGAAAAGCGTTAATAGTCTCTGCTGATTTACTAAGTGTTCTCGGTACAGCCCAAGAACGGTCCATAGTAGGATCCAAAACACAGTTTAAATCTCCCCCGAGAACCAATTGGTGACTGTTTAATTCTGGAAGGAGTGAGAAAAAGTCAGTAAAAAATGTAGCATTATCCCAGTTTGGAGCATAGACGCAGGCCAGTACTACTGGTAAGTTAAATAAATGTCCTTGAACAATAATAAACTGACCGTCTTTATCTTGAATCGTATTCGTCTGTACAAATTGCACTTCCCTGTGGATGAGAATGGCCGCACCACGGCATTTAGCGTTAAATTTGGAATGAAAAATCTGGGAAAAGCCCCCTCTCTTAAGTCTGGAGTGATCCTTATCAAGCAAGTGTGTCTCGGTTAAGAATGCTATGTCTGTTTGCAGCTTTGATAAATGAGAAAATACCTTACTACGCTTTACTGGGTGATTAAGCCCTTTGATATTCCAGTTCGTAAATTTAGTGTTTGCCCGCCCCGAACCACTAAACTTATTTCTCGCCATATTCTAGTATCTGAAATGACCTGACAGCAGCCTGCCTAGAAACAACCTGGTCGTAAAGCCTTTTCACAAGTGACAGATCTCTGTTTAGACATTGTGTAATTAAAACCAATAATAAAAAACACAAAAACAACAGAAAATACACAAACACAAAATCAAACACATCAATCACATAACCCCATTGCTGGCCTCTCCCCAAACGAAAGGCTGCATACTCCCCCAGTCGTACATTATCGCACAACATAAAGCTTACCTTGTGAGACCGAGTCCCACCAAAACTATATTAATGACAGAATAACATGTTGCAGCTAATCTTAACTGTAATCAAATATAGTACACACTCCATAAATGTCCAATCTAGCACCTTATTTATATTACACTTTATGTGCGTTTCTTTTTATGTAAAATTCTACTGGTGCATAATGGACACAATAGAACAACATTAACTTTCGATGGAGTTTCAAAACCATCCAGTCATGCCAACAAGGCCTTAGGCCAAAAAAGAACAGTGAAGCTCTAGGTTTAAGGAAACGTACATTTTAAATCAACCCGTTATGTGTTATCAAGGCCAAATCAGCCCAAAACAGAAAGTTTGTCGTAAATTTGCGCCTTTGCTGACGGTCTTTAGCTGGTGATTGGATATATTAAAATCCCCTTTGCTTAAACAAAGTCTTTATCAGGATGATAGTCCAGATAACGTTGGTCAAACATACCTCTGGATCAGATGTAAGAAACCACGGAAAGTATGTCACTCGATCTGCGCTGTCACGTCTTTAGGTTGCGCGCTTCAGGTTTACCATTATGAAATCCTTGGCCTGTTTTGGATCTTTAAAAGCTTGTGCATACACCATCTGGCGTCGTTATCCTCAGCTCCGCTGGGTACCACAGGCCGTAGCAGATTCCCTCACAACTCCTTAATAGGCCCTGTACTTCATTGAACTCTGCCCGCTGCTTGGACACTGCCTTTGTGTAGTCTGGTTGGATGCGGATCTTATCGCCGTCCCCTGTAGTCAGCTGTTTCATCTGCCCAGCTTTCCTTAATATTTCCTCCTTCTCCTGGTAATAATGGCATCTGATGACGAAGCCTCTCGGCGGGTCACTGTTACCTGGTCTCACGCGCAGCGTACGGTGTGCCTGGTCCAGTAAAGGGGGCTTATCGAGACCAAGCGTCTCCTTCAGGCACTGGGATATAAAATCCGTTGCGCGCTTCCCGTCCTCCCGTCTTTCCTTTATCCCGGTAATACGCAGGTTATTGCGACGCGACCGTGCCACCAGGTCCTCATTTCGTGCTTTCTGGGTAGCAAGCTCCCTCTGCACGTTAGCCATGTCCCGCTCCAGAGCAGCAATCAGATCGGAGTGGCTGTTGGCTGGAGACTCGAGTGCGACCACCCGTTTATCTAGGGCTTCACTCTTGGCGTTAGCATTATCGTTGGCTAGTTTAATTTCTACTCTTAGCTGGTCAACCTGGTTCCGAATTTCAGCGGATTGTGCCTCTGCTTTGGTGAGCAATTCAGTCCTTAGCTCGGCGATTGCTAGGAGGATGGCCTCATGTCCGGGTCCGTGGTCAAGTGCGGCGTTAGGTACAGCATCCGGTGCAGCATCGGGTGCAGCGTTAGCCTCTGGGCTAGCCTTGGAGCTAACCCTTGTATCAGGCGCTTTTCGGGGGGTTTTAGACATTTTCAGCGAGCGTTAGGTCAAAATGTCAAGCCTGGTGCGACGTCTTAGCTTCAAGGTATTTACATTAAATTGCTGCTTCTATATTTCTTAATAGTGTTGGCGAGGAGTTCGGTAAACCACGTCCTCACATGGCGCCGCTCAGACCGGAAGCCCTCGATTTAAAACATCTTTGAACTGTTTTTTATATTGCTGGCTAATTCCATGACTGCCATCTATTATTTTGAAAGGTGTGTAAAAGCAACTTTAATAATTAACAGATGGCTCCCACTATTAAAGTTTAAATAAATCACAAAGAGTGGTCATTAATTTGTTCTCCGTGCACTTGTCGATGTGCATGATACTAGATATTTGTGTTGGTACTCCTGAAAGTGTCATGTTTGCAGCATCGGATCTATATGCCATTAAAATCAATACATAATCACGTAAAATAATTGGCTTTCAAGGATGTATACTGTCATCATGATTAACACAGGCTAACGATTGGGGCAAATTCTGTCATCATTTGACATTGCATTTTTGAGTTAATGCCAATTTTCTCTACAAAAAGTGTTTCCAAACCAGTTTTTCGTGACACTTGAAGTATCGACATAGAGTTTATGTGCTAGAGTTAAACAGAAAAAATATTATGTCGACACTTTTAGCGATAATTTGCGTTTCCATCAGCTTTATTTTGATGCGCTAAAACTTTTTTCGCAAACATTCTTGGATGGAAACGTAGTTAGTGGTGCGGTGCTATGGATATCGACCATTGTTTGGGAATATTTAACTTGAAGTAGCGATGCTTATAACTTGTAGCTTAACTACATTGTTCAGTAGCATGACAGCAGTTCAACAATAGTGCAGCTTTTCCAGTAACTAACAACATTTTACAACAAGTAGAACTGTAGGTTAAAAAAAAACAACATTTGTCCCATTGTTTTGTGAACACAGCAATGTCACAGCAATGTAACCTAATCCGTCTTCTCTCTTATGTGAATCAGTTGTTCTATAAAATAAACGATTCCCTGATATTGAGCATTGGAAACTTCATATTACTGATTCATTTCAGCCCCTTTCAACCTTGAATGGACTTTTACCTTCCTTTTTTGAAGCAAAATATTTAGTTATTTGCTGCTGTTTATCACTTTATTTAGATTTAGTTATATAAAATAGGGTGTTTTCTAGTTTATGGATATATATTAAATGAATATTACATATTCAATACGAGTTAAGATCAATCGGCACTATTTGTGGCATAAATGTTGATTACTGCAAAAACTAACTTCAACTCGTCCCACCTTGGAAGAATAGGGTTCAGAACACTGTTACTATGAATGCAAACTTTAATACATTGGAAAAACACACTCTATTAGCATAACATAACATAAACGTATATATATATATATATATATATATATATATATATATATATATATATATATATATATATTTCCAAAATTCTTATGAACGTCCATGTACTAAAATAAAAGATTTGATGCCATGAGTGTACCTTCATTTACTATAACTATTATTTTGAATGGCCATGGAAAATAATGTGATAACAATTTACCTAGTTGCAAAAAGTAGTGAAATTAATTTACCTGATAAACTTTCACCTTTTGCTGACACTTTATGCTTCGCAGAGCTAATGTGTGCTTTTAAATCACTTGCACCTTTATTAGCAACTGACACATAAGTGCCAGCTTTACATGTTATACATTCTGCTTCCCATTGTTCTCCACCTGGACGAATGCATGGGAATTTTTTGTGCAAATCTTCTGTAAATTTGTACTTTCTTTTGGGCACTGTTTTCACTCATCCTTCTGTTGCTGCTACTGTCAAGCAACTGTTTTATGCCAAACACAACAGCGCAAAGAGATTGACAGGCAGGAGTTTGGCCAATAGTTGCTGCAACCCTCTTATAATCGACCAATTTGGTGTGTGAGAACGGGAACGAGGGGTTAAAGCAATACAAATATGTGCACGCACACAATTACATGAAAGTATTAGACCAGTCATGAGACGCACATCATAATGCAACTAAAGCCGCATCCAGTACATTTTCGCAAATTTAGAAATCTAGGCCGGATGCTTTTTTAAGGTCTGGAAAAGAAGGAATGTCCATGAAAAAGAGGACGTATGGTCACCCTACTACTAGTGCTAGATCTGTCCAGCAGTGGCTCAATAGTACAATTTAAAACTTCTAGACAGTATAAAGTGGTGTTAACATCAAATTGAAGTAGAAAACAAGCAAGGCACTCAATCTCCATTGCAGTTATTTTATTAGGCAATTAAAAAGCCAATGCATATCAGTAGACTAGCTGCCTTCGTCAGAGCATGCCCCACTCGGCAATAAGCACCACTCCTTTTTTAAGCCAAGGTAGCAGTCTTTTATTTGTATTCTTAGTATCAAGTGGTGTGTTTTTAAGATTAAGTATTAACGATAAAAGGTTATTTGCAAACAGGAAATCATCCCAATTGGGAGCATAAACATTTACTTAAGCTAGAAGTTTTTGAAAGAAAGATCCACAAACTATAATAAAATGGCCATTAGGCTCACTGAATATATCAGATTGTGTAAACACATTATTGTGTTGATTAGTATTGCCACACCCCTAGATCTGCTATTAAATTTGGAATGAAAAATGTCTAGGTTACTGTCGTAACCCCCATTCCCTGATGGAGGGAACGAGAAGTTGTGTCGATTTAGTGACACTAGATATCACTCTTGGGAGCCCCAAACACCTCTGATGTTTTAAGAAAAGACCAATGAAAATTGGTGAGTGGAATTTGCATGCCAGTCCTGGCCATTACAGCAGGTAATTCTGTGTTGTGGCAGGAGGGACTCAACGTCTTGTTCCCTCCATCAGGGAACGGGGGTTAAGACAGTAATCTAGACATTCCCAATCTGTCACTCACTCGACGTTGTGTCAATGTACTAACACTAGGGTCTCTATACGAAATGCCACAACCAGCTGAGCTGTGTTATGTGGATCAGCGATGCAGGTGCAGGCAGACCACTGCGTGCCAAGTAACAGGTGCACTGACCCCATCGTACCTTCCCAACGCCCCATGCACGTCGTATGGACCCTCACCCCCGAAAGCATAAAAGTGGAGGCCAGACATACCCACAATGGGAACAGACCCGCTGGTTCTGCCTTTTCTTCTCTTTTTTCTCCCAGAGAAAGAACTTGCTTGATTCCAGCTGGGGCCAAACGTATACACATCTGTATAGGTATCCTTGGAAATAGACACCACGGAGACCACACCCTGCCCGAAGGGGAGGCAATTGTGGGAAATATGTCACATGGTCTTACCGAGTCTTGTCGGCAGTGGAGAAGTCCTCGTGGTAGGTCCTACCCAGAGGGGATGGAGCTCTACAAACAAGGTGACCAGTGGCAGAGGGGACTCTGCCCAGTTGAGACATGGATCTACCATCAGGGAGGCCGTACCGTGGAAGATTACGTCATATCCAGCTAGCTGCCCGCATCCTTACCTGTTTGTACTTACCAACAACTGGTTCAACCTGGAGATTATAAAATCTCATGAAGGTATTGGGTGTTGCTCAGCCTGCTGCTCTACAGATGTCTGTTAAAGAGTCGCTGTTGGCGCAGACCCCGGGGCCAGCTGTGCACCAGTGCGTCCTTGCTAAAGGGGAGCCTTGGACAGGGAATACCACAGCGGGCAGTGGGAGGATTCCCTGGAGGCAAACAGGTCTACCTGTGCCTTGCCCAATCGACACCAAATCAGCCAACCACATGGGGTGGAGCCTCCACTTTCCCCTGACCGTCACCTGCCATGACAGCACGTCCGATGTGCAATTGAGTTCGCCAGGATATGAGTGACCCACAGTGACTTGAGCCGCTGCTGGCTCCAGAGGAGGAGATGGCGGGCGAGTTGCAACATGCGAGGTGAGTGCAAAACGCCTTGGCAGGCTATGTACAATACCGATGCTGTGTTGTCCGTCCAGATCAACACATGCTTTCCCTGGATCAATGGCCGAAGCCTCTGCCGGGCTAGCAGTACCACGAGCAACTCAAGGCAGTTGATATGCCAATGCAGACGAGGGGCTGTCCAGGAACCTGTGGCTGTGTTCCCATTGCAAACTGCACACCATCTGGAATTGGAGGCATCTGTCGTGATGGCGACTTGCATGGAGACCTGCTCTAGGGGAACCCCTGTCCATAGAAATGCCAGGTCTGTCCAAGGGCTGAACTAGCGCCAGCAGATTGGCGTGATAGCCATGCAATTCGTGCCGCGGCACCATGCCCATCTCGGGACTCGAGTCTGAAGCCAGTGCTGAAGCGGTCTCATATGCATCAACCTGAGGGGTGTGACAGTCGCCTTGGATGCCATATGCCCCAGGAGCCTCTGAAATTGTGGATTGGCAGTGGAATGCATTAACACCGCTTAACTCTAAAGAAAAAATCTGAATAAGTGGTTGCACATCAGCTCATTTTATACCCGTATATCCGGGGGAGTGGCATGTAAATTCCACTCGCCAATTTTCACTGGCCATTTCTTAAAGCATCAGAGGTGTTTGGGGCTCCCAAGATTGACACAACGTGGAGTGAGTGACAGATAGGGAACTTTGCTAACCCATACTTTACAAACTCTATAATGGTCTTCCAATCTTAGTGTTTTTCTTGTAGAAAGATGGGAGATAGGAGAAAGATGGGAGAAAACTGTAGCTCTTTAAACAGGTCCATTCAGCCCCCTGACATTATATGACGAAAACCTTTAAAGGCATGCAGGGCACATAATCTGAATTATGTGGTCATAAACTCTGCGTGAATAGGTCCACCACATAATAGAACTAGACACTGTATAACAACCCGGACGATGAGCTGCAAAAGCGATTCCACAAACCATCTCTCCTGATTCCCAATGAACACAAAAATTGCCATATAATACCAAAACCCCAGATCTTCTTCCACAACTGAGAAGGAAAGGAACGTAAGTATTACAAAACAAAAAACTTCAGAAACTTACATCATAAAAAAAAGTATGGCTCCCTTCTATGAAAGTTTTATTAGATTTTATATAACCTTTTAAATATATCTGGCTAATGATAACACAGAACCAAGAACAAGAATATAGCATAATATGTACATATCCCTGAATTGTTAATATTTACATTTTAGGCCCACAATAAAAAAAAAGTCTAATGACCATGTTTGTCTGTATACAACAAAAAGCAGAAATCATAAATGTTTATTGAGCATCAAATCACATGAGAATGATTTCTGAAGGATCATGTGATGAAGACTGAAGTAATGATGGTGAAAAAACGGCTTTAATCAGAAATAAATTATATTTTATTGTATTATTACTTTAAATTGTAACAATATTTCATAGTATTACTGTTTTTAGTATATTTTTGATCAAATCAATGCAGGCTTGGTGAGCAGAATATACTTATGAACTTTTGAACATCCAACAGAATGATTCTAGCTTTATTTACCGATGTAGAATTTACCCTAAAAACAACTGGATGATTAATGTGACACTGTGATAATAATGTTTGTTCCAAAAGACTTAATTAAATGCATGAAACTAGTTTATTAGATATTAAACATATAAATTGTGACAAAACAGTCTGTGTGTTGGTGGGGATTTTTCAACGATTTTAGTGCATACGATTTGTACATAACGTTAGTTACGTCCAGTAGGAGGCGGGAAAGGACTGTTATGAGTAAGTCAGTCAGCAGACTATTCAACCATTTCAGTGAAAAATGCTGCTTTATTCAGGAACAAACAATGCTATGGCTTTCAATGTCAATCATTGCTATTTCAAGAGTGAATCCCGCATAAATACGGCGCTCTTTAGATGTGGGGCGGGGCGTTTACATTTTGAAGAGACATGGCAACTAGCCTATAAACAAACTTAATATAAATTATTGTAAAAATGTACACGAAATTTACCGTATCCATTTCATGCATTTAATCAGCTAAAATATCTGAGAGACCCCCCTAAGTCTATTTTTTACTTCTTATGGGGGGTCCCGGATCCCCCCAGCCCCCCCTCAATTCGAGCACTGCTCTTCCCTGGTCCTCCTCTTTTCCAGGTAAGCGAGGTAAAGGTCCTCCGGTCTGTCCGTTGCCGGTTGGCTCTGCTCCATGCAGCCAGTCCTCGTCCTCTGCAGCGCGAGTTAACGGTCTCCCGCCTGTTTGCTTGTCCTCTGCACTGTTCATCGGTGCGCCACTTAATGAGCTCGACTCGCCTTCATTTGCAGATTTAAGAAATCCTGTCAGCTTTGGATTCTTTTTTAACTATTCCTTCTCACTGTTTTCTTTCTGTCGCAATATTTTTCGCTTATGAGCACCACTCTCAAACTTTTTCTTTCCCGACATTTTGATTTAGCTATCCGCTATCTTCTGTGAGTGACTATAAGCATACATTTGAATAGACTACTAGAGTAGACGACAACGCATGCTACAACTGTTTCTCTACATTCTGATAGGCTGTCATATCATGCTTCCCACGTGGGTCACTTGTAAATTGGATCAATCAGCAGCCAAAAACATGAATATCAAGTGATTGACAGAAACTTCGACAAACTACAAACCAATGTGATTTTTTTTTTTTTAATGGCTTATGATAGGCCCCTTGTCTTCATAGGCCCGTGCATTAATGCGGGCCTGCTTCTTAGTCTTCACCCCAACGCGAGAGCTAGAATTTTTTGGCTTCCTCTGGTGTTTTGAAGAAGTGTGTTTCCGCTTCGAGGGTGATGCGAAGACTTGCTGGATGCAAGAGGCCAAATCTGACCCCCTTCTCATGATGATTTTTTATTCCCTAGTATCCTTATGTTTACTGGTGGGTGTAGGGGTGGGCTTTAGGGATAAGGACCAATCAGGTAGCGGGAGTAAGAATCTATTGGGGAGTCATATTTCGGCACAAAAGCAGGATTTCATGTCTTTGAACGGCACTCTTTTTTTTCTAGTTCGGTGCAGATCACATGATGACTGCAGAAATACAGCTCCTCTCCTGCAGATGGCACCAACGCCCCTAACCCGGTTTAACCATCTGCTCATTAACCCTCATTCTCTTCACCTGTACATAGCCCTATATAAGCCTGCTTGTTTCTCAACCATGTGTTCAGGTTCTACAAAAAACGTGCTGCTGTTGGGCAACGTTGACACGACGAGAGAAACAGAGACAAAGTTTGACAGTTGGCGTTAGGAGGAAGGCACGTTGAGAGGAAGCGGACACTGGGTTGGCGTGAGTTTGGCTTGTGGAAGAAGTAATCTCAGTGAGTTTGTGCTTGAATTATAGAATTGAGTTTTGTGGGGAATACTGTGCAGGACTATTGACCGACGGCCTGTATAGGTCCGGAACGGTAGTTCTGCGTGGTTCCTTACGAACTCGGATAAAATGGCAGGGAGGGAGACAGAAGATAGTAACAGTATGGAGTTTAGTGAGGAAGAGGGAAATTATGTAGATGAGAGGGGAGGAAAAGGATGGGAAGAGGTGGTAAAACGGAGAAAGAACAGAAATGCAGGTAAGTTTAAAAGAAAGAAAAACATGGGTAGTTTAAGTGAAACAGAAAATGAGGGAGGAGAAAGTGAGAGGAAGAATCCAAAGGCAGGAGTGCTCAGCGTAGTGTTAAGATTTGAGGGTGAAGGGGGGGGTAAAGAAAACTGATCCATTGAAGTTAACAAAAATAATTCGAGGGCAAATAGGGGAAGTAAATCATGCAAAAGTATTGGGAGATGGAAACTTGTTAATAGGGTGTAGTAGTGAAGAACAAGTGGTGAAAGCAAAGAAAATGACTTGTATTGGGAAAATCAAAGTATTTAAGGTTGTAAGAGTTGGAGAACAAAGAATTAATGGTAGTAAAGGGGTGATATCTGGAGTTCCTCTAAATGTCAGTATGAGGGAGTTAATGGAGAACTTAAAAGTAAGGGAGGGATCAGTTAAGAGTGTGATAAGAATGACAAGAGGAATAGAGAAAATGGAGACTGAAACTGTTCTGGTAGAGTTTGGTGGAAAAGAGATTCCAAAGGAGGTTTACTGCGGTTTTGTGAGATATAATGTAAGGGAATACATACCAAAACCTATGAGATGTTTTAACTGCCAGGAGTTTGGACATATAGCCAAAGTATGCAAAGGAAAGAGGAAATGTGCTAGGTGTGGAGGCGATCATGAATACGGAAAGTGTGGTGAAGGAGTCCTAAATGTAGTAACTGTGGAGGCAATCACAGTGTTGCATATTGGGGGTGTGAGGTGTTGAAGAAAGAAGTGGAGGTACAACAAATTCGAGTAAAGGAAAAAGTTTCATATGCTGAGGCAGTTAAGATGGTAGGAGAGAATAAGAAGCATAAGGAGGGAGGATGTAGTAAAGAGCAAGTGTTGGGGAGAAAACAGCAAGATGAGAAGGCATGTGTAGAGAAGAGGAAGATGGTGACATTCATTGCAGGAGTGATAAATGCAACATATGAGATCAAATCTAAAACTGAACGGATCCAGGTCATAGTAAAAGCTGCAGTGCATCATTTAGATATGATAGGATTAAGGTGGGAGGAAGTAAGAGATGAACTTAGTATACAGTCAAGTCAAGAAACAGCATGAGTGGGTTGTTAGTTCTTATACTAATCATGTTAATTCTTCAGTGGAATGCGAGAAGCTTGATAGCTAATGGGCAAGATTTCAAACAGTTTTTAGTTAGTAGGGGGGAAAAACCTGACATAGTGTGTATACAAGAATCCTGGTTAAATCCAAAATTGGATTTTGTTCTACATGGGTATGTAATTGTGAGGCGAGATAGGATACAGGGGGTAGGTGGGGGATGTGTCACTTTTATAAAGCAGGGTGTTCCTTATAGGATTTTAGGGGTAGGAAGAGAACAAGAGTATGTGGTAGTGAAAATATGGGCAAGGAAAGAAGTAACGGTTGTGAATTATTATAACCCGTGTAAAAAACTAGAATTAATGAAGCTGGAAGAGATAGAAGGGCAGGATGGTAGTAATGTCATTTGGTGTGGAGATTTTAATGGACATAACACATTATGGGGTAGTGATAGAACAGATACAAATGGACAGGTGATAGAAGAGTTACTTGATGAAAAGGATTTAGTATGCATAAATGATGGAAGTAACACTAGGATAGATGTACATACAGGAAAGGAATCTGTGTTAGATCTAACTTTGGTATCAAATTCCATGGCATCAGTATGTGATTGGTCAGTGTATAATGAAGGAACTATAGGGAGTGATCATTATCCAATTTGGTGCAAGATAAATATGGAAACACCATTGGTCATAGAAAACAGAGGGGGGAAATGGATTTTTGAGAAGGCTAATTGGGAGAAATTTCTTGATATAAGTGATAAATATTTAAGTCAGATACACGAAGGGATGAACATAGAAACAATGGACAGTAAGTTAAAGCAAGGTTTAATATTGGCTGCAATAGAATCAATTCCTAAAAGCAAAGGCAGAACAGGGCAGAAAGTAGTACCATGGTGGGATGATGAATGCAAGGAAGCAGTGAAAAATAGAAATAAGGCATTTAAACTAGTTAAAAGAACTCATAATTTTCAACATTTGATTCAGTATAAGCAAGCGCAGGCAGTAGTAAGAAGGACAATAAGACAGGCAAAAAGATTAAAATGGAGGGAGTACTGTGATACTGTTGGAGACACAACTCAGGTTGGGGAAGTGTGGGGGATGATAAAAAAGATGGGGGGGGACAGGAGGGAATGGAGTTATCCGGTTTTACTTGAGGGAAATGAAACAGCAGTAACAAGAAGGGAAAAGGCAGAGTTATTGGCAAAAACTTTTGTTGCAATACATAGTTCAAATAATTTGCAGGAAGAAAGTAGAAGAGCTAGAGAGAAAACAAAATCTGAAAATATGGAGGCTTTGGGTAGGAAAAGTAATATAGAGGATGGGCAGAATATTCCCTTTAAAATAGGAGAGTTAAAAAGGGCACTAGACAAAGCAGGGCAGACAGCGCCAGGGAAAGATGAAATATGTTATTGTATGATGAAGCATCTAAGTGTAGAAGGTCTGGAAAAATTATTAATGTTGTACAACAGAGTATGGATAGAAGGAATGATACCGGGGAGTTGGAAGGAGGCTATAATAATTCCAATAAGGAAGCCAGGAAAAGATGCCAGTAGACCTGGAAGCTATAGACCAATTGCCTTGACATCCCATATCTGTAAGATAATGGAACGTATGGTGAATGAGAGGTTAACATACTACTTGGAGAAAAGAGAAATGGTGGCTTCATATCAAAGCGGTTTCAGGAAAGGAAGGAGTACTATAGATTCAGTGATTAGGCTAGAAGATGAAATAAGGAAAGCACAAATAAATAAAGAGACAATGGCTGCAGTATTTTTTGATGTGGAAAAGGCATATGATATGTTATGGAAGGAAGGATTGCTAATTAAACTGAATATAATGGGTGTTGGAGGGAGAATATTTAATTGGATTATGGACTTTTTAAATGAAAGATCTATTCAGGTGAAGATAGGAGCAGAATTATCAAGTCAATATATAGTAGAGAACGGGACACCTCAGGGGAGTGTAACAAGTCCAACTTTATTTTCTATTATGATAAATTACATATTTGTAAACATTCCAAATGATATAGGGAGATCATTGTTTGCAGATGACGGAGCATTGTGGAAGAGAGGGAGAAATGTAGAATATGTAGTTAAGAAAATGCAAGATGGAATCAATCAAGTCGAAAAGTGGGGGACAAAATGGGGATTTAAGTTTTCAGTGGAAAAAACAAAAGTTATGTTCTTTACAAGGAAGAAAGTCAAAGAATGGTATTTGAAATTGTATGGGAATAAATTAGAGAGAGTTGAAAGTTTTCGTTTTTTGGGAGTATATTTTGATGTGAGATTAACTTGGAGGGAGCATATTAGATATGTAGTTGATAAGTGTAAAAAAGTTATTAATGTCATGAGGTGTCTTGCAGGATTGGGGTGGGGAGCGGATGTAGCATCGCTAAAATACATATATATAGACTTAATAAGATCAAGGTTAGACTATGGAAGTATTGTATATGGGTCAGCAGCCAAATCTGTGTTGGCAGACTTGGATGTTATACAAGCTCGGGCTTTAAGAGTGTGTGTAGGAGCGGTTAGAACCTCCCCAGTATGTGCTCTTCAAGTTGAAGCAGGTGAAATGCCATTGTGGTTGAGGAGGAAGCAGCTGGGGGCTAATTATTGGGTTAATTTAAGAGGGCATGGAGATAGTCATCCAGCTAAAAAGGTGATGCAGGCATGCTGGGAGAAGGAGACAACAAAGAAAACAAGTTTTGGGTGGACAGGGGATCAAATGGCAAAGGATACAGGGGTTTATGATAAAGAGTTTGGCGCAAATGTGGTGTGGCCCATCAGACCTGTCTGGGAATTAGTAACACCATGTGTAGATTTGGAGCTACTTAAGATTAAACGTAATAATAAGAATGCTGATTTAAATAGTGTATATTATAGTTATAAGGAATGTAAGTATAAAGAAAGTATTCAGATTTTCACAGATGGGTCAAAGAATATGCAAACAGAGGCAACAGGGTCTGCAGTTGTTATTCCTAAATATAAGGTAGAAATCAGTAAAAGAACATCGGACTGTTTGAGTGTGTTTGCAGTTGAAATGTTTGCCATATTGATGGCGTTGGAATGGACTGAACAAATTAGTGATAAGGAAATATTAATATGTAGTGACTCTGTGTCAGCTCTAGTTAAGCATGGAGAAAGGTACATCTAGAAGTCATCTGAACCTGCTGTATGAAGTCTTATTTATGAACTCAAGAATAAATAGGCAGGGGAAAAACGTCATATTTATGTGGGTCCCTGCACACTTGGGAATTCAGGGAAATGAGAAAGCAGATAAGGTGGCAAAAGAAGCAATTAAAAAAGAGGATGTAGAAGTCAATATTAAATTATCAAAATCAGAGGGGAAAGGCATAGTGTGGAGAAGTGTACATCAACAATGGCAACAAAGCTGGGATAATGCAACAAAAGGAAGACATTTATATGAAATTCAAAGGAAAGTAGGTATATCAAGAAGTAGGGGGGCAAATAGAAAAGAGCAGGTAATAATAAGCAGGTTGAGAATTGGACATAGTAATCTTAATAGTACACTTTTAATTATAGGAAAACATCCTACAGGAATGTGTGAACAGTGTCAGGAGGCTGAAACAGTAGAACATGTTCTTAAAACATGCAGGACATTTAATCAGGAAAGACAAGAAATGATAACACAGTTACAAAATATAGGAAGGGTAGATAATACAGTAAAAAGTTTATTGGAGTATGGAGAGAGTGTGGAGGGTAGGAAATGGTTATTTGTTTTTTTGAAGAGGACTGGATTAGATAAGCGGATCTAGTATGAGTAAAGGGTAGATAAAGCCTGAAGATGGCGGTAATGCAACTCAAAGGATGCCAGCTGCCGTAAAAATCCAAAGAAGAAGAAGAAGAAGAACCATGTGTTCAGTTTTGAGCCTTTGTTCCGTGTTCCTCCTGTTACCTGCTCTCTAGTTAAGTCTCATCCTTGTAGTACCTTTTTGACCCTCGTGTCTCGTTTCTCAGTTTTTTGGTGAAGCTCGGCTCTCCCAATTTATTTGTACTTTTGACCCTTGTGTCTTTTTTGTTTCTCTGTTTTATGGAAGTAATGCGGGAGTTAGTTTAGTGGTAGAACACCATACACTCTAGCTCCACAGACCCGGGTTCAATCCCCGCCTACGGCAGCCCTGTTACGGAACTGTCATTTTCAACAGTATTTGTTAAAGGTATCTGCCAAGAACATAAATGTAATTAAGCACATGATTGCATCACATCTGCCTTTATCCCAATCGGAGGCTTGATTAGCCTGATAAGGGACCGGGTGTGTAGAATCACGGCCCCGCCTTCCGCCCTACCACACATAGTTTATCTGTCCCTCAGTCTCTGTGTGCTTGTGAAAGAAAAAGAGGGATGGAGAGGACTGCAGTAAAGTTGGTTTTATGTTTGATATTATGACATTCATTTGATATTCGGAATAAAAGCCATTTAACTCACTGCATTGTTCACATAAAGAAGCCAAAACAACTGAGATATAAATAAACAGATGTCTTTGGCATACCACAAGGCTTACATTTCTTTTTTCACACCAATATTTTTAACTCTAAATCTAATAAACAAATTAACCATTTGAAGTTGTCATCACACTGATTTTAAAATACCCATTTTTAATAATATACTGTACTTTCTATAAATGTTTTTAAAAACATAGAAATCTAAATGTAATATGTATTCTAATTCTATTAAACTCTAAGACTGTTTGACCTAAAGACATTCAAAAACCTGAGAATATTATTCTCTACAGAGCACAAGCCTTTTTTTGGAGTTTCAACTTGAGTTTTCTTCATAACTTTTGAAGAACATCTTTATGTGAACCATTCAAAGAGTTGAATGGTTCAATTTGGATAAAACATTCTGAATAAAAAGTTGAAACTTGGCGTGTGCTCTGCAGAGAATAATATTCTGAGGTTTTTAAAGTTTGTTTAACATCTTTAAGTCAAACAGTCTTAGAGTTTAAAGGAGACTCATTATGCCCCTTATTACAAGATGTAATATCTCAGGTGTCTCAGGTGTCCCCAGAATGTGTCTGTGAACTTTCAGCTCAAACTACCCCACGAATCATTTATTATACCCTGTTGTAAATGCCTCTTTATGGGTGGAATCAAAAACATGCTGTTTTTGTGTGTGTCTCTTTAAATGCAAATGAGTTGCTGCTCCCCGCCCCCTCTCAGGAAGAAGGTTGTGTCTCTACAGCTCATGCTTCGGATACTACAGCAACAACAAATCAGAACCAATATGACTGACAGCGTAAATACCGGAGTTCAGTCATATATGTATGAATCAGAGTAGGACACTGATGAAGTCACAACTGTGAGAATAAACCAGAATGTTTATAAATGGTTAATTGACACTACACAGCTGTGGTGATTCAGTCTGGGAACCAACATCCCTTGTGTTTTCAAAAAGACAATGACCTTACACTATTGTGCATAATAAAGGCGCGGTTATGAATTATACAGACAGTCAGCTAAAAATAATGACATAGCTCTCGTCTCCATGAATAAAATCAGAGACAATGGTAACTTACAGTAAGCGTTTTCGGGTTAAAAATAAAAAATAAATACATAGCTCTGGTCTCTGTGAACACAATCAGAGACAATGATAACTTTAGCTGGAACATGAACACTTGGTACTGATACATGCTTGAGAATTAAAAAAAAAATAAAATCCTGCTTTATATTGACACTCATTCACAAAGCAGTCCGATGTAAAATGATTTGCACAAACATACACAAATTCTTGGTATGTTTTGGGGCACATTTCCTTCAAAAACAAAACTCGTCCACTGCGTCTTCAATGGCTCTGATGCCGGGAATACATGAAGACACTTATGTTCACTTTTACAGCCAACAACAGAACACTTATAGACACTTACGAAGCTGAGACATTCTTCTTCTTACTGTATCTGCTCCAGCGTGGAAAAGAATGGCGGACTGTGTAGATCACTCAGAGTCCATCACCAGTCACATAAGAGCAGAAAGTTTTTTTGATTAATAGAAATATAAGAAAGAGGAGTGGGTGGACTTTTAACATTGTAGGGTGGTTGTGTACACACACTGCCAACTCACATTTATGTACAAACACCATGCAAAAGTGAATTTTGCATAATAGGTCCCCTTTAATAGAATTATAAGCTTGTGGAGGAATGTACACGGCTGTGATGATGACCGGCGTGAATTCCCTCGGTAACCAGAATGGTCGACACAGTATCATGAGGTATTCCAGATCTTTTTGCTCCCCTGATCTAGAATACTTCACACAAACTTGTCGACCATACTGGTTACTCAGGGAATTCACAGCGGTCATCATCACAGCCGTGTACATTTCTCCACAAGCCGACACAGAGCAAGCGCTAAGCAAACTGTATGGGAGTATAAGTGAGCAGGAAACCATGCACACTGAGGCCGCGTTCATTGTTACAAGGGACTTTAACAAAGCCAATCTCAGGACAATCTCGCCTAAATTCTACTAACACATCACATGCAGCACACAGGGGGAACGGGTTTTAGATTACTGCTTCTCTCCCTTCTGGGATGCTTACAAATCCCTCCTTCACCCACCTTTCGGCAAAGTGGACCACTCTTCCATTCTCCTTCTGCCCGCTGTTGTGGCTAAAATTCATTAAAACAGCATCGCTGCATAAGAGACACTCAAAGTCAAATTAATAAAAAAAGAGTATTTATTCTTGCAAGAATAGGTTCAGTCTAATCCACAGTAATTGCGCTGTGTAAGAGAGTGACACCGACAGGAAGAGATGAACAGCCCCTTTATAGTTGTTTTTTCAAGGTTCCTTCCCAGCAGCTGTACCATTGGCCTTTTCCAGATAAGGTGTCCACTGTCAGTTTAATTCTACTTAAAGCACTGAGGTCTAAGTTCATAGGTCCCGAAACAGTCAGTTTCTACTTAAAGCCACAGCTCCCCACCTAAGGTCAAAAGGTCCTGTCACATATGTTCCTGAATTGTCACACTTCCCGCACGTACACACATAGACAGTCAAGAAAAGAACATTTTATGTTGATCAATGTAAAATTTCCACAACACCGCTTACAGGCAGAAACTGAAACAGGAAGCTCCCACCCTCAGAACAATCCAGTGCTGGTCGGACCAATCGGATTCCATGCTACAGTACTGCTTTGATAACGTGGACTGTGAGATGTTCTGGGCCACCTCTGATGATGACATCGAGTTCTATGCAGGTTCTGTAACTTGTTTCATCAGGAAGTGCACAGAAGACATGGTGCCGACCAAAAAAATATGGATCTACCCAAACCAGAAACCATGGATCAATGGTGATGTTCATGCGGCACTTGATGCGCGGACCTCCGCTTTTAATTCCGGGAACACTGAGGAGTATAAATATGCCAGTTTTACTCTCCGCAAAACAATCTAAGCAGCCAAACACCAATACAAAAACTAAGCACAGTTCAACACCACCGGCGCGAGAAGTATCTGACAGGGAATTAACATAATCACAGACTTCAAAGAATCTAATCACTCCACTGTGAACACCACCACCTCTCTTCCGGATGAGCTAAACACATTTTACGATTGTTTTGAGGAAAATAACATCTCCTCCATGGAGAGAACTCCTGTGCCTGACACAGCAGAGGTTAGTTCACTTACTGTCTGTGTTGCGGATGTAACTCGATCTCTCAAATGGGGAAATATTCGCAAAGCTGTGGGTCCAGACCGCATTCCGGGCTATGCTCTCAGAACATGCGTTGATCAACTAGCGGGTGTTTTAAGACATTTTCAATCTCTCCCTCTCCCTGTCTGTGGCTCCTACATGCGCAAGGACAACGACAAGGCGTCACTCTATTTTTTATTTTATCTCTTTTATTATTTTACTTATACATACTAACATGTCTAGTTCACTAATAACATGCCTTCAAGCACATCCCTGTTATCTGTTGTAGACCGTTCACAAGATAAAGATGCAAGACCAAACGCAACACACACAACCTACAGCCACTTTGCACTTCAGCACCTGCTTCTCTCTTGTTCTCAGTGGGACTCTGGAACTTCCAGTCTGCTGTGAACAAAGCTGCCTTCATTCCAGATTTGCCACACAGTCCACCCTCAGCATCCTGGTGCTGACGGAGACATGGATACGTCCTGAGGATACAGCAACATCTGCTGCTCTCTCCAACAACTTCTCCTTCTCTCACACCCCTCGAGGGGTGGGGGAACAGGTTTACTCATTCATAATAACTGGACTTTTCCACCACAGGCTTCACTATGTAACAATACATCTTTTGAATTCCATGCCGTTATACAATGCAATTGTTGTTGTCAAGTTGTTGTCATATATCGCCCTCCAGGTCAGCTGACAAGCTTTCTTGAAGAGTAGGATGTCCTGCTGTCCTCGTTGCCAGAGAATGGCAGGCCTCTTGTGGTTCTTGGCATTTCAACAAACACCAAGACAAGCCCCAGGCCATTGAACTGAATACTCTTCTGGCCTCATTTGACTTGGAAAGACTACACACCACAGCAACTCACAGATCGGGCAACCAGCTGGACCTCATTTTTACACGTAACTGTACCACCTCTAATATTCTTGTTATACCTTTACATGTCTCTGATCACTACTTTGTTCAAATCAACATGATTCTCCCATCTATAGTAAAACCGACTCCCCCTTTGGTTTCCTTTTGCCGTAACCTCTGTCCTCTCTCCTCTAGACCAACACGTACTACACCACCCAGCCCCTGGCTCTCTGACGTCCTTCATGAACATCGGACTGATCTCAGGGCAGCTGAGAGGAGATGGCGGAAATCTAAAGATCCAGCCGATCTAGGTAAATATCAACTTCTGCTTGCAACTATTTCAGATAACATTAAAGCTGCAAAAACTTACATATTAACATATTACATATGTTAATATACATAACATATTAACAGACCAAGATCAACAGCACCACAGATACTCGTAGCTTGTTCAGAACATTCAACACACTTCTCTGCCCTCCCCCTCCAACACCTGACACATCACTGACAGCAGATATCTTCGCCACATTTTTTACTAATAAGGTTACAGCCATCAGCAATACATTCACAGCACCACACCGTCAAACACCCAACTCCTGTATGCAACTCTTCTTTCTCTATGTTCTCTCCTTTAACTGACACTGAGGTCTCTAAACTCCTCCTCTCCAACCACCCCACCACCTGTTCTCTTGACCCCATTCCATCACACCTTCTCCAGGCCATCTCTCCGTCCATCCTACCTGCACTTACACACATAATTAACACATCTCTACTTACAGGCACTTTTCCCACTATATTTAAGCAGGCTCGAGTATCCCCGATGCTGAAAAAAACTGCACTTAACCCCACACAGATAAAACACTACAAACCAGACTCTCTCAACTCATTCATGGCAGTTTTCAATCAGATCTCTGCCTATCTGTCACAGAACATGCTGGATGACAATCAGTCAGGCTTCAAAAGATTCAAGTCCCTGATGCTGGCATACAGAACAGTCACTGGGTCTGCTCCAGCATACATGAAATCATTTATGCAGAGCTACGTTCCCAACAGAAGCCTGCGGTCGACAAAGGAACGTTGCCTTGTCGTACCAAAACAAAGAGGCACCAAAACACTTTCCCGGACTTTCAGTTTCATCATACCACGTTGGTGGAATGACCTTCCCAACCCCATCCGTGAAGCTGACTCACTCTCTATCTTCAAAAAACAGCTAAAAACACATCTTTTCCAAGAGTATTTAACCAGTCACTAAAAAAAATAAATTATAATTCTTGTTGCACTTAAATCTGTTTGGAATACTATTGTGATGATAGTGAAACTTTGTAGTATGGCACTTTTCGTACCATTGTCTCCTTAAGATGATTCGCTTATGTTTTCCTCTTTTGTAAGTCGCTTTGGATAAAAGCATCTGCCAAATGAATAAATGTAAATGTAAATGACTGGCGTACTGTTGCCCTAACTCCCATCATCAGCAAAAGCTTATCAGAGTGTGCTCTGTGCTGCCTGCCTCACTGGACCCACTACAGTTTGACCCGCACCAGTCGACATCATGACAGCTTCTTCCCTCGAGCAGTTAGACTTCTGAACTCTTGATCTCTCACGATCAATATACATCAGCACTGCACTTTATTAATCTTATTATCTCACACTGGACTGTCATAAATAATATTTCTATATCAATATAAATTGAATGGCATCTATGCTAATATTATTTTATTACTATATATATATATATATATATATATATATATATATATATATATATGTACTATATTTATTTTATTTGTTTCCCTGTCTCAACCTCGGGACTCCTATCCTGAGGTCACTAGAACCGGCTGGACCCAGCTCCATTCCTGCTTCATGTTGGACTCCACTGGTACGTGTGATGAAGACTAAATGCAGCCGGTGCCAGCCAAACATCACTTCAGTCTATTTTGATGGACTTTAGAGGATAAACTGATGCCAACTCCAACCATAAGACATGAGATACTTCATATGCCATTGTCTGAACCTTGGACTTAGGATAGACCTCACGAAATTACCAGCAAGTTTGAACTGTAATCCACCTCACTCATCTCTGTCTGCATCACCTCAGTCTAATGATGGACTACACTCTTAGAATGGAATACACAAACTATCAATTAATTGCCAACAAAACCCTTCATCAGCCAACTAACAAGGACAATTGCATCTATGTGAACTTCTGCAGTTAATACAGGATGGACTTTAAAGACAAGAGTCATTAATCTTACAGTTCATAAAAAAACTTTGTTTAAACACTGACCTTTAACACTTACATAGTTTAATCATTTTAAAACATGACTTGCAATATACATAAGTAATATTGGCATTATATTCATGATGTTAGTCAGAGGGGAACTGGCCCCCACAGTGAGTCTGGTTTAGGGTTAGGGTGGGGTTAGTCAGAGGGGAACTGACCCCCACAGTGAGTCTGGTTTAGGGTTAGGGTGGGGTTAGTCAGAGGGGAACTGGCCCCCACAGTGAGTCTGGTTTAGGGTTAGGGTGGGGTTAGTCAGAGGGGAACTGGCCCCCACAGTGTTTCTGGTTTAGGGTTAGGGTGGGGTTAGTCAGAGGGGAACTGGCCCCCACAGTGAGTCTGGTTTTGGGTTAGGGTGGGGTTAGTCAGAGGGGAACTGGCCCCCACAGTGAGTCTGGTTTAGGGTTAGGGTAGGGTTAGTCAGAGGGGAACTGGCCCCCACAGTGTTTCTGGTTTAGGGTTAGGGTGGGGTTAGTCAGAGGGGAACTGGCCCCCACAGTGAGTCTGGTTTTGGGTTAGGGTGGGGTTAGTCAGAGGGGAACTGGCCCCCACAGTGAGTCTGGTTTTGGGTTAGGGTGGGGTTAGTCAGAGGGGAACTGGCCCCCACAGTGAGTCTGGTTTAGGGTTAGGGTGGGGTTAGTCAGAGGGGAACTGGCCCCCACAGTGAGTCTGGTTTTGGGTTAGGGTGGGGTTAGTCAGAGGGGAACTGGCCCCCACAGTGAGTCTGGTTTAGGGTTAGGGTGGGGTTAGTCAGAGGGGAACTGGCCCCCACAGTGAGTCTGGTTTTGGGTTAGGGTGGGGTTAGTCAGAGGGGAACTGGCCCCCACAGTGAGTCTGGTTTAGGGTTAGGGTGGTGTTATTCAGATGGGAACTGGCCCCCACAGTGAGTCTGGTTTAGGGTTAGGGTGGGGTTAGTCAGAGGGGAACTGACTTCCACAGTGAGTCTGGTTTAGGGTTAGGGTGGGGTTAGTCAGAGGGGAACTGGCCCCCACAGTGAGTCTGGTTTAGGGTTAGGGTGGAGTTAGTCAGAGGGGAACTGACCCCCACAGTTAGTCTGGTTTAGGGTTAGGGTGGGGTTAGTCAGAGGGGAACTGGCCCCCACAGTGAGTCTGGTTTAGGGTTAGGGTGGGGTTAGTCAGAGGGGAACTGGCCCCCACAGTGAGTCTGGTTTAGGGTTAGTGTGGGGTTAGTCAGAGGGGAACTGGCCCCCACAGTGAGTCTGGTTTAGGGTTAGTGTGGGGTTAGTCAGAGGGGAACTGGCCCCCACAGTGAGTCTGGTTTAGGGTTAGTGTGGGGTTAGTCAGAGGGGAACTGGCCCCCACAATGAGTCTGGTTTAGGGTTAGGGTGGGGTTAGTCAGAGGGGAACTGGCCCCCACAGTGAGTCTGGTTTAGGGTTAGTGTGGGGTTAGTCAGAGGGGAACTGGCCCCCACAGTGAGTCTGGTTTAGTGTTAGGGTGGGGTTAGTCAGAGGGGAACTGGCCCCCACAGTGAGTCTGGTTTCTCTCAAGGTTATTTTTCTCCATTAATCAACATCTTATGGAGTTTTGTGTTCCTTGACACAGTCGCCTTCAGCTTGCTCACTGGGGTTATTAATACAATTATTATTGAATTACTTATTTTTAAACACAATTCACAATCGTATTTTATCTAATTACACAATGATGATTCATAGACATTATAGATAAAAAATTTGTAGGCTATATTCTGTTAATGAATGATCTTCTGCTTTGAAATGATGTGTGTTGTGAAAGACACTATACAAATAAAAATGACTTGACAATTATTAGAAAGATGAATCATTAGCTCTTAACCGATTATTCAGCTTATGCCCCGACTTAAAAGGTTGTATTAAACATGCTTACTAACAATAAAGAGGACAAAATCATCTTTTAAAAATACCTCTAAATGACATTCACTGAATTAAAGGGAAAAAAAATACTTTTTAATAAGTTTCATTCAGTAAAGAAATTCACGGCAAAAAAATATATTATCATGTTTTTTTTTTGTCTTGTTTTCCATTTAAAATAATCTAAAAATCCTTAAAACAAGATAATTGCTTTAAGATAATGTCTCTTAAATGTAAGCGTATTTTGTATAAAATTGTATTTTTTCACTTGGTTATGCTTCTGTGAGTGCAGTAAAGACAAAATACACTTATATTCAAGATCTACTTTCTAAAAGCAAGTATAAATATCTCATGTGCTGCTTCTCAGGAGAATGCATCTTTTTTAAAGGATTTTTAGATATTATAAAATATTTGTATTTTTAATATTATATTCAACACTCTTAAATAAAAAAAGTTCCTAAAGTAAATGTACAGTACATTGTTTAAAATGAGTTTTAGATAAGCAAAAACTAAACCATACATATTTTGTTGCAGTGTATAATGTGGCGAAGTCTATCCTCTTTCACCTTTCTGTTCACTTCAATCCATCTTTAACTCACAATAAACAAACTCTCTCATTAATAAAGATGCGCATTGCCACTTTTCTTCACGATAAGAAATGCACAGTGACATATAATATGATTCAATAAGTCGCAAGCTATCACGTTATAATCTAGCTGGATTAAGCGTGCGCGCTCGAGGGATGAGTGTCCCGCGACAGAGTGTGCATCAACCGGGTGCAATTTCAATCTCTCCCCCTTAGATCGGGACATTCACGCAACTCAAAGAAGAGGCGCTGACCGCACAGAGAAATGACAGAGTCGGAGTTTATAGTTAATTAAATGACCTGCTTCTGTATTATTTGAACTTTAAAAAAGCTATAATGCATTAAATATAACTGCATTTAAGATTAAAGACACTCGACATGCAAGTTTTGCTTCAGTGGAGCGGCAGCTCCAGCTCCACTTATTCCACAAAGAGAGTGCTTCTGTATTTACTTATTTAGTATTTTTGTATAATTCCCTTGTGCTTTGTGATCTACATCAGCTGAAGCTGTTTGGAAAGTTTAGAGTGCATCTGGACTGTGATCTGTTTAATTCTTCCTCTCAGCCAGAGGTGAGCTGCAGTGCTGCTCTCACGCATCATCATTAGAGATTAATGTGATCTCATGTTACGATGACGTCAAACGACTTTTTGACAATGAAAATTTTTGCTGTCAATTTTTCATTGTCGATGTTGTCGATAACAGTGACTAATCATTTCAGCCCTAGTTGAGTGACAAGAAATTATTTGATTTTGATTTGATTTTAATTAGAATAAAAAAATTACATTTAGATTTCTACATTCTTTATAAAACACATAAGGGCATATTCCATAAATAGAGTCTTGTGTCATGAAATAAATATTTTAGAGTATTTTAAAGTTGGTATGATGTTAACTTCAAATGGTTAATTTGTTTAAAAGATTTATAGAATTAATAAAATTGGTTGAAAAAAAAAAATGTTTTGAAATGTAAGCCTTGTGCTGTATATACAGTGTATATATATATACCAAGGACATTTGTTTAAGTATATCTCTGTTGTTTTGGCTTCTTTATGTGAACAATGCAGAAAGTTAAATGGGTTTAATTCTGAATATCAAAGGAATGTCAAACATAAAACCAACTTTACTGCAGTAGGGGAGCACTCGTTGCCACGTGAGAGCTAAAAAAATAGCGCTTTTAATGCAAAAATAACTAACGCGCCTCTTTTGGTACTTGGTATATGAGGAAAGGTGTATTAGGGATTATTTATTTTGATGGTAGGCTGCGATAATAAATTCATAATTTTGGGCATTAAATCAGCAGTTACTCGCACTGGTGTGCCCAACATACTCTGATAGTGTAATCTTCAGGATTCATATCGTCACCTTCCTAAAATAATGTCCTAAGTCATTTTTTGACAAACATAATTTTTTTGACCTAAATCATTTCATGATATTTGGTTCAGTTTTTTGTGTTTTCTGAAAAACCTGAAAAAATTACTTAGGACATTATGTGGCAATATGACTTTTCTAAATTTGGCTAATTTGTGTGATATCGTGCAACTGCACTCGTTTGAATTCCTATGACTTTCACTATTTACTTACTAATTACTTGCTTCTTTCACACACAACAGCTTACTATCATGTTTTCACACTCTACTGATTGGTTAAGTTTAGAAAAAGGGTGTGGGTAAAGGCATAATATTAATAAGTATGTCCTAACACCTCGTGCTCGGAACTCATGCTTACTTCCGCATTAGACATCTGGGAATTTGCACATGATGAAATACCATACAAAATAGCCAACTCTTAAATTATGTCGACTTTTCATGAGATCGGGTTGGTGTGCCTTAATAATTGTCCACATTTGCACAAAATTCTCAATTTTAACTCCAAATGCGAGTACAACATTGGCGCTGTAGAGCCCTGAATATTGTAATTTATTTACAAATTTATCGTATTCTAACTACGTAAATCAGGGCTCTCAACTACTTTCTTGTGGGGGCCAGATTATACAGATGCTTGGCGGGGTTAAATTTTTTTCTGAATTTATAATAGTTTATGATAGAATTTATCATCCAAGTTACATGTTACATGCAATACCACTCTTACTACTGTGCATTTATTCATTTTATAATAGTCACAGGGTATACTGTATATTGAATTATAATTTGTTAAGGTCTGGATCTGGCTGAAAAACAAACAGGACTCTTAACTAATAAATCATTTTTTATCAACTTTACTTTGAAAAAAAAAAACATAATAATAATTTATTTTTAATGATTTTTAATGCTATTTATCATTTTAGGACTATTGTTTACAAATTATTAAAACTGTGGAGAAACATTTAGACATGCTAAAGCCCTGTCACAATATAAACCCACATATGTAAACAATAGTCATATAAACTGCCATGTTTACTTAAGAATGCACTTAAATAAAATTTTCTTTTTGGGGGAAAAACAATTCTCTATAAAGTATAATCCTATTCAGTGAGGGGAAAAATAGTCCTGCAAATATTGTGAATTTGCACACAATAGCTAGTGCAGGAGCCAGTTTTTGTGCAGATAATCACTGGCAAAAAAGTACAAACTGAGCTGATGCTGTTTGGGATTGAGATATCTGACTCACAGCTGTATAGAACCAAATGTGATCAGGATATTTGCAGGTTCAGATTCACATAATAATTTTTTCCAAGCCCTACAGACCTTGAACAGATGAGACACGATCATTTAACACTTCAAGAATAGTGAATAAAAGCAATCTTTTCAGCACATTTTCTTTGAACGTTCAGTTTTCATAATCGATTGCTTTTGTTGCCTAAAATGTGCATATGTGCAGACAACATTTCTGTAACAACTGCAGTGATAATATTTTACATCTGTAGATTTGACCGCACTCCACATAACCAAACAATTTTACATAAATATATTTGATTGAAAAAGATGGCATCAAATGCTCATCTAAACAGTGCAATCTATCTTTAACAAATCAGTGTAACTAAACTATTTTCTATCTTTAACAAATCAGTGTAACTAAACTATCTCCAGAAAAGCTTAAACGCATGCTCAGGTACGGACAACTTATTATGGCTGGATTCTGTTGCACGTGCCAATTAGTGTTGTTAAACTCACCGCTGATTGTTGAGGCTCATGCCTATGAACACTGATTTGTGCACAGAGAACACTCTGATATTTCAGATGGCGAGACATTTTGATCACGTGATGCCATGCGAGGAGCAGACGTGTAGACTGCGAGCTCTGCGCACTTTGCTAATTTATTTTATTATTATAATCCAGTGGAATTTGATACACCCAGTGACACATTTGCCCTTTGAGCTAATAATGGCAAAGAAGTCAAAATCATCGGACTCTGGAGATATTAAAAGACACTTTCATGTTCAAGATGAAAGCCCTGACAGACCCACAGACTTCATTTAGATGGTCGGCCATGGAAATTTTGTGTCAACTTTCCAACATGTTTGCGATACTGACGAAGGTTATTGCTGACTTGCAGGATCTTGCTGTAATACATTGTTCGATTACAGTGATGGAAACTAAATTCTCTGAGTTGGTTACAAGAGTGGCAGATGTTGAGAAACATATTGATTATCAGAGTCATCAGAGAGGGAATTACCTGCTAATCAGCCCGTGACCAAAGTTGATTTGGAACATGTTCTTGAAAAGCTTGAAGATTTTGAGAATAGGAGCCGCAAGAATAACATCCGAATTGTTGGAATTCCTGAGCATGAGGAGGGCAGAGATATGGTGATATGAAATTCTTAGATGAGCTCTTTCCGAGTCTGCTCGACCTAAAAGGTCATAAGCTGGAAATCGAGCAAGCTCACAGAGTCCAGGCTCACAGATCTGCTGAGGGAGACAGGCCCCGATCAATTCTGGCCAGATTTCTGAGATCATCTGATAAAGATCTCGAGTTGCCCCAGGCAAGGAGCAAAGGAAAGCTTTCTTGCAAGAATCACAATATTTTCTTGTTCCCAGACATAGCTAATTTGACAAGAGAGAAATGCGATCGGTTCAAGGAATGTAAGAAACTCTTACATCAACGGAAGATTTTGCACTGATGTTTCCGGCAAAACTGAGAATAAGACGCCAAGGACGGCCGCAAAGTATTTTTGTGCCCAAAACAAGCATTGTCTTACATAAATACAATGGGTGAGTAACCATTGGGTGTTTCCCATGTGAGTGGATCAAATCGCTGTTCACTGACTCGACTGTTTGAGGAAGATGGGTATTATTTTTGTTTCTTTTTGTATTGTTCCGCCTAGTGGCTGGAGTTTGTTTTGTGGAATGACACTCCAAGGGACTATGGGTGACCGCAAAATATCACCTTGCCTACACAAAGGATGTCTTTTTTAAAGTTGACGGACTGAGTAAGTTATGGCATATATTTTTATGCGGCCTTCGAGTGAATTTGACTCTTGACCATCCGAGGAACCGGGATGCATGTTTTGTTTCTTTTTGTGCTGGTTTCGCCTAGCGGCTGGAGTTTGTATTTTTGCAGGACATTGGAATGATTACGACATCTGCTGCACTCATAAACAGGCGGCTCACTGAACATTCATATGTCTGTTTGAGGAAACTGAACAGCTTTATATCGGCTGGAGTTTGTTTTATGCAGGAACATACCTTCGAGACAGTTCTGTGAATGAATCTACACATTATTTGTGTTTATTCTGCCTATTGGTTGGGTTTGTTTTACAAAGTATTTTCTGTTATGTAATTTTGCCTCACAAATTTGTGAGGCAAAATTGTGCAATTCGACAGCAAAGTTGTCGTGGGGCTCTCGTATGCGTACATGGACCTATTGAGTTTAGAGGGATGGACGTCGGTTGGCGCTGTCATGCACAGTGTTAATGCGCACATTTTTCTTTTTTCTGTTTATTTTGTTCAGAGGGAAGTTTGGGGTTTTATTGTTGCACAAATGCTGAAATGTGGTCTTTGTAATTCTATTTTTGACTCACAATCTATTTTTTCAATTATATCAAAATGTCAAATGTTAATATGAGTGGTTTATCTCTCTCCACGTGGAATTGAATAGGTTGCGGCACCCCATTAAAAGAAGGAAGGTTATTTCTTTTCTTAAACGTAAGAAATATGTTATTGTGTTTCTTCAAGAAAATCATCTTTCCCTGCAGGAAGCTAGAAAATTTGGGAAGATATGGGGTGAACATATTTTCTTTAGTGCTGGCTCAAGTAAAAGCAATATAATTATCATTATATTGGTAAATAAACATCTAGAATTAAAATTTCTCAAACAGATTAACACATTAACAGATTAACGTGGAGCCACTGTAACCTACTCTTAGCGTGATTAAGGGGTCAGAAGACCGCATAGTCTTCAGACAGGGACACTGCTACTGACACATAATGACCGCTAGATGGCGCCTCTTGCGCGTAGTCAATGGATTGGTCTTAAAAATGTCACTGCGAGTTAAGCGGCAGTTGGCCTATATGTAACAGGAGCCAGCTGGTAGATAGCTATGCAGTGTGTAAACCTCACTCTCCTGACCTCAAGAGGTGCACTAGTGACTAACACTAGAGGCTGTAGCCTTTAGCCTCCTTGTTAGCGCACCCGCCTCCCACGCCGGTTCGAGTCCCGGAGCTCCAGGCAATCTGTGGCTACTTTATAGCTCTCGATACAATGATCATAACAGCATCGCCCATTTATCAGCTTACTTGTCAATTGACCTCAAATAATTTTCGATGCGTCATTATATATTGAATAGGTGAAATTTGCATGCATATTTATCACCTTAGCATGTTTACAAATTGACCTCATATTTCGATTTGTGGTTCATTAGAATCCCTCATTTCATCTGTTGTTGATTGTTCAGTTGGAAACATCTTAGTCTCAGATCATGTCCTGGTGAGTTTAGAGGTGCAGCCACATATGGAGAAAAATAAATCATATAGTTGGCACCTTAATGTTCCTTTTGCAAAATCCTGATTTCCAAAAAATGTTAACTACTGAAATAAATGTTTATATGGAGACCAACTGGTCCTCAGTATCTTCTGTGGCCGTGACTTGGGAGGCACTTAAGGTGGTTCTTAGTGGTCGGATCATACAGTATGCCACATTCACCAAAAAATACAAAGCATGAGGACTTATAAGAGAAAAATATTAAAAGTGCAGAGGCAGAGCTGAAGTGCCGAATGTTGTCTGATGGCCTCAGAGACTTGACCTGACTGAAATACTATTAACCAAAACTCCAAAAAACTCCACTTTCTGTGCCAAAATAGTATTATATCTAGTAGATAATTACATTTACATTTATGCATTTGGCAGACGCTTTTATCCAAAGCGACTTACAGAGCCCTTATTACAGGGACAATCCCCCCGGAGCAACCTGCCTTGCTCAAGGGCACAATGGTGGTGGCCGTGGGGTTCGAACCAGCGACCTTCTGTTTAGCAGCCCTGTGCTCTGGAGTTTTGGTTATTCAGGTCAAGACAGTCATACTTTGAGTCGGGGGACAAAGCAGGAAAATATTTGGCTAGATATATAAAGCAGAGAGAGTCTTTCTCTACCATTCCCTCAGTGAAATCTGCAGGTGGTGACATTTCTGCCTCAGCCATTGATATTAATAATGCCTTTAAAGAATTCTATCATGATCTTTATAGTTCCATGTCATCGTCTACTGATGAAGATATTAAAACTTTGTGGAACAATTAGAACTCCCTAAACTGCTGACTGAGAAAACAAATTCTCTTGATTCTGATCTAAACTTGGAGGAGCTTGGTGAGGTAATTACTCTGGGGGCGGAGCCATGGAAGGCTCTGGAGAGGAAGCCATGGAAAGCCCTGGAGACGGAGCCATGGAAGGCCCTGGAGACGGAGCTGTGGAAGGCAGAGCCGTGGAAGGCTCTGGAGATGGAGCCGTGGAAGGCTCTGGGGGCGGAGCCGAGGAAGACTCTGGGGGTGGAGCTGTGGAAGGCGGAGCCGTGGAAGACTCTGGGGGCGGAGCTTGGCCCTCGGACTTGGCCTTAGTCATGATGTTGAGTCCGGCATAGTAGAAGGTGCATAGGCTAACTTCTGGGTAGTGGGTAAGGTGAGCCAGATCTAAAAACTCATGAGTGTGGTCCTTGAGAGAGTGATTCTCCTGTGTGAGGAGAAGGAGGCAAACGGCTGGAAGATCCATCTTGTCTGGTCAGTTCTTCTGTGACGAGGCTGTCGAGGAATGTGGATCTAGTACACAGCTTTATTAACAAAGAAAAACAAACAAACTCGGAATGTAAAACAAAACAAAACACAGGGAACCAAGCACAGATCATGAATCTAAACATGCAAGAACTGACACAGGAAACAGGGAAACCAAAGGCACACAAGGGAACAAACAAGGGACCGAGGAACACCCGTGGAAACAATCAGGGAATGAGAAATAATCAGGGAGAACCAATCGAGGAATAAAACAACAAAAGGACTACAAAACTAACAGGAAACAGGAACTAAACAAGAATTTCAACATAAAAGTACAAAACAAAAGACAACAGGGAATATGACAGGCATTAAGTATTTGGATATTTTATTCCTAGCAAATTTATGTGATTTATTCAGATTTCATTTTGACCCTTTAATAAAAAGGTTTTCGAGTGATGTGGGCAGGTGGGCTTCATTACATTTATCAATGATTGGGAAGGTTAATGTATTTAAAATGAATTGTATTCCAAAATTCAACTATCTACTATAGTCTACTCTTGTCTATAGTCTAGTCTAGTATACTCTTATTTCAAGCAATTTGATAGCATAGCAAAGTCCTTCATTTGAAATGGAAAGTGTCCCAGATTACATTTCATTGTTACATAGGCCAATTGATAAAGGTGGGCTAGGCCTACCCCAGATTTTGTTTTATTATAATGCATGCATTCGGTCTCAGACATTTGGCTCACTTCCACCTGAGAGAGCCCCTCCCTGGTTTGGAATTGAACAGAAAGTTCTTGCCCCTATTTTACTATTACAAAGCCTTTCTATTAAACTTACAGGAGAAGTTAAGTCGCACCCTGTTATCTTGCATCTGCACGCATTATGGACAAAAGTGTCCAGAGTGATTAATTCAGACATTTATTTAAATGTTGCCTAGAGCATATGGCTGAACCAAAAGTTGCGCATTGGTGAGTCCCCTTTCTGCTGGTTGGAGTGGATTGTGAGGGGTGTTAATATGCTCAGTGACCTATATGAGAGTGGAGTGTTGAGATCGTTTGAAAATTTGGTCCAACATTTCAGGATTACTAGATTTCAGTTCTTCAGGTATTTACAGGTGTGCCATATGCTCTGTACTATTTTTGGGAGTAGCATACACCCCCTTAAAAGGCAGATACTCTAGAAGTGGGGATTACTGCTTTTGGAAAAGGTCATGAGGCATCAGTGTACTACAACTTGTTAATTCAGTGTCTGTGGGATGGAGCTTCAACTTCCAAGAATATGGGAGAGAGATTTAAACTTGGTATTGGAGGAGTGGGTGTGGGCTAAAATTCTAAAAAACATCAAGTTTACATTTATAGATACAAGGGTGCGTCTGATGCAATTAGATTGTATAGACTTGGTCTTAAAGACACGCCCACCTGCTGGTGATGCCAAACAGAAGACGGGGACACAACTCATGTTTTTTGGGAATGTGTTAAAATACAGGAATTTTGGTTGACAATTCAAGCATTTATGTGTGATGTGTTGGACACACAATTTTCATTTTATCCAAGACTCTGCATTTAGGTGATGGGGAGGTCATTCATTTTGGTGACAGCCACGTGAGAGGCTGGGTCCTGGCCAGAGTTATGGTGGCCAGGTGAATAATTCTCAGGGTGGAAGATGGCTGGGGCACCCTCATTTTGGGAGTGGTGCGGGGAGATGGGTGAGGTTGTGGAATTCAAGAGGCAATTCATTGAAGGTTAGGAAAGTGGGATTTGTTTAATAGGAAGTAGGGTAGATATTTCGATTTTTTTGGAGGGTTCTCAGGGAGGGGCAGTGGAGAGAGATTTTTTATTTTTAGTTTGATGTGTATGTGCACTCTTGTTTAAAAGTATATATTTTTATTTTTTAGTTTGTTTCTAATTTTTTTGTTATAATTGTAAGAGATCACTGTAATGTGTGTTTGTGTCAGGTAGGGGGTTCGGGGGGAGGGGTTTAATTAATATAAATTATTTTATTTGTTTATTGTTCTGTGTGGATCAATAAAATCAATAAAAATGTTAATAATAAAATATCAGTTGGAGGGACAGATATAGATGATTGGCGGGGCATATTTGGCCCGCTGGCAGCCAGTTGACAAGACCTGACGTAAATTAAATGCTATTTGTCATTATTATTAGGGATCAAACGATATTGATTTTTTTTAACCGATACAATATCCGATCCGATCCGTTTACATATCCAAATTGTTTTTTATTAATTTAATGTATTTTTTATTTAATCTTTATTTTACAGAGAAAATATTCCACAGAGAAAAATTTGCACAAATTTTATATTAATCATATGCCATATTTTTATAAATGATAATAATTACAACAACAAAAATAATATTAGGCTAAATGATTTGACAACCTCTGATGAAGTATTCATTCTCAAGAAAGCCATAAACCAATAGCTGTGATTAAAGAGTCCATCCTGAATGGCATCAGAATTATTAATAATGTTTTGTCGGTCTCTTTAGCAGTTGCCAGGAAACACCTGCTGTCGTTTTTTGTTTTACACTGAGCAGCACATCTGCAGCTTAACTTGAAGCAAATGATACGCAAATATCATCAATGCTCTCATTGTCACCTGACACAAAGATATTTTAGACATGTTTATTGTGACACAAGTATTTTGCCCCATGAGCCTCCATGCGCAAAACTTTTATTCAAACGGTGTCACAGAGATAATTAATTTACAGAGACCTGTAATCACTTATGATGATTCATAGCGAAATAAAGTTTAATAGTAAATTTTTATATAATTTTGAAAAATGTAAACAAGTGGATCTTGTTAAAAGCTGCGCTGGTATACAGTGATTATTCTCGTGTACGGCCAGACATTCCATTGGAACATGAGCATCTAAGTAATTTTTTCAAAAATTGTTTACAGACAGAATGTTTCACTTTTAATTGACTATATCACAATTCCAGTTGGTCATAAGATTACATACTCTTAAGTTAGCACTAAAATTCCAGACAATTATGTCAAGCTTTTCTGAAATTAGCCAATTAGCTTCTGGCTAATTGGAGTCAATTGGAGGTATACCTGTGGATGTATTTTAAGGCTTACCTTCAGACTCAGATCCTCTTTGCTTGGCATCATGTGAAAATCAAAATAAATAAATCATCCTTAGGAGAAATTTACAAATACCTGAAGGTACCACGTTCATTTGTACAAACAATAGTATAAACACCATGGGACCATGCAGCCATCATATTGCTCAGGAAGGAGACAACCTTCTGTATCCTAGAGATGAACGTAGTTTGGTGAGAAAAGTACAAATCAATCCCTGAACAACAGCAAAGTACCTTGTATGTACCGGAGGAAACAGCTTGATAAGTATCTATATCCACAGTAAAAAAATGTCCTATATCAACATCCCCTTAAAGGTTGCTCCGCAAGAAAGAAGCCACTGCTCCAAAACCGCCATAAAAAAGCCAGACTACAGTTTGTAAATGCACATGGGGACAAAGATCTTACTATTTGGAGAAATTTGCTCTGGTAGATGAAACAAAAAATTGAACTGTTTGGCCATTGTTAGGTTTGGAGGAAAAAGGGTGAAGCTTACAAGCTGAAGAACACCATCTTAACCATGAAGCATGGGGGTGGCAGCATCAAGATGTGGTGGCCAGTTATCGGTGGATCTGATATTACAATAACTATATCCAATAAAAGAAAAATGCTTGACTATTGGAAAATCCAAATATTGGTAGATCTCTATTTATTATTTTGACATATTGCCTTATGTAGCCATGCCCCCCCCCCCCCCCCCCCCCCCAATTCAAGCAATGCTCACAATAAGTTTTGACTATAGTAACCATACACAATATTCTTAGTAAAAGCATACTGATAATACAGTAAAAGTATGGTAATAAAAATCATCATGTTGTGGTTATGTAATAATATGTAATACCACGGTATCTGCAGTAAAACCGTAGTAACCACAATATTTACCATGGCTAATCAAAAGTAAAGCCATAGTTAAGGGAATTTATTGTAAAAATGTAAATGTATCTTGTGGCAGCAGGATCGTGATCAAGCGCCCGTCCGGATGGAGAAAGCGTTAAGGGCACTTGTACCAGAGTGCGATTATGTCTAACGCCTGTGTCTAATTTCAGTGAGAATGGGGAGAGCCGCATAAAAACCACCAGCAGCCGGGGAGAGAGACCAAGCCAGAAAGTGCACGTTTGTGTATTGTGAAGTTAATTGTGTTGTGTTGCCATCGAGCCGTCTTTTGTTCATTATAAGTCTCACCTGTGTGGAGAATCCTGTCTCCTGTGCATAGGCCGGTCTCTGTCTTTAAAGTGTCACACTGATTCTGAAATTCGGGAAAGTCAAAGTACATCCCATGGAGCCCTCCCAGCTGACCGAGATCCTCCAGTCTCTCGCCAGCCTGCAACAGAACCATCAGCAAGCCCTGCTTGAGCAGGACCAGGATCGCCGGTTCTTTGAGATCATGCGGGCTCAAGCAGAGGACCGGCATGCAATCCAGAGCCTCCTCAGCTAGGAGAAAGCCCTGGCCATGACCCCGGACAGCAGCAGCTCTCTGCCCCCACCCACGCTCCTGAAGATGGGGCGGATGACAACAGCGAAGCCTTCGTTGACCTGTTTTAGAGGTTTGCAGGGATTTGGGTCTGGCCACATGATCAGTGGGCGGCCAGGCTCCTCCTGTTGTTGTCCGGGTAAGCCCAGCTCGCTGCCCAACAACTGCCGGTGGCTAACCTCCTGGCCTATGACGACTTGAAGAGGGCCATCCTGCAGCGGGTGGGTCGGAGTCCGGAGCAGTACTGCCAGCACTTCCGAACTCTAAAGCTGGGAAATACCAACCGCCTGTTTGTGTTCTCCCAATGGTTCCGAGACGCATGCCAGAAGTGTCTGCTGGTAGGGAACCACAACACTGAGGGAGTGACAGACTGAATGGTGCTGGAGCAGCTGGTCCATCGACTGCCCAGTGGGACAGCGGAGTGGGTCCATTGCCACTGCCCGGCATCACTGGAGGAAGCTGTTCAGCTCGCGGAGGACCATTTGGCAGCGTACTCGAGGTGCGGAAAAGCCCTCCTCTCCCATCCCCTTATGTTTTCCATGGTCTCTTCCCCCGCCCCTCTTCTCTCTCACTCTGCTCTCTCTCTCCCCAGAGCCCGTTCCTGCGCCGCGGAGGATTTTGGGGTCTAATTGGCCAGAATTTAGAAATGGCAGGGGAAGCGGAGCCAGGGCCGTCTTTATCAGCTCCACGTCAGGATGATGCGAGGGGGGAGTGGTTGTGACCCCTCCCATCCTCTGGGGATTTCCTGAAGGAGATTTCCCTTTGGAGCAGTCGAGAGATGAAACCCTCAAGCATGCTTTTGACCAAGTGAGAGTGATCGATGGTCAGAAACTCCGGCCGGATGTTGCACTTTCATATCACTATTTCGCAATTTTAAATGAGCGGTTGGATAGAGTGACACAGAATGATCAAACAAAGGAGGATACAACCCAGCTCTTAATACCGCAGAGCCGCTGGGAAATGGTGTTCCAGGTGGCCACAGTTGGTGTGTGGCATGCTGCGAATGTCAGCTGGTGAATCCACCGGCCACTCCAAAAGTGCCACCTCATCGGGAAATTAGAGCGCAGCACAGTCTATGCAATGCGATATCCGGAAGCAGTGCCTCTGCGCAACATCTCAGCACATAGTGTTGCAGAGGCTCTATTCAAAATAATCACTCGGGTGGGGATTCGGAAAGAAATCCTAACCGATCAGGGCACAACCTTTATGTCACAGACACAACGCAAGTTTTACGAATAATTGGACATTAAATCGATCCGTACCAGCGTTAATCATCCACAAACCGATGGCCTGGTGGAGCGATTTAATAAGACCCTTAAAAATATGATTCGTAAGTTTGTCCATGAGGATGATAGTAATTAGGACAAGTGGTTCGACCCCCTGTTGTTTGCAGTACGAGAGGTCTACTGGGTTTTCCCCATTCAAGCTGCCCGCGCGGTGTGCTTGACATCATCTGCGAAGCTTGGGAGGAGGGACCTTCAGATAGACGCTTGCTACGGTAGTTTCAGAGAGGGCGGATCTCGGGCCGGAGGTGAATACAAAGCCCAATCAGAGCACCCCAGTTACTTGCAGAGACCCCGCTGAGGTTGCAAAGTTGCAACAAGAATTTGCAGATGTGTTCTCCCCTCTACCGGGTCGTACGAATCTCATTGAGCAAAACATCAAGACCAATTTGGGAGTGGTAGTACCTAGCTGTCCCTATCGTTTGCCCGAACACAAAAAGAAAATAGTTCAAGAACAATTGGATGTGATGCTCGATATGGGGGTAATAGAGGAATTCCAAATTGATTGGTCCAGCCCGGTCGTTCTTGTGACTGGTCTATAGGGTTCTGTTTGGATTATAGAAAAGTCAACACTGTGTCTAAATTTGATGTGTACACAATGACTCGCATTGATGAGTTGCTTGATCGGTTAGACACTGTTCGTTTTTATTCGACACTGGATTTGACAAAGGGTTATTGGTAGATCCCCTTGACACCAATGTCCTGTGAGAAAACAGCATTCTCCACACCGTTTGGGTTACACCAATTTGTGATGTTTCCTTTCGGTTTGTTCGGGACCCCAGCTATGTTTCAGCGGCTCATGGACCGAATCCTCATAATGCACTGCTTATGCCGCATCTGAGGGCGTTACTGGAGTCTCTGCGGTGAGCAGGACAGCAAACATGAAGAAGTGCGCGATTGAACGTGTGGAGGTACGGTATCTGGGTTTCCATTTGGGCCACGGGGAGGTGCATCCCCAAATTGACAAAACTGCGGTTATTGCAACCTGCCTAAGGCCCAAGACCAAAAAGGGGGTGAGACTGGCTGGATATAGGAGATTTGTGCCCAATTATTCGGATGTCAACAGCCCGCTGACTGATCTCACTAAAAAGGGATCTCCAGACCCGGTCCAGTGGACGAAGCAGTGTCAAATGGCATTCACGCAGGTAAAATCCGTACTTTGTGGGGGGCCGATATTACATTCACCAGATTTCTCTCTCCCAATCTGATACTGTCTGTCGTGGGGAAACATGGTATGTAAATGAAATTTAAAAAAAAAATATATATATATTTTTTTGTAATTCAATTTTCATTGCAGGACTCTTACTGATAATAATAATAATAATAATGTGTTTCATCATCTAGAAAAAAAGCTATTTGAAACATGTTACAAAGACAGGAAGAGTAACAAAGACCATAACAGTAACTGTGACATAGGCTACAGGATTAACATTACCAGTTGTACTAACAACACAACAAAAAGTCCAGAACTTGATACAGTGCTACACACACACAAATGCATTCATCAACTCAAAATATTTAATTCTCTCTATCATTAATAAGATGAAAGGCGTGTGGCAGAAAAATCAACAAGAATGCGCATGAACAAACATTAGAACATGAGAGGGTTACCTTCTAAACACGACCAGTTAACATCAGTTGGTAATAAAAAGGCCTCTGCCATGTTTAACACCAAGTTATTCATCAATATTTACTTTTTAGTAAATATTATGTATATTCTTAATAAACACAATTCTTACATTTCATTGACGTTTTATCTAAATGTGTGATGTAACCAAGTTCAGATTTGATGTTAACAGACATTTTAAAGGAAGTACAATGTTTTACTTTTCACTTTTGTTCAAAGTAAATTTTATTTACCTGCTTGAACTTACAGCAAAGTACCAGGAAGAAGAAAAACACTGATCAGAGCAAAAGTCTTCATCACGACACCTGTGTCCATGACTGAAATGTATTTTAGACAGTGAGAAATGTACCAATGCTTGTGCCGCTTCTTCGCCGAAGTCTGAATGTCAAGATAACAGGAAACTGCTTGGACAAAATGGAGGATGAAATAGAAATCTAGCTATTTATATTTACACAGAGGTGGGTAGAGTAGCCAAAAACTGTACTCAAGTTAATGTACAATTGCTTCAAAAACATAATTACTCAAGTAGAAGTAAAAGTACTAACATTTATAATTACTTGAGTAAGAGTAAGTCTTGGAGTCTTGGATTAGATCCAAGATGGCTGCACTCTGGATCCAAAGTTGTGCTATTATTGTCACTTAGACCAACTTTTACGGCACATGGACATCGGAGCAACCAGTGTTTGTGTCTACCATCGCCAGACACTGCTAAAATATAAGATTCATGCAACAACCAAGCTGCATGATGATCTGCAGGTGTTGCTACACAAACTCTGCATTCTGCGGAGACCAGGCCTCCAGTCCTCGGCATCGCATGATGCAAGTGGCCGGGGTAAAGGACATCGTAAGCGGTGCACGAGGAAGCGAAAGCGCGACAAGACGGCGGGGATCCATGCTAGGCTAAAAACAAACCCTAGCCGGCCGGCTCTCCCATCTATCCTGCTCTCAAATGTTTGAGCTTAGAGACTGCTGTGTCTTTGTTTTCATGGAGATGTGGCTCAGCGACAGAGTTCTGGACGCCGCCATTCAGCTAGACGGGCTCGCCTCGTTTCGTGCCGACAGAAATGCAGCTCTGTGCGGTAAGACTCGTGGTGGTGGCTTGTGTGTTTACACCAACACGGAATGGTGCAATAACTCTATGCTAGTCTCTAGTTACTGCTCATCGCTGGTGGAGCTTGTGACATCTCTCTGAGCAGCGCCGTTGTTCCAATGTGCTTCAAGGCCACCACCATCATTTCCATGCCAAAGAAGTCTTCAGTGTCCTGCCTCAATGACTACCGTCCCGTTGCACTCACACCAATCATCATGAAGTGCTTCGTCCAAACCGTTCAATGGATGATGCCATCGCCACAACCCTCCATCTGGCCCTCACCCACCTAGACAAAAAGGACTCATATGTTCGAATGCTGTTCATAGACTTCAGCTCAGCATTCAACACAATAATTCCTCAGCACCTGATTGGAAAGCTGAACCTGCTGGGCCTGGACACCTCCCTCTGCAACTGGATCCTGGACTTCTTGACTGGGAGACCACAGTCAGTCCAGATCGGGAACAGCATCTCCACCACCACCACACTGAGCACTGGGGCCCCCCAGGGCTGTGTGCTCAGTCCACTGCTGTTCACTCTGCTGACTCACGACTGTGCAACAATGCACAGCTTGAATCACATCATCAAGTTAACAGATGACACGACCGTGGTGGGTCTCATCAGCAAGAACGACGAGTCAGCATACAGAGAGGAGCTGCAGCGGCTAACGGACTGGTGTAGAGCCAACAACCTGTCCCTGAATGTCAACAAAACAAAAGAGATGGTTGTTGACTTTAGGAGAGCACAGGGTGAACACTCCCCACTGAACATCGATGGCTCCTCTGTGGAGATCGTCAAGAGCACCAAATTCCTTGGTGTTCACCTGGAGGAGAACCTCACCTGGTCCCTCAACACCAGCTCTATCACCAAGAAAGCCCAACAGCGTCTCTACTTTCTTCGAAGGCTGAGGAAAGCACATCTCCCACCCCCCATCCTCACTACATTCTATAGAGGGACTATTGAGAGCATCCTGAGCAGCTGCATCACTGCCTGGTTCGGGACTTGCATCGTTTCAGACCGCAAAGCCCTGCAGAGGATAGTGAGAACAACTTGAGAAGATCATCGGGGTCTCTCTTCCCTCCATCAAAGACATTTACATAAAACACTGTATCCGCAAAGCAACCAGCATTGTGGATGACCCCACACACCCCTCACACAAATTCTTTACCCTCCTGCCGTCTGGCAAGAGGTACCGAAGCATTCGGGCCCTCATGACCAGACTGTGTAACAGCTTCTTCCCCCAAGCCATCAGACTCCTCAATACTCAGAGACTGGTTTGACACACACACACACACACACACACACACACACACACACACACACGTGTCCTGAGTTGCACTTTAATAACTGCCACTTTATAACTGTCTGCTACCTCAATAACTGCTATGTGCATAGAACACTATATCATAGTATGTTATGTTTACATTTGGCATTTTTAGTAACTGTCATCTTTTTGCACTACTTCCCCATGGACTACACTTCCCATCATCCCCTGCTCTGATCACCTCCAGCTGTTCCTCATTGTTCCTCACCTGTGTTTAAGTATCTCATTAGTATTTTGTGTAAATAATGCCCTGATTTCAGTTCGTTCTTGGTCAGTTGTTGAATGTATACATGTCTTGTTCCAAGCCCTGTTCTTGGTTCCCTGTGTGTTTTGTTTTTTCTTTATATTCTGAGTTACCTGGTTCATCTTTTGTTTTAATTAAATGCTGCATTTAGATCCTCACTCCTCGTCTGCCTCGTTACAGAACAACTGACCAATAATGGATCTAGCAGCCGTCAGAATTCTCCTCCTCAAGCAAGGGGACTGTCCAGATGAGGATCATGTTTGTGAGTTTTTAGAGCTGGCAAATTTAGTGGACTACCCAGAATTTTCTTTGGTGGTTTTCTTCAGGGCGAGTCTCAGTAGTTCAATAAAGGAGCTATTCTCAGCGTATCCTCACTGGACGCTCATCGAGTTCGTAGAGGAGACTCTGCGAGTTAGCGGCTCGCCTTTCACTGTGGGTGTAGAGGAAGAGGGCTTTGCATCTCCTCCCACAGTGGTCACCCCCCAGCTCGTCCCTCCACGCTTGCCACGGCCAACGCCCATGCCTGCCGCGGCCAATGAGCCAACGCCCACGCCTCGTCCGTCCAAGAACCGGCATTGCCAGCCTCGTCCGTCCGGAGGAGGAGAAGAAGAAAGGCATCTGTTTCCCAGTCTCTGCCCTCCACGGCTCCGCCTCCCGAGTCTTCCATGGCTCCGCCTCCCGTGTCTTCCAGGGCTCCACCTCCCGAGCCTTCCACGGCTCTGCCTCCCGAGTCTTCCAGGGCTCCACCTTCCACGGTCCGCCTCCCGAGCCTTCCACGGCTCTGCCTCACGAGTCTTCCACGGCTCTGACTCACGAGTCTTCCACGGCTCCGCCTCACGAGTCTTCCAGGGCTCCGCCTTCAACTGCTCCGCCTCCCGAGCCTTCCACTTCTCCGTCTCCAGAGCCTTCCACTGCTCCGTCTCCTGAGCCTTCCACGGCTCCACCCTCCACGGCTCTGCCTCCAGAGCCTTCCACGGCTCTGTCTCCTGAGCCTTCCACGGCTCCACCTTCCACAGCTCCGTCACCTGAAACTTCCACAGCTCCGTCACCTGAACCTTCCACGGGTCCATCACCTGAACCTTCCACGGCTCCGCCCCTGTGGTCTCCTGTGGCTATACCTTCCACTGCTCCGCCCAAATGGGCCTCCATGGCTCCGCCTTCCATGGCTCCGCAGCCAGAGTCTGCTACATGCCACGGCTCAGCCGAACCACAGTCTGCTCCTAACCCTGTCCTGTGGCCTTCTCCCTGTCCTCCTGACCCTGTCCCCATTCCGTGGCCGCCTCCCAGGCCTCCTGACCCAGTCCCCGTTCCGTGGCCGCCTCCCAGGCCCCCTGACCCAGTCCCCATCCTGTTCGCTATTTTGTAGGAGCGTCTGAATTTGAGTGAGCCACTTATTCCATACTTTTGTTCAGTCATTCTTACACACAATGCACTCTAATTTCAAGCATACATTTCAAGTACACTCAATGACACCACGGGGAAGACGTACGAGCTAGGAATTTACTGCTTCCTTCACTCCTGCAATATTTTATTTAATGCTGAATGTATTACATTACTTTTTGACAAATCATTACTTGATTAAAATAACATAATAACATAATAACGTACAGAGAGACAAAACATACAGCTACATTTTAAAATGTACTCTTTATTTGATCAAATGTGTTTATTCTTTATATTAACACACAGTATATATTAAAAATGACAAACAGAATGAAGATGTATTGTATTAATATATTATTTAATAAGAATAATAAATAAGGCCCAAGTATTTTAACATTTCATTTGTGATGTTTCTGCACCAGCCTTCAGAGCTCCGATAATCATGTCCAAATTCACAAATTTTGTTCACTTACTGCTGAGATATAATGCACTAACTGCCATTCACTGTATAGGAAATAGTGAATGAGTTACGATAGCAGACACAACCACTCTCATCACACATCTCACACGCACGTCCCTCTGTTTGCACTCCAGTTGTCGATTGTGCGAATGGCTCAATTTGATTTACGCTCAATTTGGATGTTTAAATGGATTTATACAGTTAATCCGCCTGAAGTAACTTCGATAATTTCCAGTACCCCCGCAAGGGCGCAGAGTAAATGCATAAATACTGCTTAAGACATGCGGGACAAAGCACACTGATATATTGCAGCACTAATTAAAAAATTTACACTTAAAAACTGATGTCATAAGAGCCCTACAGAATCACCCTAAAAATTACCATCTCATTACACAGAAAAGCTCACGTTAGAATTAGAGCCAAAACTTACCTTGACATGCTGCCTGAAGTTGGAGCTGTGATTTTAATCTTGAAATATCAACTTGTCTTGGTGTTAAATGAATACGGTAGCTCAAAGAGGCGTTATTATTATTTTTCTGTCTCGTTTTCTCGTGATCTCGACATAACAAAGGTTGTTTTCTCGTGATCATGACTTAATTTTTGCGTGATCTCGGCATAACAAAAAGTAAAATGTATTATATGTAATATGTAAATGTAAAGTTATGTTAATTCAGTACACGTTGGTTATAAAATATTCACCTGCCCTATCCAAGAGTCTTCTAAACCAGTTACCTTTCACATTGGCTAAATCAAACATATTAATAAACACCAGCATGTCACAAACACTTAATAAATGCTTTTTCATCAGTATAGTAATACTCACTTTCTTCTGCACTCAACAGGAGAAGCAAGTCTTTCTGTGCTTTCCGCAAAGTAGGCTACCATTCCCTTACGACTTCAGTCCACTTGACATTGCATTTACTAACGCATATGGGGAGTGCCTTCATACACGACCTATTTGAAACCTCTCTACAATAACGCCAATATTCTAATATTGGCTATGGTGTTTGAGCCCCACCTGTTTTGGCGCGAAACTGACCACTCGTTTCCGTGCAAACTGACCACTATAAAGCTGTTATAATTCCATAAGTCACGAGCACTTCATTATAAATAAACTCCCTTCCCGGCCAGGTTCATAAGGAGTAATTCTCCTATAGCTCATATATCCATTATGAGCGCTGTCCTCCTGGCCAACATGAGGATCACTCACTGCGGCATACACATGTCGGTCGTCGTCCCATAAGACTGTGCCGCCATGTTTCCTCTCTAGGAAGTTATGTCATGTAGTGTGGGATGATGGGATTCTGTTCCCCATATGTGTTAGTAAACGCAATGTCAAGTGGACTGAAGTCGTAAGGGAATGTCTCGGTTAAGTACGTAACCTCGGTTCCCTGAGACGAAGGGAACGAGACATTGTGAACGCTAGCCGCACCACAAGACTCAGAGTTCTTGAGGCATGAGCAATGTGCTCCTTGTTCTCAGTCAGAAATTCGGAGGAAATGGAGTGTGTGCACCTGTTCTATAGTGGTCAGTTTCGTGCCAAAACAGGTGGGGCTCAAACACCATAGTCAATATTAGAATATTGGCGTTATTGTAGAGGTTTCAAATAGGTCGTGTATGAAGGCACTCCCCATATGCGTAAGTAAACGCATTGTCTCTTTCCCTTCTTCTCAGGGAACCGAGGTTACATACGTAACCGAGACGTTATTACTACTATATGCGCGCACTCAGATCTAAATCGCGGCTGGCTTGACCGCAGTCATGCAGACGTCCCGGTCCATCAAGTTGGCTGGCAATGAAATTGACTAAACGTTCAGGGTCACTGTATTGTCTATGACAAAGTTGTAGATGTTATAGTCTTCTTCTAAGGTGTCTGACACTAATCTGGAAGTTGTCAATGACTGAGAGACATACAACTATTTCAGCTTGAGTGAGTCCTTGATCAAAGTAATGATGTATTCGGTGATCCATTATGCAACAGTGCGTTTAGCTGTTGCCTCCAGGTAGCCTTATTGAAAACAACTTTTTGTTGTTTTCAAAAAAATTAAGTCATGATCACGACAAAACTACGTTTTGTTAAGCCGAGATCACAAGAAAATTAATTCATGATCACGAGAAAACAACCTTTGTTATGTCGAGATCACGAGAAAACGAGACAGAAAAATAACAATAACGCAAGGCCTCTTTGAGCTTCCGTAAAAGAAGGCATTGCTTGACGAAACTATTATTTTTTTCACTGTGTGGAGCGAAGAAAGGGTTTCACTTTGAAGAGTTTGATGCTGCTGCACTGATGACTTGAGTGACAGTCTCATCACTCAGATCGCAGCAGCGGCATCTAGCAGCGACACTTCCGGTGTCATGCTCAGATGCCACTGACTTAACGGCAGGTGCTGCTGTTTGTGGCTGGTGCCACTGAATATAAATGGCATATGCCACTGTTTATGGTTGACAGTGAATTTCTATGGTATCTGCCACCGTTTATTAATACTGCGTATTCCCAGTTATGAGAGAATAACGTCTGTGATACATTAATTTTAGGAACTCACTGTAAGGGACTATCAAGCAAATATGATACAAATATTAGGCCTAACAGTAGTATTTTGATTGTATCATATCTGTAATACAATATGATCATATTAAAAGGCCTTTTTCTACTGGCATACTTAATATTATTTTGTAAGAAATTTTTATTTCTATTATTTACAGGATGAGGTTCCTACATGCAGGTACAAAATATTACAAACATTTACATTACCACAACCAATCGAGGATAGCTACTTTTTTCCAAGAATATTTGTCCAAAAATTTGATTTGCTGTTCATAGTGTGGCAAGGCGGGTTAGATCCCAACCTATTATTTGCGGTTGTTACATGACTGATGGGTGTGACAGCCTATGGGCTGCCGTCCCTAAGGCAGAGTTCAGGCCACCTGGGTAGGCATCATCGTCAGATTCGTATTTTGCGTGTGCGTGCGCGCAGCTCTGTGGGAGGTATGTACCTAGCTGTTTGGCTAATGTGCTGCTAGTGCACACACACTATTAAAAAACAGCCATGACCTCATCACATATCCTTAACCCTTGATCTACAGGTCAGTGTGCCCTCTTGATGAGGGGGCTTCTTTTGCTCACACACACAATATTATTAGATCAATGAAAAGGAGCACAAGCTCTAAAGATATTCATTATACTTTCAGTTTGTTAGGGCAAACACCATGACCGATTGAGAGATATCTCTCTTGCCAAAAGTATCTTTTTAATTAATTTGACCACCTGTTGTTTTTACTCCTTATACATAACCTCCCTTGTTACAACTGGGTACTTTCTGTGGTTTTTGCAGCAACAACACTTTTAGTAACCTCAAATGCTCTTTCCTGGGTCACACAAGGCCAGGAAACTCACATAAGTACTTTGATATAAAAACATACTATAATATTTAAAAATATACTATAAGCCCAGTGGTGTATCAGGTGGTGAGAGCGCCTCAGGCAGGTGGGTCAGCGTATACAATTGCGCCGGAGGATGATTTGAGTAGGGTAAAACAGGTCCACTGCTCATTATTGAAAACCTGTGTACGGAGAGATTTTCCTGCTGATGCTTCTGCAGGTAGTCCGTTGGTGGTTGAGGTACTACCAGCGGAGGGATCCCCATCCGATGAGGTTGATCTGTGGGTTTTGGTACCTGAAACACCACAGGCACATGGTGGGCTAGCGCTAAGGGACCCAGTGTCATTACCTGTCCTTGCTCCTCGACGCTTAACCGAGACTATGGATTCAACAGCTCTAATGACCCATGGACAGCTTGGTGTGGTACCTCCAAATCCAGAATTGCTAATGGAACCTGTACCAGTAGATCAGCCTGGTAATAGTGGAATTGCCGTGCGACGGACGGGGCGAGCTAACGCCGGTCATCATTCTAATCGACACCACCTCCCTCGGGCAGCGGAAGTGGTGAGGGGTGGTGTCGCTATGGTGGCTCCTGTGACTAATGCTGTTTCTGCCCTTTTTAGGCCCTGGCGCTAGGTAGTTTCTTGGCCGTAGTGGGAGTTGGTCCATCGTTGGGGCGACGATGCAAGAGCTAAGGGTTGATTGTGGCAAGGCGGGTTAGATCCCACCCTATTATTTGTGGTTGTTACATGACTGATGGGTGTGACAGCCTATGGGCTGCCGTCCCTGACCTATTTAAGGTGGAGTTCAGGCCACCTGGGTAGGCATCATCGTCAGATTCGTATTTTGCATGTGCGTGCGCGCAGCTCTGTGGGAGGTATGTACCTAGCTGTTTGGCTAATGTGCTGCTAGTGCACACACACTATTAAAGTGGTGGTGTATTTGTTGTAGCCAGGTTCTAGCCAGGATTGATGCGACTTTGCTTTTGGGGTGCAGGCTGTCTTTTTTTTTTTTTTTACCACAGTTCATGTGTACGTTTAGATGAAACACCTGTACATTGGCGGTTTGCTTATGAACGAAGCTGTGAGTAGCCGAATAATCTGTTGGTCTAGTGCTCTACGACCGGTGTGTTAATCTGCTCGGGAATAGTTCGTCATTGTGGACTGCGGGGCAAATTCTCCCTAGACAACATTTTTAGACTGCATTGTTTGTTCTGCTGCCATTCATACTACGGTGTGACTAGTTGTTTTTTTGGGATACATCCCTTTCTTTTTTCTATTTGTTTTCTTTTGTTTGTTCTGTAGATGGCTTTGCGCTAATGCTGGTGGTCTTGGTGAGGGGTGGTTGGTCTTGGGGCCGTCACCCATCGTGAGACTTACCAATGATATTGTTTAGCCCCACCTTTTGTGATATCGCCACCAACAGTTTGTTCGTTTGTTTGTTAATTTGGTTGCTTTTTTTGGTCTGTGTTTTTCCTAGTTTTATTTTCTAATTACTTTTTGTTTCGTGATTTAAATTGTTTGAAGTATAATTGTCATTTCCATTTTGTATTGGTTGATTTATTTTGTTTTTTGTTTTTTTATTTATTTATTTTTAATACATTTTTTTCTTATAGCAGTTGGCTGCTTCATTGTTTGTGTTCAGGTCTTACTGGCAACTTGGGTGTAAACCTTTTTGGGTTACACCAGTCCGTCGAACTTCTGTGGCCAGTAATTCGCCAATTATTGACCTTCTTTAGGGTTTGAACCTGCTTTATTATAAATTGTGGATAACTGAGTGTCTGTTGATTAATTGTGAAATATATTGTTTTTTTGTTTGTTTCAGGAGCTGGAGGCCCCCGGTGTAGGGAAGCTAGCTGTCCTTGTCCTTTTTGTGGTGGTGTTTCCTTCACAGAGTGTTTTGCCGTTGGCACTTGCGTTTCCCTCACTTAGCATGTGTGAGTGTTGGTGTGGAGGATAATTGGGTGAGTGGTGTGGTCTTAGGATACTCACTGCGCAGCTAGCCACCCTACATTTACATTTATTCATTTGGCAGACGCTTTTATCCAAAGCGACTTACAAAAGAGGGAAACATAAGCGAATCATCTTAAGGAGACAGTGATACGAAAAGTGCCATACTACAAAGTTTCACTATCATCAGAATAGTATACAAAACCGATTTAAGTGCAGCAAGAATTGTTAATACATTTAGAAAGATATTTATTTTATTTTTTTTGTGACTGGTTAAATACTCTTGGAAAAGATGTGTTTTTAGCCGTTTTTTGAAGATAGAGAGTGAGTCAGCTTCACGGATTGAGTTGGGAAGGTCATTCCACCAACGTGGTATGATGAAACTGAAAGTCCGGAAAAGTGTTTTGGTGCCTCTTTGTTTTGGTACGACAAGGCGACGTTCCTTAGCCGACCGCAGGCTTCTGGTGGGAACGTAGCTCTGCATAAATGTTTTTAGGTATGCTGGAGCAGACCCAGTGACTGTTCTGTATGCCAGCATCAGGGCCTTGAATTTAATACTTGCATGAACCGGCAGCCAGTGGAGAGAAACAAAGAGTGGTGTAACATGTGCTCTCTTTGGTTCATTAAAGACCAGATGTGATGCTGCATTCTGGATCATTTGCAGAGGTCTAATAGCATATGCAGGAAGGCCTGCAAAGAGAGCATTACAGTAGTCCAGTCTAGTTATGACAAGTGACTGAACAAGCAGTTGTGTGGCATGTTCAGAGAGGAAAGGTCTTATCTTCCTGATATTGTAGAGTGTAAATCTGCATGATCTTGCAGTCTTTGAGATGTGGTCTGCCCTACTGGTAAGCCTCAGCCTGAATGTTTTTCTTTCTTATTTTCATTTTTGGTCTGGCACTCACTGAAGCTGTGTAAACTCTTGTAACAGTTCTTATACATTTTAAATCATTATTGTTGTGAAAATAAAGTGTGTTGTATTCATATCCACGTCTCCTGATCTCGGTGGTAGCGAACCTATGTGTCTTATGAGATTTCCCCGTTCATAGAAATGGGGTGGCGTAGTCTGCTCTTTATCTTGCTTCATTTTGTACATTAGTGTAATTTTTGTCCAACCACTGCCCGCCACATTCGGTTACATTCTGATTCAAATACATTCAAAATTCATCAGAATTTTTCTTGGGAAAAAGTCAAACAAAAAGTACAAATATACAGCTATAAAAGCTAAGCTCTAGGCTATTCTGCCCATGGATTGGGCAGAATTTTTTTGGATGGATTTTTTTTTCAGACCCTGATCAGCACAACACCAGCAGGTCTAGGGCCACACCATCTACAGGTACATTAGATAAAGAGTGCAAAATGACAAGGTGTCAGAGGCTTTAGGCCTTGCTTTTATGTGTATTACAGTTAGGACAAAACAGGAAAAAGAGCACACACTAGTTCTGTATGATGTTATTGCTTTGGGTTCCAGTTATTCTGAGGATATAGCCTATTTTAAGATCTTATTATCTGTCTTAAAGTCATGTACTTTACCCCAGGATTTATATTTGATATGCTGCCAAAATATGTTTCTTGTAGAGAAAAGTCAACAAACATTGCATGCAGCTCTGTATTTCCGCTCTTGTAAAATCCCATTCTGTAATCTCTCAATAAATTACACATTAATTCAAATTAAACCCAGTAAAGTAGCGACAGTAACGTCACATATTTTAAAGAAGTAAAAGTAAAAAATTATTATCATTAGAAATTTACTTGAGTGAAAAAAAATTTACTCTAAAAGTAAATTTTCCCCCCAAAAGTTACTCAAGTAAATGTAACGGAGTAAATGAAACACGTTACTACCCACCTCTGTATTTACAGTTTTGCCAATAAGGAAAAAAGAACAGATTTCTTGTAATCTGTCTCTGGGTGGATGTCGTAAAACGATGTCACTTGATGAAGGGACTATCAACAACATAAACATGACAGAGTGCATTTGTCATGTTACTTTTAGTTTCCAGTTATCAAAGCAAACAAGTAAAGCCAACTCAACTTTATTGACATCAAAAGCATTTCAGAATAGATTAATATCAGAAAACTTTCATAATAACTGTCATAACAATGACATGTACATGCGATGCTGATATCATCCTTACATGTTTATTTAATTTTTAGGAAAGAACCCACAAATAATTTTTTACAATATTTTGGAACAATACCTCTGTACAATAATTGACAAATAGCTGTAGGGAAATAATTACTTTCCAAATATAGTCAAATAATAATAATAAAAATGTTAAGCTTTTCTTAAAGACTAGCATAAATTTAGAGCAGAGTAAGAAAAACGTCATGTTACAGTTGTAACCTCCGTTCCCTGATGGAGGGAACGAGTCGTTGTGTCGAATGTAGTGACACAAGGGGTCTTTGAGAGCCTCGTGTAAGTCTGAACTTGAGATAAGGCCAATGAGATATTGGCAGACAGGAAAGCGGGCGAGCGTCTATCAGTCAGGTTTTTGCACTGAGGAGCCGAGAATAAGGTACGGCCGTTTACAGTGGTAGGACTAGTGTAGTGGCAAGGGGGACACAACGTCTCGTTCACGAAGAGGGTCGTAGGAACCTTGGGCATGTAGCCCGGTCATGGTCTTTGGGTGATGCGAGTATCTGCCGGACCGAACTCCAGGCAAGTGTCGCTGACAGAGAACGCTTAGTCGCAGCAAGTCGCTGCTGACTTCAAAGGAGGAGATGGCGGGCGAGTTGTGACATATGACGAGAACGCACGCCACCATGGCGATTTATGTACGCTACCGTCACGGTGCTGTCAGAAGGGAACAAGACGTGCTAGCCCCGAATCAGTGGGAGAAACCTCCGCAGGGCAAGGAATACTGCCAGCAATTCAGCCAATGCAGCCGGGGACCTGTCCAGGAGCCAGCGGCTGCGTGCCTGTTGCACACGGCGCCCCAACCCAGTTGGAAGGCGTCTGTGGTGACCACGACACGTCTGGACACCTGCTGTAGGGGGACTCAAGTCTGCAGAAAACAGAGGTGTGTCCAAGGGTTTAAAGTCTGACGGCAGGAAGGGTTGATTAACACATGGTATGTGCCAGTGGCAGTGGCAAGGGCTGCCTCTGCGACCTTGGTGAAGACACGAGGGGACAGGGACAGGCCGAAGGGGAGGAAATTGTACTGAAACGCCTGGCCATCGAACGTGAACCGTTGCAATTGTCGATGTTGAGGCAGAAAGTAGAAGTGGAAGTACGCAGCCATCAGGTCTACCGCTGCGAACCAATCTGATGCTGAACGCAGGTTAAAATCTGTTTCTGCTTGAGCATTTTGAACGGGAGTTTGTGTAAAGCTCGGTTGAGAACGCGCAAGTCCAAGATTGGCCGCAACCCACTGCCACGAGCCGGTCTTGCATCGGACCCAGACGGAAGCAAACGAGCGTGCTGGGTGGGTGGGTGGGTGGAGGGTGGTTCGTGGGGATTTATCCAGCAAAACCGAGCCGGTTGCTCTCTCCAAATCGCTTCCATCGCCGGCCGTGGCAGCCTTAATCCCTTGGAAGAAGGCACGTCACGGGGGGCGGCTGAAGTGGCTTTCTCTCGGAAGGGGGAAAGCCGCGATCGCAACATTGCCATGGCTATATTCTTGCAATGAGAACATAAACCATTCATAAATGCTGTCTCTGTGTGATCGCAGCCCAGACACGTGAGGCAGTGCTTATGACAGTCAGGAGCAGAGAGAAAACAGCCGCATCCAGGAACTACACAGAGGCGGAAAGACATCTTTAAAAAGACAAGTCCTGAAAAGGATGTCCAATGCCTGCTGTGTATTGCTCTTTTGGGAATGAAAATACTCTCTTTTAGAAGTATACACTCTTTTACAGAAGCGCTGTCGAAGCGCCCAGGGGCATGGATTGCACAGCGTGCAGAGAGGGAGAAAGCCGCTGGTAACCCGCCGTAGATCCAACAGCAATGCTCTGATAGAGGTGAATGGAACATTAGTGAGACTCAACTTGCTGCTGCACAACCGCTCAGCTCCGAAGAAAAAATCTGACTGACAGCCGCACACCCGCTTCCCTTTATACCCGTATGTCTGGGGGCGGGACATGCAAAGTCTGCCAATTTCTCATTGGACTTTTCTCAAGTTCAGAGGTACGCAAGGCTCTCAAGAAAGACTCCTTGTGTCACTACATTTGACACAACGTCGAGTGAGTGACAGAAGGGGACCAAAGAACTCATTGACTTTCATATTAGTTGTTAATGCAGTTACGATCAAGAAATCTTTCACAGACACTAAGAGCAAAACAACAATGTGAGGTAACAAAGAATCAAAATAGTCTCTATTGAAGATAGGTTTGCATTTTACAGAGGTTTAACTTTTTTTCTCAAGAAAATATCTCATATTATTGTGAATGTGAGCTTGCATTGTTGACAAATACCACCAAACTTCCATGACGCTGTTACTTAAGAGATCTTTTCTGCATCTGTTGATTCACTGTTAGGCTGTCACCCCTGAAATACAGTCATAAATATGTATTTTATTTACTTCATTTATAATTGGACTTTCATTGTAATTAGGATTTCTTTATGATATATGCTCAAACAATATCCACATATAAATGTACAGTATATAACTAAACAATCACAACATATCTTTGCTATTCAGATGAATAGAGCTTATAAAACCCAATTCGGGACAACTTCATGAAATTCTCATTTGTAAACAGACACCGACATCAGTGTGAGTTGCAACAAAAGTAAAAATATAATTCAATCTTTTGGGTGCATGATGAAGTGTCCCTTTTCCTTCAAGTCCTTGAAATACACCAATACCACTGAAATCAAGGAATTTGCTGCAATAGTGAATCTCAATCAGTTGAGAGCAGGACTGTACAGGAACACGAAGGAAAATTTTCAATCTGTCCGTCACAAGCCATCGTCCCACCCTGCCTTAAACCAGCCATTATCATCCGCTCACCTGTGATCAGCCTCTCCGCTCACTTGTGCACCTGGATTATGGATTTTCTCACTAACTGCCCTCAGTCTGTTAGGCTTGGTCTCCACCTCTCCTCCTCCCTCACTCTTTTCACCAGTTCCCCACAGGGATGTGCTGAGTCCACTATTCTACTGTCTCTATACATATGACTGTATCTCCACATACTCCTCAAATCACATTATAAAATTTGCAGATGACACTACAGTGATTGGAGTCATTTCTAGAGGCGATGAGTCCGCCTATCATGACAAGGTCCGAAAACTGATGTTGTGGTGCTCTGAAAATAACCTGTCGCTAACACAAAGAAAACTAAAGAACTCATCTTGGACTTCAGGAAGTGCAGAGCTGAGCCCCCTCCCATCTTTATATAAGGAGACTGTGTGAAAAGAGTTTGCAGTTTTGCATTTCTGGGAATCCATATATCTGACAGTCTCTCCTGGTCCACAAACACGACAGCTGCAGTTCAAAATGCACATCAGCGCCTGCACTTCCTGCGAGTCCTAAAGAAAAACCATCTGTGTACAAAGCTACTAGTGGCCTTCTACCGCTCTGCTATAGAGAGTGTTTTAACATATTGTCTCACAGTGTGGTATGGGGGCTGCTCAGAAGCTGACAAAAAAGCTCTAGTGAGGGACATAACACAGCACAGAACATCATTGGCTGCCCTCTCCTCCCTTACTTAAGGACATTGCAAACACCCGTTACCTATCCAGAGCAAAAAACATTTTTAAGGACTCTGCTTACCCCAGCCACCATCTGTTTACCCTCCTACCTTCAGGAAGGCGATCCAGGGCAATTAAAATGTGCACTGCCAGATTCTGGTTCAGTCCCTAAACTAAGGGCTATCTTGTATATATGACATAATTTATATGATACCTTTCTACCTATTATTTATGACACTCACTGTGGACTGTGCAATAACTGTTTGAAACCCTTAATTTGCACTTTCTTGTTTTACCTGCTGCATTTAGTTTTATGAATGGAATGTGATTGTGTGGTTTACATGTGTGTATGTATTGTAGCACCGCTGAGCATTTTCTGAAATGTAGTTGTATTTCGATGCAATGACAATAAAGGCTTCTATCTATCTATCTATCTATCTATCTATCTATCTATCTATCTATCTATCTATCTATCTATCTATCTATCTATCTATCTAACTATGACTTATATGACTTTCTTCCAGGGAAAACAAATTAAGATATATCATTAGAGATATGATGTCTGTAGGTCCATACAATACAAGTGAATGGTGACCAAAACTTTGAAGCTCCAAAAGGCACACAAAGTCATCATAATATACTGATTTTACAACTGGAGTGCTATGGATTCATTTTATGCTGATTTTGTGTGCTTTTTTTTAGAACAAATATAAATGTGCTTTAGTCTGGTAAATGGCATATCTAAATGATAGTTACCAGTGTTTTTGTCCATAGAGGGTTCACTGGAGTTGCTCCCCTTTCCTGTTGGAGAAACAAAGTGTCAAACTGTCTCTATAATGTATTTATAATTTGCCATATCAGATTAAGCATGAAATATATTTAAATGAGGGTCATGTTTACCAGAGTCAGAAAAATCACTCTCCTGACTTCCAGTTTTTGATCCATCTAGACATGAAACATATGGATTCAAAAGTTACATCAGAGATATTGATGCACAATGAAAGGTTCTCTCTCCACTTTCAGTCCATGTAAAGAGATGTGTACAACTGACATTCATCTCCATAATGGAAATGCAGATAAATTATAATATAATAATAATACATAAATTAGGGATGGGACAACACATTTCTAATTATGAAATATTGAGAATGAAAAATAAATGATGAACTGTAATGAGGCAAATTTTGATATTTAAACATAATTTAAACATATGCATTATTGTTTTATGTCCACACAATCATAAATGACATAAAAATCCCTGTTTTCAAGGTTCTGTTCAGTTCAGTTGCTTGTTCTACACCTGATCAGCCTGAATGTAACCAACTAATTCATTCATTGTTCATTTGTTTGTGGTCTTTTCTTATAAATAAATGTATATGAATAACTCTTTGAGCATTTATATTGAGTATTAGAGAATGTCATTCTGAGAAATGATTTAAATGTGCATTTTGCTTTAACATTTTTTTTAAACAATTTTCTACACTTTGTCATTTAAGTGTTGTAATATTGAATCAAGGTTATGTTGAAACGTGAACCTCGTATCGTATATTGAATTGAATCATAAGATAACCACATCGTCCCACCCCTAATACAAAAGGCATTTTCCTGATAAGTGACATTTATAAAAACACGTAGTTACCTTTAAGCAATCTCTGTCCCTCCTCAGGCTGATTTACATTGTCGACAGGTATCGCAGTAGAATTCACATGGCCATCTGTAAAACAGAAGAACAACGTCCTACATGTCAGTTCAGACAGGTCAAATCAAAAAGCTCTGCAATCAGATGACAGACACATGTCAGATTGAATTCCTCCATTCGTTTTTTTTTTAGCTGCACCCTTCACACAGTCTCATGCAGTGCATAATAGTGGTACCCCTTCTATTCTAGCCAACCATATAGAATATAGAATGTTAGCGACTGAGACTACCATTCTACAAAACATCTCCTTTTTGAGCTTAACAGAAGAGGAAAATGAATATGGGCTTGAGTATGAGGCTGAGAATGTTCACTTTTGGGTGAACTGCAATTTCACTACCTATTTAAGAACAGTATTTGTTAAAGGTATCTGCCAAGAACAACAACATAAATGTAATTAAGCACATGATTGCATCACGTCTTGCTGGGAAACAAGTGGCTGAAGAGAAGGGACAAAATTAGGCTTTATACCTTAAAAATCCTTCCATCTGAATGAAAGTAGAGGTAAGAATTGACTAAAGCAGCCCCCCTGTGAGATTTAGGTGAGACTGTTGAAAAATTTTGGATGCTTTATTATTACAAGATGTTTTAAAGTGGTCCTGACTGAAATGAAGGAATAGTATTCCACTGGTAATCCCCTTTGTGTCAAATAAATTATTTCATTTACACAAATAAAGTCGTGATGTGTTTAGTAGAGTCTGCTCATAATAGCTATTTAACCTGTGTCATTGAATCCCTGTGACAAACTGTATTTCAACAACACCTATTTTTATGAAATTAAATGTATATTTAAAGATAACTGATACCTGCTTTCAGAGGCAATCCTTCGTTTTGTCCAATAGGGGTCCTGTTGTCCCGATGAGAAGCTGATCTGAAATCTTGAGGGAATGACAGATTTAAACAAGGTGTTTCTTTATTTTTGTTCTTTGCACTCAAGGGTTTCTTTTAAACATAAAACTAATATGGCATCAGAGACACAGCAGCATAAACAAAGTCCAAATGCTGGTAAGATTTTGCATTTATGATAATAAATCGGAGGCTTCTCTCATTTTTTTTAATTAAAAGGATAATGTCTGTATTAAAGTATAAAACCCAAAGTGTTTGAGTAAATAGCCACTACTCACAAATGCCTTTCATCTTTAAGATGTAAAGACTTAAGGCAATAAGCGATACGAGCACAGCTCCAATCACCACTCCAATGATAACACCCATGGGCGTCACTGGATCGCAGGTATCACACTTTCCATCTATAATTGGAATTCATTTTGGACATGAAAGGAAAGAAAGACAATAAATGTCAGCCAGTGAAAAGGAAGTGCTCTATAAATTAATCAATATCAAGTGATAATCCTGTCTCTATGTATATCAGATTTAATTACTCCATATTTTGATAATGGGTTCATCAAGGGATCTGTGAGCCACATAACAATCATAATCTGCTTTTTCTTCTTCCGCCAGTATTTCCACACTCTTCCTTATCTGAAATGTTCCATCATGGTTTGGTAAGACTCCTGATGAATCAATCTGATTTTCAGGCAGAGATGTTCGATATCTCCTTATTTTCAGTGTCACATCCTTGGGGTAGAAGCCAGTGGCCAGACAGGTGAGTTTCAGTTTGCTTTTGTCACTGACTGACTTCCTTGCAAACACATAAACCTCTGGTGGTGCTGAGAGCAGAGGAAACAATTTAACAATCAGTCAGCAGCCTGTTGACATTGTGTCCCATCAAAACAAAACTGTTGCTAATCAAATGTCCATTCACAAACCAAAGATGAGTAGAGTAAATTCACATTTTAACAGCATCCATCATTCAGTTGGTACACCACATTCTAATAACTGTTATGAAGTCTTATGGAATTATATGAAGCCAAGCGGAAAAATGTCATGTAAATTAACTCTATTCATAAATTGTACATGGCCCCTTTAAGAACATGAGTTTTGCGACATGCGCTTTTCGCCACTCTCTCGTGTTAGAGACGTGAGAACATACGTTGTGCAGAAGAGCTCCCGGTTTTGTTCATTGTTTGAGAATTACTTGGGATGCATATGGATTGTATGTGTGGATTTTGACCACATTTGTGCACATGTGAAATCTGGGTGTGTGAATATAAAATGAATCATGTCTTATTTAATGATTTATAGCCCAGAGTGTTTTCCAGTTTAGTGAACAAATGTAATGAGAATTCTACTGTTTTAAACTGTTATACGTGCCCTTAAAGCCTGGTTAAAAATGTATGAAAGGCTGTGAATGATGTAAGCATGTATTAAGGTGATGTATGCTGAAGCATATGGGTAGGCTAATGCCCCGTTTATATTTTCTTTTGACTTTAGCCTCTACTGTATTTCGTTTTCATATTTTATTTTCACATTTAATTTTTGTACTTTGTTTTTATATACGGCCCAATCGACCGCTGTTTTTTCTCTTCTTTTTATCCTGTGCTGTTTCTTTACAACATCCGGCTACATATATTTAAAAATATGTGTCTAATTATAATAAAGTATATTTTATTAAATAAAAATTGGATTTACTCACAGCTTTTTTTGAGCTCCTGGTCTCCGTGTTCTCTGAACTTGTTGAGCCAGTCCACACACTCTTTCTCCAGATAACCCTTGGTGTACTGGTTTAGGATGGGTACTTCATCCCATTTTCTCTTGGTTTGGAGAGCTGCATCAACTGGAGCAATCCACTGAGATTGGTCATCATCAAAAGACAGGAAGTTCTCTCCATCATAGCTGTACTCATCGATGCCTTTTATAAACTTAACGTCATTTCCTTGTTTCTCAGCTTCACAACCATGTCTCCACTGAAGAACATGGACATCTGAAATTGAGACCAGTGAAAATATTTATCTGATGATGCAAATAATAGAGAATATGATTGTGTACATGCACATTAAAATCCCTTGATGTTCCTCACCTGATTTATTTTGTCTCATTCGTTCTATCAGAATGTTGACATTGACACTAAACCACTGCTCTTTGCTCTTTCGGGACTGAGTGCCTTTTTCCCAGTAATCCTCCTGCATTTTCTCTTTCATCCAGTGCTGTTTAGGAACCTTTTTCTGTTCCTTACTATTGTAGTAGTCAATCTGTCTGTCATCCAGTAGACCCATCGCAGTGAACTCATAGATGCCTGGCAGATCCATGGGTTTGGATAAAGCGGTGTATATGTAGAACAGGGAGTGTTTGTCTGCTATAAAGAAATACATTTAAAGAACATTCATAGAGGATTCCTGTTAGGATTGTGGCTTAACCATTCTACTCCAAACTCTTCCAAAGCCTATAGTTGAGTGAACTTAGATAAATGTTTAGCATTGTGGATTTCTTTTTCTCAGTAAAACATCCACATCATTATGTATAGCCTGACCCAATGGTTTTAACGATATTTGATGCAGTATTTTTCAGAAAACAGTGTGTAGTGGTTACTTGAAAGATTTTAATTTTGCTTTATCAAACCTATAAAATACAAATTACAACATTTATTATAATATTCCACACAATCATTTCCTAATAAATTGAAGAAAGCAAAATGTATAGTGTAGGGTAGGTTTGATCATATGTGAGTTCACACTTCTGAGCTTCCATAATAATTCAATTCTACCACACAAAAACTGCAAATGAGCTTCAGGCTTACTTTTGTTAAACACCTCTAATTTGCCATTGAGAACACGTTTTGCTCCAAGATCAAGTTATATGACAAGCCCTTTTGGCATTTAATGTTGGGCAGGATATGAATTATACAGTATAAATCTACAATGTAATAAAATTCTCTCCAATAAAAATTGTATTTTTTGAGATCAACAATGGACTAGTTTGTTTGCACAAGAAAAAAATTAATTTCTTGATTAAAAATTATATTCCTCACAGAAATGTGAGCGCAGTGTAGTTCTAGCGGGAAGACTAGCAGCTGTACATCATCGCACCATTAGCTGGGTAATTCCTAGCCAATCGCAGGTAAGCCATTGCTTTATAAGTCTGCTCACAATCTATCACATTGCTGTTTCAGTGCGCTAAGATGGCAACCTCCACCACCCCACCACCACCCACCGCACGGGGGTAGGCTCCTCGCCCCTGCCTCCTATCTCCAGCAGGATATGATGGTTCCGAGTACAACTCCCTCGGACCGCCGGACTACACCAAAGAGAGACATTAATTCTGTTCTACATCCATCAAATAAACGGCATCTTAAACCTCACTCAAGCCTGCGTGTCTTCCCGATAGAAATACTATATTTGATATCAAAAATGCAATTTGTAAAAAATATTTTTTTTAAATATGTAACGGCCTTTTCATTATTTGGATTTCACAATGATCTGTCATTCAGTACTGTTGAAAATGCAATTACAGATAAAATGTACTTTATACTCATTGGAATTCCAAATACACATACTGTATCTGCTATAAAGTTCTTACTAGGAAAAAGATAATAAATAACATCAATAAATGCCCATTCCTGATATCAACTATTGAATTACAACTATCAAAAAAGCAATTTTTTAATTTTAAGTAACTGGAAACAGATGTCAAAGACTAAAAAATCTGGAGAGAAATGTTATATAATAAAAGCTATAAAAAAGAATAGCATTTAGCTAATAACTTTTGTATGGAACCCCTGAGAGGATGTGGTGTGAACCTATTATCTGAAATTGTTTTGCATTCCCTCGCAACAGCGTTTACATTTTTAAAGACATGGGACAAATAGCCTGACAGTACATAAAATTGCATGGATTCTTGTAGTGCCTCTAAGTAAAAAAAACATTTTTTTTTTGTGTAATGTATCACAACAGAGCATGCATATAGACAAGCAGGCATTAAACATCACTAAAGAATTTATCAACAAAAAGATTCTTGATATATGACAAAGGAAACCATCTCTGATAAACCTTTTTCAAATGATCATTTTGTAAATTAACTTTGCAGGCAGCACCAAACTACATCAAGCCATGATGGATCTACTTAAGCCATTAATAAACTAAAAATATATTGATGACACTTTATACTGTATCTCCATTTGCTTTTAACAAATATATATTGTAGGTATTCTTAACAGATTAGTAGCTATTTCAGGACCATTTATATCTATTAAATCAAACTTTCATGCCATTCATAACTACATTATTGTATTTTCAGTTTTGTCTATTAAGCATTGTTTAATGCATTAAAACTTTATGGGTTGTTCATGAAAGTTATAAAATGTTAATATATTTTACTGTATATGACATAAACTACCACAAAGAAGCAATTCTGTGTCTAAATATAAATTTTTTTATTGCTTTTCTATGAAAATATGCACCAGACCAGTGGTTCCCAGCCTTTTTACCTTGAAGCCCCCTTTACTTATATATAAGTCTACACATACAGTATATCATCGCCATGGATGCGTGTTCTCTCTCCTCCCATGTTATTGATAACTGTGAGAAATGCAAAATTATACATTTAATTAAAATAATTTTTTGGAACATGCATTGCCATGGATTTTGCATAACCATGATAGACATGATGCTTGATACATTTCTAGCGGTTGACATTTCTACTGGTCTATTATACATTGATGCAGCGCTATGCAGCTGCTTATTGGTCTTGTTATAAAGCATCAACAAGGTATGCGGTTTTAAGAGGTTTTTACAGTGTGGCATTGTGTGTGGTAATGATGTTATAGAATATTCATGACTATTGAAGATCCAAGAAAAAGAAACCCACAAGCATTTGTCCATGTGACAGCCAGCGCACCTGCATTAGAAGCAGAATATTGTAAGTTTGGTGTGCGTCATCATCACGCTGTTGTGCAAATAGGCTCTTATTGCTAGTGGCATTTCAAGATTTTATTCCCTTTTTCTATTTTTGAGATGTTTATCACGTTGAGTTAGACGAGGACGCTGACATGCTTTTTAATGTTATCTCACATTTTATGGTTCATTTACAACTCCGTACACTTGGCATTGCGTTTGCTAATGCATATGGGGAGTGTCCTTCCACGCAACTTATTTGAAACCTCTCTAAAATATATAGCTACAGTGTTTGAGCTCCCCGGTTTAGGCGCAAAGCACTCTGCTATAAAGGCAGGTGCGCAAACACCATTTCTCAGAATTTTCTTCCTTCAAGTCAGTGATTCATCTCTTGTCTAGAAGCCCTTTACTGCTTCACCATCAACTACACATGTCAGTGGGAGGGATCATCATGGCAACGAGAAGACTCTCCACTCCCCTGCAGTGCTCTGACGAACATTACTCTGCCTTACAGCTTGATGCCTCTCAAGTGAACGGGCCGCTTCAGCATCCTTATTCCCCAAAGCGTTTCGGCAGGAGTTGTGTATCCTTATAAGCATTGTATACTGTTATATGTGTGTGTGTGTGTATATATATATATATATATATACACACAGACACACACACACACACACACACACGTTCGCGTCTTTTTAAAGATATCCTGCCGTAAGTGTTCATTGTGTGAGAGACGCATCCCGCCGTCAGACCAGCACAAGAGCTGCAATCCGCACCCACGCAGAGTCAGCTCTCACTTAGACAGACTGCCCTCACTGCGAGGGCATGAATCTCAAGACGCTGCACTCACTAAATCATCCTTGTTCTGAGGGATAATTCAGCCTCCCACGCTCTCCCAGCTGCCTCTTCTGTGATATCCGAGGGGTGACACATTGAGGCACGGCAGGCCGCGAGGTTGAGCAGGATGAATTTATGGAGGACCTCGAGCTGGCACACGTCCCGCGAGTCCCTCAATCTCCACGTAACACATCTATGCCGATATTTTTATGTGCGTGATAAGCTGGGGATAATGATGATGTTATGTCTCTCACTGCATCAGGGGAGTGGTCAGTGGATGATGCTACCGCCACTTACTCCAGCGAAGGCGAGGAGCCTGTACGTGCCACTGGCAAGGAGATGCTTTGCATCCTTTCAAGAGCAGTCGAAGAGCTCGATGTTGAGTGGTCTCCAGATGAACCTACATAATCACACCATGATGAATGGTTCCTGCAGTCCGGACACCATCAAGCAACTGTGTCTCGTAGATCTACCTCGTTCTTCCCTGAAGTTCATAACGATCTGTCAAAATCCTGGCATGTGCCCTATTCTGCTAGCCTGCACAGCGATTACATCCTCTCTAATGAGGATCATAGGGAAGAAAATGGTTATGCCCAACTACCCCTTGTGGAGGAGGCGGTAGTGGCACACCTCTGCCCAGCGAGTAGCAGGGTATGGACATCACGGCCCATTCATCCATCCGAACCCTTTCGACAGACGGTGCTCTAGGTCTTTCAAGCCAAGCAAATGGACAAGCAAGGCTTCGATCCAGAGACATTCCAAGAACTCCGCACCACCACGAAAGTCAATGGCAACCTGGTAGTTCTGGATTGCCACATCTAGCTGACCCTCATGAAAATGAGTGACAAGGGAAAAGTCGCTCTGTTGGATGCTCCAGTGTCTCCGGCTGGCCTCTTCTTATCTGTGGATAAGTTTGCAGAGCATTACGTTGCGACTCAGCAAAACTTGCAGGATATGAGTCAATTTATGATGAAACGGAGTAATGTATCACAGCCCCTTTGCCCGCTGCCTCAGCACCACCAGTGAGCCACCGGCGAGGCCATGCAAGCCGTGGCCCAAACGGAAGCAGCGTATTTGGAATACGGCGGCAGCAAAAGTGCTCCTGATGGGCACAGCCCTTTGAAGTGGAATGCAGAGCTCGCTGTTCCCTCCAGGTCTGCTCCGAAGAAGGCTCGATTAGAGATGCACAACACGGTTCCGCATCTCCCCACTGTTTTTTGTCGGAAAAGGAGTATTGCAACCGCATATACCTGCAAAGTGTTGTGCATACAGCCAGACACCTCATCAGAGGTGAGCTTCCCTGCTGCCAGGACATCTATACCAGGTGGTGTGTGAAAAAAGCTCGGAGGATCATCAAAGACTCCAGCCACCCGAGCCATAGGCAGCACTCACTGCTACCATAAGGCAGGCGGTATCGCAGCATCAGGACACGCACCAGCCGACATCATGACAGCTTCTTCCCTCGAGCAGTTAGACTTCTGAACTCTTGATCTCTCATGAGCAACATATTTCAGCACTGCACTTTATTAATCTTATTATCTCACACTGGACTGTCATAAATTACATTTCTCTTAACAACACACTAGCAAATGACTATCAACCAAAAGCCTGAATGTCAATACAACCACCATACAACCTTATTGCATATTTATATATATTATTTTTATTGTGTATGTGTATTCTATATTATGTGTATTGTATATTGTAAACTGTATATTATTATTTGTATATTGTGTTGTGTGTGATTATGCGAATATTAGTTTTGTCAATTGTGTTGTATCATCACTGTCATGACTGCAATGTTATGTTAAGACTTTCACCCACTGTTGAGTGACAATAAATTGATTTGATTTTGCATTAGAATAATAAAAATAAAAAAAAACATTTACATTTCTACATTCTTTATAAAACACAAAATATATTCCATAAATAAGAGTCTTGTGTCATAAAATAAATATTTTTCTAAGTATTTTAAAATGTATGTGATGTCGTTAACTTCAAATGGTTAATTTGTTTAAAAGATTTATAAAATTGGTTGAAAAAAAAACCCGTTTTGAAATGTAAGCCTTGTGCTGTATATATATATATATATATATATATATATATATATATATATATATATATATATATATATATATACCAAGGACATTTGTTTAAGTATATCTCTGTTGTTTTGGCTTCTTTATGTGAACAATGCAGAAAGTTAAATGGGTTTAATTCTGAATATCAAAGGAATGTCAAACATAAAACCAACTTTACTGCAGTAGGGGAGCACTCGTAGCCACGTGAGAGCTAAAAAACAGCACTTTTAATGCAAAAATAACTAACGCGCCTCTTTTGGTACTTGGTATATGAGGAAAGGTGCATTAGGGATTATTTATTTTGATGGTAGGCTGCAATAATAAATTCATAATTTTGGGCATTAAATCAGCAGTTACTCGCACTGGTGTGCCCAACATACTCTGATGGTGAAATCTTCAGGATTCATATCGTCACCTTCCTAAAATAATGTCCTAAGTCATTTTTTGACAAACGTAATTTTTTTGCCTAAATCATTTCATGATATTTGGTTCAGTTTTTTGTGTTTTCTGAAAAACCTGAAAAAATTACTTAGGACATTATGTGGCAATATGACTTTTCTAAATTTGGCTAATTCGTATGATATCGTGCGACTGCACTCGTTTGAATTCCTATGACTTTCACTATTTACTTACTAATTACTTGCTTCTTTCACACACAACAGTTTACTATCATGTTTTCACACTCTACTGATTGGTTAAGTTTAGAAAAAGGGTGTGGGTAAAGGCATAATATTAATAAGTATGTCCTAACACCTCGTGCTCGGAACTCATGCTTACTTCCGCATTAGACATCTGGGAATTTGCACATGATGAAATACCATACAAAATAGCCAACTCTTAAATTATGTCGACTTTTCATGAGATCGGGTTGGTGTGCCTTAATAATTGTCCACATTTGCACAAAATTCTCAATTTTAACTCCAAATGCGAGTACAAACTTGGTGCTGTAGAGCCCTGAATATTGTAATTTATTTACAAATTTATCGTATTCTAACTACGTAAATCAGGGCTCTCAACTACTTTCTTGTGGGGGCCAGATTATACAGAGGTTACTTTTTTTTTTTTTAAATTTCTGAATTTATAATAGTTTATGATAGAATTTATCATCCAAGTTACAAGTTATTCTGTTGCACATGCCAATTAGTGTTGTTAAATTCACCGCTGATTGTTGTGGCTCGTGCCTATGAACACTGATTTGTGCACAGAGAGCACTCTGGTATTTCAGATGGCGAGACAGTTTGATCAAAAATCAGTCGGAGGAGGGTCACGTGATGCCATGCGAGGAGCAGATGTGTAGACTGCGAGCTCTGCGCACTTTGGTAATTTCTTATGTTATAATCCAGTGGAATTTGATACACCCAGTGACACATTTGCTCTTTGAGCTAATTATGGCAAAGAAGTCAAAATCATCGGGCTCTGGAGATATTATAAGACACTTAAGTGTTATACGTAAGACCCGCAGGCCCGCAGGCCTGGGACTCGATTTGGAATGTGCGGCCAGGGAAATTCAGCATCAACTTTTCAACATGTTTGTGATGCTGACGAAGGTTATTGCTGACTTGGAGGATCTTGCTGTAATACATCGGTCGATTACAGTGATGGAAACTAAATTCTCTGAGTTGGTTACAAGAGTGGCAGATGTTGAGAAACATATTGATTATCTGGAGTCATCAGAGAGGGAATTATCTGCTAATCAGCCCGTGACCAAGTTGATTTGGAACATGTTCTTGAAAAGCTTGAAAATTTTGAGAATAGGAGCCGCAAGAATAACATCCGAATTGTTGGAATTCCTGAGCATGAGGAGGGCAGAGATATGGTGATATGAAATTCTTAGATGAGCTCTTCCCGAGTCTGCTCGACCTAAAAGGTCATAAGCTGGAAATCGAGCAAGCTCACAGAGTCCAGGCTCACAGATCTGCTGAGGGAGACAGGCCCCGATCAATTCTGGCCAGATTTCTGAGATCATCTGATAAAGATCTCGAGTTGCCCCAGGCAAGGAGCAAAGGAAAGCTTTCTTGGAAGAATCACAATATTTTCTTGTTCCCAGACATAGCTAATTCGACAAGAGAGAAATGCGATCGGTTCAAGGAATGTAAGAAACTCTTACATCAACGGAAGATTTTGCACTGATGTTTCCGGCAAAACTGAAAATAAGACACCAAGGACGGCCGCAAAGTATTTTTGTGCCCAAAACAAGCATTGTCTTACATAAAAACAATGGGTGAGTAACCATTGGGTGTTTCCCATGTGAGTGGATCAAATCGCTGTTCACTGACTCGACTGTTTGAGGAAGATGGGCATTATTTTTGTTTCTTTTTGTATTGGTTCTGCTTAGCGGCTGCAGTTTGTTTTGTGGAATGACACTCCAAGGGACTTTTATGTTGACGGAAGATCACTTTTACACTTAAGTTTTTGGCTAGATTGAGAATGACACTATGGGTGACTGCAAAATATCTACATGCCAACTCAAAGGATGTGAGGAACCGGGATGCATGTTTACGCCTAGCGGCTGGAGTTTGTTTTGTGGAATAACACTCCTTCGGGAAAGTTGTGGATGAATCTGTTCATTCCTTGTGCTTATGCCTCCTGTTGGCTGGAGTTTGTTTTGTGGAGTATTTTTGCAGGACACTGGAATGATTACATCACTGAACATTCATATGTCTGTCCGAGGAAACTGAGCGGCTTTTTATCGGCTGGAGTTTGTTTTATGCAGGAACATACCTTCGAGACAGTTCTGTGAATGAATCTACACATTATTTGTGTTTATTCTGCCTATTGGTTGGGTTTGCTTTACAAAGTATTTTCTGTTATGTAATTTTGCCTCACAAATTTGTGAGGCAAAAATTGAGCAATCCGACAGCAAAGTTGCTGCAGGAGCTCTCGTATGCGTACATGGACCTATTGAGTTTAGAGGGATGGATGCCGGTTGGCGCTGTCGTGCGCAGGTTTAATGCGCACATTTTTCTTTTTTCTGTTTGTTTTGTTCGTTTTGCTTGAAAATGTCAAATGTTAATATGAGTGGTTTATCTCTCTCCATGTGGAATTGAATAGGTTGCGGCACCCCATTAAAAGAAGGAAGGTTATTTCTTTTCTTAAACATAAGAAATATGATATAGTGTTTCTTCAAGAAACTCATCTTTCCCTGCAGGAAGCTGGAAACTTTGGGAAGATATGGACATGTTTTCTTCAGTGCTGGCTCAAGTAAAAGCAGGGGTGTCATTATATTGATAAATAAACATCTACAATTTAAATATCTCAAACAGATCAATGATAAATTTGGAAGAGTTATTATTGTTTTAGCAGAAATTCAGGGGAAAAGGTTAATTTTGGCTAATATTTACACACATAATGCTGATGATCAGGGCTATTTTATAGTTCTTGAAGGGATTCGCTGGCACCCTCATTATATAATATTGGGAGGAGACTTTAATCTATTGATGGAATCAGTCCTTCATAGTGAAGCAAAAGTGTTTAAGCCCCCAAGAGCAACATTGACGGTTCACAGGATGTGTAAAAACCTTGGTCTTACAGATATTTGGAGACTTTTGAACCCATCTGGTAGGGACTATAAATTGTTTTCATCAGTCCATAAGATTTATTCAAGAATAGATTATTTTTATATATCTAAGTTGTGGATTGTTCAGTTGGAAACATCTTAGTCTCAGATCATACCCTGGTGTGTTCAGATGTGCTGCCAGATACGGAGAAAAATAAATCATATAGTTGCTGCTTTAATGTATCCTTTTGCAAAATCCTGATTTCCAACAAATGTTAAAGACTGAAATCAATGTGTATATGGAGACCAACTGGTCCTCAGTATCTTCTGTGGCTGTGGCTTGGGAGGTACTTAAGGCAGTGGTCGGATCATACAGTATGCCTCATTCACCAAAAAATATAAAGCACAAGAACTTGTGGAGTTGGAAAGAAATATTAAAAGTGCAGAGGCAGAGCTGAAGCACTGAAGGCCTCAGATAATTGACCTGATTGAAATACAGATATAATACTATTTTGTCATGGAAAGTGGAGTTTTGGTTATTCAGGGCATGACACTTTGAGTCGGGGGACAAAGCAGGAAAATATTTGGCTAGATATATAAAGCAGAGAGAGTCTTTCTCTACCATTCCCTCAGTGAAATCTGCAGGTGGTGACATTTCTGCCTCAGCCATTGATATTAATAATGCCTTTAAAGAATTTTATCATGATCTTTATAGTTCCATGTCTTCGTCTACTGATGAAGATATTAAAACTTTCTGGAACCATTAGAACTCCCTAAACTGACGACTGAGCAAAAACATTCTCTTGATTCTGATATAACTTTGGAGGAGCTTGACGAAGTAATTAAGGACTTGCCTACAGTCAAGGCTCTGGGGCCAGATTTCTTTTTTTTTCGCTGAATTTTTTTTATCTTATGCTACAGAACTGGCTCCAATTTTGTTAGAAATTTATACGGAATCATTAAAGAATGGAAAGCTTCCACCAACCATAACGCAAGCCAGGATAAGTCTAATTCTAAAAAAGGACAAATATCCAAGTGAGTGTGAAAGTTACCGTCTAATTTCCCTGATCCAGTTAGATGTAAAAATTTTGTCAAAGACTCTGGCTAACCGATTAAGTAAAGTTATGACATCTCTTATACATTATAGATATATATACTTATACATATAGATCAGGTGGGGTTTATTTGGACTGTAGTTCTTCTGATAACATTAGGCGTCTCATCAATATCATGTGGTCAGTGGCAAATGATAAGACTCCGGTCATGGCCATATCATTTGACGTGAAAAGGCATTTGATATGGTAGAATGAGACTATCTTTTTCAAATTTTGTAAATATATGGGTTTGGAAATACTTTTATTGGATGGATTAAGTTATTTTATAGACAACCTGTAGCAGCGGTACAAACAAATAAAAGGTTATTTTACTCGGCAGGGTTGCCCTCTTTGCCCATTATTGTTCTGTCTTGCCCTAGAACCATTAGCAGCCACGATAAGAAAGGAGGATGATTTTCCAGGGGTGACGGCGGGAGGTGAGGCCCATAAGCTTTTACTTTATGTGTTAAAATACAGGAATTTTGGTTGACAATTCAAGTATTTATGTGTGATGTGTTGGACACACCATTTTCATTTTTCCCCAGACTCTGCATTTAGGTGATGGGGAGGTCATTCATTTTGGTGATAGCCACGTGAGAGGCTGGGTCCTGGCCAGAGTTATGGTGGCCAGGCGAATAATTCTCAGGGTGGAAGATGGCTGGGGCACCCTTGTTTTGGGAGTGGTGCGGGGAGATGGGTGAGGTTGCGGGCATTCAAGGAGGCGATTCATTGAAGGTTGGGAAAGTGCTATTTGTTTAATTGGAAGTGGGGTAGATATGGTGGGTTATCAGGGAGGGGCAGCGGAGAAGGGGGGGGGGGTAATCTATATAAATTATTCCGTATTTTATGTTGTGTTTATTGTTCTGTGTGGATGAAATCAATAAAAATGTTAATAACAAAAAATCAGTCGGAGGGCCAGACAAAGATGATTGGCGGGGCATATTTGGCCCGCTGGCCGCCAGTTGACAAGACCTGACGTAAATTAAATGCTATTTGTCATTAATATTAGAGATCAAAAGATACTGTTTTTTTTACTAATACAATACTGATTATTTGTATGTTTACATTTCCGATAACCGATATTCAGAATTTTTTATTAATTTAATACATATTTTATTTCATCTTTATTTTACATATAAAATATTCCACAGAGAAAATTTTACATGCCATATTTTTATAAATGATAATAATTACAACAACAAAAATAAATATAGCTGTAAGCAGCAATACCGGGGTCAAGCCAATAATTGGCACCATGAGCAGCAAAAGAAGCATTGTGACATGTTTTCGGTTTGAGTCCTATGAACAGTGTTGAGGAGTCCGAAAAAACAAACTTTCAATCATAAAAAACCCCATTGATTTTAAAAATAACTAAACATTGCTATTTCACTTTTGTCCAGTATGTGGCACTGAGGTACTATCTGGGCATGATGGTTAACATGCAAGAAAGCATTCAAGAGTTATAAGCCAAAATAGCTATTTTTTTATCTCCATACCAGTGGGGGACAGTGTGCCAAAACGCTGCAGGTAAACTTGGGACTTACTGGTGATAACACGTACAAAGTTTCATCCCAATCCTTCAAAGTGTTGCAGAGATACAGCCTCAAGTTTAATTTTGCGCATTCTTCTTAGAATTCATTGAAGCGTCTGTGGCACGGTGGAGGGCGGGACCGGCGCGTGATTGCGCACGCCCGGTCCCGTATCAGGCTAAATTGAGCCGTCAAGAGGGATAAAGGCCACTCGCAGACCGGAGATCGAGAGAGAGCGCTTAATCAGCAGACATGTCTGCTGTCCTAAATGTTTGTTTTAAGTTCTTAATTAAATTATTATTTATGTTGACAAGCCGGTTTCTCGCCTCTTCCTTGCCCATGAAAGTGATCTTCTTTACATTGGTGCCGAAAGCCTGGGAAGGAAGAGGGATACGCCGTAGCGGAGTTCTCGCCACTTCTCAATGGAGCAGCCGCGGCCATCTGCCGGGGGACGGAGGAGCCCAGCCGCCTGGACGCGGAGGAACGGCCGCCGACCGCGAGGGGAGGAGGGGCTCCTGGCCGACCGCCTGGAGCGGTTAGGGCCGCTGCCAGGGGCGGGGGAGTTCCCTACTGGCCGCTGGAACGCGGCGGGGTTGGAGACTGCCGACCGCGTGCGGGGAGGGGCTCGCCGCCGACCGCCTGGAGCGGGAGAACCGCTGCCAGGGGCGGGGGGAGGCCCCTTCGACACCCCGGGAACGCGGTGGGGCGTTCCGTCCCCAGAGGCTGAGGACTGCCTCCGATCTGCCCGGAGAGGCGCGGCTGTTGTCCTGTAGAGGGTGGAGAAGTGGCTGAGGAACGAGCTGCGGCGTATCAGAGAACCGGCGAGTACGTTTTTTTTTTTTTCTTTCTTTCCTTTAATCTCTCTCTCCTCTCTCTCTCGATACCGCTCTGCGTTGGCCTTTTCCCTCTTTTTTAAATTATGGTGTTTGTGGGAGGGGAGGTACTGCCCAGTGCAGGAACCCTCCCCCCCCCCCTATTTTTAATTGTTGTTTCCCTCCCCCTTGCCCCCTCCCTCGTCCAGGCTGATGGGGATGACCCGCCGGCAGACCGCGCGGGAGGCGCCCCCCCCCAGGGGATGTACATCAGGCCGGGGGTCCCCAGCCTGAGAGAACGGGGGAGGAATGTGGCATGGTGGAGGGCGGGACCGGCGCGTGATTGCGCACGCCCGGTCCCGTATCAGGCTAAATTGAGCCGTCAAGAGGGATAAAGGCCACTCGCAGACCGGAGATCTGTCCTAAATGTTTGTTTTAAGTTCTTAATTAAATTATTATTTATGTTGACAAGCCGGTTTCTCGCCTCTTCCTTGCCCATGAAAGTGATCTTCTTTACAGCGTCATTCGAAAACGGTATCATTTATCGAAATTCTGTGAATAACTATTTGTCGTGAGTGCCTCTAGATGATGCAGAACAATTTTTGTGCAAATCGGAGAAACAATCTAGGAGGAGTTCGAAAAAGTATCTTTTCAAAACATTTGAAAGTGGCCAACAGGAAGTGAGATCGATCATGACATAATTGGCATCATTGTTCTCGGCATGAACAACAAAATCTATCAAGACCAGTCTCATTACAGTAGGCAAAAGGAGTCAATTGCTATTAGCATTTATATAAATAGCATTATATATTTTGACCACAAGATGTCGCTGTCCCAGAAATTTTTCAGTCCCTTCAGAGCATGGTGCCAAAGACACATACCGAGTTTCATAACGATCTGCCATGTCATTGGAAAATACAGCATTTTATGATTAAATTAAAAATGACTGACATCCAAAATGGTCGACATAGAAAAATTTGGTATCCTTCAACTCAGTATGTAGCACTTGATCTAAAGAGACAATTTTCATAATTTTTTCAGCAAAAGTGTTCAAATATTATAAGCCAAAAACCAAAAACAAATTTTAGCTATCTTCTGACCTGTCATTCGAAAACGGCAAGGTTTATAAAAAAAAATACAATTGCGCTGCCCCGAAGCTTTGTGAGTCCCTACAGAGCATGGTGCCAAAGACACATACCTTTTACATAAGTAAGACACATAAGTATTTTGCCCCATGAGCCTCCATGCGCAAAACTTTTACTCAAACGGTGTCACAGAGATAATTAATTTACAGAGAGCTATAATCACTTATGATGATTCATAGCGAAATAAAGTTTAATAGTACATTTTTATATAATTTAGAGAATTTTAAACAAGTGGATCTTGTTAAAAGCTGCGCTGGTATACAGTGATTATTCTCGTGTACGGCCAGTCATTCCATTGGAACATGAGCATCTAAGTAATTTTTTCAAAAATTGTTTACAGACAGATTGTTTCACTTTAATTGACTATATCACAATTCCAGTTGGTCAGAAGTTTACATACTCTTAAGTTAACACTAAAATTCCAGAAACTGATGTCAAGCCTTTATGAAATTAGACAGTTAGCTTCTGATTGGCTAATTGGAGTCAATTAGAGGTATACCTGTGGATGTATTTTAAGGCTTACCTTCAGACTCAGAGCCTCTGCTTGACATCATGTGAAAATCTAAAGAAATCAGCCTATACCTCAGAAGAAAAAGTGTGGACCTTCACAATTCTGGTTCATCCTTGGGAAAAATTTCTGAATGGGCCAAATTTCCAGCAACTCAAGAATCTTGTGGAAGGCTACCCAAAATTTTAAACAATTCAAAGGCAATGTTACCAAATACTAACAAAGTGAATGTGCACTTCTGACCCACTGGGAATGTGATGAAAGAAATAAAATCATTCTCTCTACTGTTATTCTAACATTTCACATTCTTAAAATAAAAAAGTGATCCTAAAGACAGGGAATATTTTCTACAATTAAATGTCAGGAATTGTGAAAAAATTTGTTTAAATGTATTTGGCTAAGGTGTTTGTAAACTTCTGACTTCAACCGTATTAATTCAAGCAATATGTCCAGCATTGTTTCCTCTCACATGCACTGCAGCATTGGCCATCTTGAGTGTAATTTCAGAACCTCCCACCAGATGGCGCCAGTTATTGGTGTATCCGATATTACAAAAACTACATCTGATAAAAGAAAAATGCTTGACTATTGGAAAAAAGATCGGAAAATCTAATTAACGGTCGATCTCTAATTATTATTTTGACTAAAATGGGTGGTCCATACTGCCCTATGGGGGTCATCACCCCCAGACCCACCCACCCTCAATTCGAACACAATAAGTTTTGATTGCCCTTGCAATAGTTTGCATTCCCTCGCAATATGTTTTTTGCATGTAGTCTAAATAGTTTTGCATACCTTTGCAATACATTTACCATGGTTTTTCTATAGTAACCATACATAATATTCTTAGTAAAACCATAGTAATAATACAATAAAATAAAAATTATGGTAATAAAAATCATCATGTTGTGGTTATTATGGTTTTACTACAAATAACATGGTATCTAGATTAAAACCATAGTAGCCACAAAAATTACCATGGTTAATATAGTGAATATATAAATGCCAGAAATAAAAATTTTTACAAATAAAGTATAATTATAAATTAGTTATAAAACAAATTTGTACTTTTAATTATAATTCGATTGCTGATCTCAGGAGTTCGCATTTTAAACTAAAATGTATCTTGTGGCAGCAGGGGCGTGGTCAAGCATCCGTCCGGAGGGAGAAAGCAGTAAGAGCGCTTGCACCCGAGTGATATTATGTCTAACCGTATTAACTGTGTTATATGGCCATCAAGCCTTCTTTTGTTAATTATAAGTCTCACCTGCAAAGTCAAAGTACGTCCCTTGGAGCCCTCCCAGCTGACCGAGATCCTCCAGTCTCTCGCCAGCCTGCATCAGAACCATCAGCAAGGCCTGCTTGAGCTCCGCCAGGACCAGGATAGCCAGTTCTTCGAGATCTTGCAGGCTCAAGCAGAGGACTGGCATGCAATCCAGAGCCTCCTCGGCCAGGAGAAAGCCCTGGCCACGACCCCAGACAGCAGCAGCACCCTGCCCCCACCCACGCTCCTAAACATGGGGTGGATGATGACGCCGAAGCCTTCATTGACCTGTTTGAGAGGTCCGCAGGGATTTGGGGCTGGCCGCGTGATCAGTGGGTGGCCAGGCTCCTCCTGTTGCTATCCTGGGAAGCCCAGCTCGCTGCCCAACAACTGCCGGTGGCTAACTTCCTGGCCTATGACGAATTGAAGAGGGCCATCCTGCAGCGGGTGGGTCAGAGTCTGGAGCAGTACCATCAGCTCTTCTGAACCCTGAAGCTGAGGAAGACCAACCACACATTTGCGTTCTCCCTACGGCTACGAGAAGCGTGACAGAAGTGGCTGCTGGCGGGGAGCCGCAGCAGAGTGGGTCCAGTGCCACCGCCCAGCATCGCTGGAGGAAGCTGTTCAGCTTGCAGAGGACCATTTGGCGGCGTACACAAGGACGAAAGAGCCCTCTGCTCTGGCAGGGGAGGTGGAACCATGGCCATCTTCGTCAGCTCCACATCATGATGACGTGAGGGGGGAGTGGTTGTGACCCCACCCATCCTCAGGGGATTTATTGAAGGGGATTTCACTTTGGAGCAGTCGAGAGATGAAACCCTCAAGCACGCTTTTGACAAAGTGAGAGTGATTGATGGTCAGCAACTCCGGCCGGATGTCGCACTTTCATATCCCTATTTCGCAATTATAAATTATATAAATTTTAATTATAAACGAGTGGTTGTATAGAGTGATCCAGGACGCTCAAACAAAGGAGGATACAACCCAGCTCTTAATACCGTGGAGCCACCAGGAAATGGTGTCCCAGGTGGCTCACTATAACCCGATGGTGGGTCATTTAGTGGAAAGGAAAACACTGAACCACCTAATAGACTGTTTTTATTGGCCGGGTATTGGCGGCGATGTCTGCAGGTTGTGTCTGGCATGCCGCGCATGTCAGCTGGTGAATCCACCGGCCACCCCAAAGATGCCATTGCACCCTCTTCCTTTGATCGAGGTCTCCTTCCAGAGAATTGGAATGGACCTCGTCAGGCCATTAGAGCACTCAGCATGCAGACATTGCTTTGTATTAGTCCTGGTGGACTATGCAATGGGAAATCCGAAAGCTGTGCCTCTGCGCAACATCTCAGCATGTACTGTTGAGGAGGCACTCTTAAAAATAATATCCTGGGTGGAGATTCCGAAAGAAATCCTCACCGATCAGGGCACAACCTTTATGTCACGGACACAACGCAAGCTTTACAAATGATTGGGCATTAAATTTATCCATAGCAGCGTTTACCACCCACAAACCGATGACGTGGTGGACCAATTTAATAAAACCCTTAAAAATATGATTTGTAAGTTCGTCCACGAAGATGCTAGAAAGTGGCTTGAAGCTGCTGTATGGGCGGTGCCTGCGTGGTGTGCTTGACATCATCTGCAAAGCTTAGGAGGAGTACAGTACGTTCTTGATCTTAGAGCAAAACTCCACTTAACACAGGAGAATTTGCTCCAAGCTCAAGAACGACAGAGCCGACTGTTATATTAACTGGGAGATAAGGTACTCCTATTACTCATATTGGCTACGGTAGTTACAGAGAGGGCGGAGCTCATGCCAGAGGTGAATACAAAGCCCAATCAGAGCACCCCGGTCACTTGCGGAGACCGCCTCTCACCGTATTATCTCGCAGAGGCTTCCAATTTGCAACAAGAATTTGCGGATGTGTTCTCCCCTCTACCGGGTCGTACAAATCTCATCGAGCACCACATTGAGACTGAGTCGTAAGAGGTAGTACATTCCCATCCCTATCATTTGCCCGAACGCAAAAAGAAAATAGTTTGGGAAGAACTGGTTGCGATGCTCGATATGGGGATAAATAGAGGAATCCCACAGCGACTGGTCCAGCCCAGTCATTCTTGTCCCTGAGAGTGACTGGTCTATATGGTTCTGTGTGGATGAAAAGTCAACACGGTGTCTACCCAATGCCTCGCGTTGATGAGTTGCTCGATCGGTTAGACACCGCTCGTTTTTATTCTACACTGGATTTGACTAAGGGTTATTAGCAGATCCCTTTGACACCAATGTCCTGTGAAAAAACAGACTTCTCCACACCCTTTGGGTTACACCAATTTGTGACTAGGGCTGTAAGGTCCCAGTCGATTAGTCGATTAATTGGTCGATAGGTGCTGGTTCGACCAAAATTCTGATTGGTCGATTTTTTGCCCCGTTCATTTCATCAGTTTTGCAGCGTTCATTTCATCAGTTTTGCCGCGTTCATTTCATCAGTTTTGCAGCGGTCATTTCATCAGGTGGAAAGCACTAATTGCTAATGGGGGTGTTTTCAGGACACCCGTTTCACAGGTAACAGTCTGTCTTCAGAATACCCCCCTAGTTTTCACTTTTTTTGGATTAGCCCAACCCACTGGAGAAGAGTGATAGACAGGCTATAGAAGGTTTGATGCTGAATATTATTAAATTGTGAGAGAATTTAATAGTCAGTCCTCTTCTAACATGTCAACAACAAAGACATCGACAGTGTGGCAGCATTTTGTTAAAATTGATAACGGGAAAAAGGTTGAATGCAAAGTTTGCAAGCAACATTTTGCCTTCCACAGCTCGACGACAAACATGACATATCATCTAAAAGCGGTAAGCTAACTTGTCTGCGTTAGGTTGCCCTGTCTGTTTTGAGTAAACTATATGAACATATCAGAATTGGCATATTTCAATGTTTTAGTGTAATAATCGTTTTAGGCGCACCCCTCCGCAATGACGGTAGCATCCCCCGGACACACCCAGACCAGGCTGGATTTTAAGCCTCCTTTATCATCCAAACGGAAAAATAAAATCACTTTATTTAGTTTCGTTTAAAATTTGGCTGAATAACATGTTATTATTGTGCAAACTTTATTTTTTTAGATCAAATTTATTTCTAGTATTATTTATTGGATTTGGGCACTTTATTTTTTTTTTTATTTGCCCACTGTTTGTGTTAGTTTTGAGACTAAGATGCTTTATTTTTCAGTTATGCACTTTATTTCGTTTCTGCTCTTGATCTGGTTTGTTTAATAAATATTCTTTTTTTTATTAAAGTGGACGTGCCTTTTGTGTTTATTAAGAGTAGCTTTAAGTTAATAGTCTATTCGTGTGTGTCTCAGCCGCGAAGCTGACATGCACAGAGAGCGGCTGAAATGACAGTGACAGTTATAACTTCTTATTATAACATATGACAAAAAGAATTGTCTAAATTATGTTGCATATTCCTCAACAGTTCTTGTGATGATATCACTAGTTGACATTTAGTACTATTTTCGGAAATCATAGACTATGATATTGCGCAGGTGCACGTGATGCAACGCTGTCAGAGCCGACAGACTCGTGTGTCAGACTCATTTCAGTGCAAAATAATTAGGTCAAAAACGATTTAATATACTGAAAATAGCCTACTAGTTTTTTATTTATGTTTATTTATAATTAATTTAGGCGGACAACAAGGCTACCAGGTACTGCGCAAAGTGCGCATCTAATTAATGTAACGTTTTTTTTTTCCTAACGACATTTTTAGTCGATTTTTAGTCGAAAATTTCAGGACTTCAGTCGACCAAGAGTTTCTTTGGTTGATTACAGCCCTATTTGTGACGTTTCTTTTCGGTTTGTTCGGGGTCCCAGCTACGTTTCAGCGACTCATGTACTCAATCCTCAGAACGCACTCTGCTCATGCCGCACCTGAGGGTGGTCCTGAAGTCTCTGCTGCGAGTAGGACTCACAGCAAACCCTAAGAAGTGCGCGATTGGATGGGTGGAGGAATGGTATCTGGGGTTCCACTTGGGCCAAGGGCAGGTGCGTCCCCAAGTTGACAAAACAGCGGTGATTGCGACCTGCCTTAATGATCCGGCTGACACATGAAAACGTTTTGAAACACATGGCGGATGATTAATAAAGTTCGTGTCTAGATTCTCTAGATGGTAACCCTCTCTCATGTCAAGTTTCTCGCGCATTCTGGTGACGCATTCTCCGCTCTCACAAGGATGCGAAGTGGCATAACTCGCCATTTTGTCAAATCTAAGTTCTTCAATCATAAACCTTCAACAGTACATTAAGACAATCCTATATTCTAAAAACAGGAAACATTAGAGGGTTGCCTTCTAAACACGACCGATTTAACATCAGTGGGTAATAAAAAAGGCCTCTGCCATCTTTAACACCAAGTTATTCGTCGATATTTACTTTTTAGTAAATATTATGTATATTCTTAATAAACACAAATTTCATTGAAGGTTTATCCATATGTATAATGTAACCAATGTAACTAAATGTGTAAGTTCAGTTTTGACGTTAACAGACATTTTAAAGGAAGTGCAATGTTTTACTTTCACTTTTGTTCTCAGACAAATGCTGATTTTATTTACCTGCTTGAACTGACAGCAAAGTCCCAGGAAGAAGAAAAACACTGATCAGAGCAAAAGTCTTCATCACGACACCTGTGTCCATGACTGGAAATTATTTCATACAGTGAGATATTTACTGATGTTTGTGTCGATTCATCGTTGAAGTCTGAACGTCAAGATAACAGGAAACGGTTTGGACAAAATGGAGGATGAAGGAGAAATCTAGCAATTCAATTTTACAGTTTTAACCAATAACAAAAAAGAACAGACTTCTTGTAATCTGTCTCTGGGTGGATGTCGTAAAACGAGGTCAAGGGACTATCAACAACATAAAATGGCAGAGAGTGCATTTATAATGTTACTTTTAGTAAATCCAAAAAAGGAAAAAAAAAAAAAAAAAAAGGTAAATCCAACTCAACTTTATTGACATCAAAAGCATTTCAGAACATATTAATATCAGAAAACTTTCAGAATAACTGTCATAACAATGACATGTACATGGATGCTGATATCATCCTTACATGTTTATTTCATTTTAAGAAGCAAATAACTTCAAAATAAAAGTCCACAAACAATTTTTTACAATATTTTGGAACAATACCTCTGTACAATAATTGACAAATAGCAGTAGGAACATAATTACTTTCCAAATAAAGTCAAATAATAATAATCAAAAAGTATAAGCTTTTCTTAAAGACTAGCATAAATTTAGAGCAGAGTAAGAAAAACAAAGAATTTCATAATGTTGTAAATGCAGATACGATCGAGAAATCTTTCACAGACCCAAAGATCAAAACAACAATGTGAGGACAAAGAATCAAAATAGTCTCTATTGAAGATAGGTTTGCATTTTACAGAGGTTTAACTTTTTTTTCTCAAGAAAATATCTCATTATATTATTGCGATTGTGAGCTTGCATTGTTGACAAATACCACCAAACTTCCATGACGCTGTTACTTAAGAGATCTTTTCTGCATCTGTTGATTCACTGTTAGGCTGTCGCCCCTGAAATACAGTCATAAATATGTATTTTATTTACTTCATTTATAATTGGACTTTCATTGTAATTAGGATTTCTTTATGATATATGCTCAAACAATATCCACATATAAATGTACAGTATATAACTAAACAATCACAACATATCTTTGCTATTCAGATGAATAGAGCTTATAAAACCCAATTCGGGACAACTTCATGAAATTCTCATTTGTAAACAGACACCGACATCAGTGTGAGTTGCAACAAAAGTAAAAAATATAATTAAATCTTTTGGGTGCATGATGAAGTGTCCCTTTTCCTTCAAGTCCTTGAAATACACCAATACCACTGAAATCAAGGAATTTGCTGCAATAGTGAATCTCAATCAGTTGAGAGCATATGCTGTTCCAGGACCAACAAGGAGCATCTCATTAAAGATCTGATTACATTTTTAGTTTTAATTCCATGTCAGAAAGTGTGCACTTGATATTTCATCAACAAATATAAATGTGCTTTAGTCTGGTAAATGGCATATCTAAATGATAGTTACCAGTGTTTTTGTCCATAGAGGGTTCACTGGAGTTGCTCTCCTTTCCTGTTGGAGAAACAAAGTGTCAAACTGTCTCTATAATGTATTTCTAATTTGCCATATCAGATTAAGCATGAAATATATTTAAATGAGGGTCATGTTTACCAGAGTCAGACAAATCACTCTCCTGACTTCCTGCGTTTGATAAATCTAGACATGAAACATATGGATTCAAAAGTTACATGAGAGATATTGATGCACAATGAAAGGTTCTCTCTCCACTTTCAGTCCATGTAAAGAGATGTGTACAACTGACATTCATCTCCATATTGGAAATGCAGATAAATTAGGGATGTGGACTCTGGAAGGCGATCCGGGGCAATTAAAATGCGAGATTCTTGAACAGTTTCTATCCAAAAGCTCTCCAGTCCCTAAACTAAGGGCTATCTTGTATATATGACATATTTTATATGATACCTTTCTACCTATTATTTATGACACTCACTGTGGACTGTGCAATAACTGTTTGAAACCCTTAATTTGCACTTTCTTGTTTTACCTGCTGCATTTAGTTTTATGAATGGAATGTGATTGTGTGGTTTACATGTGTGTATGTATTGTAGCACCGCTGAGCATTTTCTGAAATGTAGTTGTATTTCGATGCAATGACAATAAAGGCTTCTATCTATCTATCTATCTATCTATCTATCTATCTATCTATCTATCTATCTATCTATCTATCTATCTATCTATCTATCTATGACTTATATGACTTTCTTCCAGGGAAAACAAATTAAGATATATCATTAGAGATATGATGTCTGTAGGTCCATACAATACAAGTGAATGGTGACCAAAACTTTGAAGCTCCAAAAGGCACACAAAGTCATCATAATATACTGATTTTACAACTGGAGTGCTATGGATTCATTTTATGCTGATTTTGTGTGCTTTTTGGAGCTTCAAAGTCACCATTCACTTGTATTGTATGGACCAAAAAAGCTGAAATATTCTTCTAAAAATCTTCATTTGTGTTCTGGAAAGAAAGAAAGTCATAAACATCTGGAATATCATGAGGGTGAGTAAACGATGACAGAATTGTCATTTTTTGGGTGAACTGTTCCTTTAACTACCCTTAAAATCAGCAGGAAAAAATAGGTTGGTACAATGTTGTTTAAAGCGCAACCCAAAGCCTTAAATCTGATTGGTTGAGAGCACATTCTGTTCCAGGACCAACAAGGAGCATCTCATTAAAGATCTGATTACATTTTTAGTTTAAATTCCATGTCAGAAAGTGTGCACTTGATATTTCATCAACAAATATAAATGTGCTTTAGTCTGGTAAATGGCATATCTAAATGATAGTTACCAGTGTTTTTGTCCATAGAGGGTTCACTGGAGTTGCTCTCCTTTCCTGTTGGAGAAACAAAGTGTCAAACTGTCTCTATAATGTATTTCTAATTTGCCATATCAGATTAAGCATGAAATATATTTAAATGAGGGTCATGTTTACCAGAGTCAGACAAATCACTCTCCTGACTTCCAGTTTTTGATCCATCTAGACATGAAACATATGGATTCAAAAGTTACATCAGAGATATTGATGCACAATGAAAGGTTCTCTCTCCACTTTCAGTCCATGTAAAGAGATGTGTACAACTGACATTCATCTCCATAATGGAAATGCAGATAAATTATAATATAATAATAATACATAAATTAGGGATGGGACAACACATTTCTAATTATGAAATATTGAGAATGAAAAATAAATGATGAACTGTAATGAGGCAAATTTTGATATTTAAACATAATTTAAACATATGCATTATTGTTTTATGTCCACACAATCATAAATGACATAAAAATCCCTGTTTTCAAGGTTCTGTTCAGTTCAGTTGCTTGTTCTACACCTGATCAGCCTGAATGTAACCAACTAATTCATTCATTGTTCATTTGTTTGTGGTCTTTTCTTATAAATAAATGTATATGAATAACTCTTTGAGCATTTATATTGAGTATTAGAGAATGTCATTCTGAGAAATGATTTAAATGTGCATTTTGCTTTAACATTTTTTCAAAACAATTTTCTACACTTTGTCATTTAAGTGTTGTAATATTGAATCAAGGTTATGTTGAAACGTGAACCTCGTATCGTATATTGAATTGAATCATAAGATAACCACATCGTCCCACCCCTAATACAAAAGGCATTTTCCTGATAAGTGACATTTATAAAAACACGTAGTTACCTTTAAGCAATCTCTGTCCCTCCTCAGGCTGATTTACATTGTCGACAGGTATCGCAGTAGAATTCACATGGCCATCTGTAAAACAGAAGAACAACGTGCTACATGTCAGTTCAGACAGGTCAAATCAAAAAGCTCTGCAATCAGATGACAGACACATGTCAGATTGAATTCCTCCATTCGTTTTTTTTTTAGCTGCACCCTTCACACAGTCTCATGCAGTGCATAATAGTGGTACCCCTTCTATTCTAGCCAACCATATAGAATATAGAATGTTAGCGACTGAGACTACCATTCTACAAAACATCTCCTTTTTGAGCTTAACAGAAGAGGAAAATGAATATGGGCTTGAGTACGAGGCCTAGAATGTTCACTTTTGGGTGAACTGCAATTTCACTACCAATTTAAGAACAGTATTTGTTAAAGGTATCTGCCAAGAACAACAACATAAATGTAATTAAGCACATGATTGCATCACGTCTTACTGGGAAACAAGTGGCTGAAAAAAATCCTTCCATCTGAATGAAAGTAGAGGTAAGAATTGACTAAAGCAGCCCCCCTGTGAGATTTAGGTGAGACTGTTGAAAAATTTTGGATGCTTTATTATTACAAGATGTTTTAAAGTGGTCCTGACTGAAATGAAGGAATTGTATTCCACTGGTATTCCCCTTTGTGTCAAATAAATTATTTCATTTACACAAATAAAGTCGTGATGTGTTTAGCAGAGTCTGCTCATAATAGCTATTTAACCTGTGTCATTGAATCCCTGTGACAAACTGTATTTCAACAACACCTATTTTTATGAAATTAAATGTATATTTAAAGATAACTGATACCTGCTTTCAGAGGCAATCCTTCGTTTTGTCCAATAGGGGTCCTGTTGTCCCGATGAGAAGCTGATCTGAAATCTTGAGGGAATGACAGATTTAAACAAGGTGTTTCTTTATTTTTGTTCTTTGCACTCAAGGGTTTCTTTTAAACATAAAACTAATATGGCATCAGAGACACAGCAGCATAAACAAAGTCCAAATGCTGGTAAGATTTTGCATTTATGATAATAAATCGGAGGCTTCTCTCATTTTTTTTAATTAAAAGGATAATGTCTGTATTAAAGTATAAAACCCAAAGTGTTTGAGTAAATAGCCACTACTCACAAATGCCTTTCATCTTTAAGATGTAAAGACTTAAGGCAATAAGCGATACGAGCACAGCTCCAATCACCACTCCAATGATAACACCCATGGGCGTCACTGGATCGCAGGTATCACACTTTCCATCTATAATTGGAATTCATTTTGGACATGAAAGGAAAGAAAGACAATAAATGTCAGCCAGTGAAAAGGAAGTGCTCTATAAATTAATCAATATCAAGTGATAATCCTGTCTCTATGTATATCAGATTTAATTACTCCATATTTTGATAATGGGTTCATCAAGGGATCTGTGAGCCACATAACAATCATAATCTGCTTTTTCTTCTTCCGCCAGTATTTCCACACTCTTCCTTATCTGAAATGTTCCATCATGGTTTGGTAAGACTCCTGATGAATCAATCTGATGTTCAGGCAGAGATGTTCGATATTTCCTTATTTTCAGTGTCACATCCTTGGGGTAGAAGCCAGTGGCCAGACAGGTGAGTTTCAGTTTGCTTTTGTCACTGACTGACTTCCTTGCAAACACATAAACCTCTGGTGGTGCTGAGAGCAGAGGAAACAATTTAACAATCAGTCAGCAGCCTGTTGACATTGTGTCCCATCAAAACAAAACTGTTGCTAATCAAATGTCCATTCACAAACCAAAGATGAGTAGAGTAAATTCACATTTTAACAGCATCCATCATTCAGTTGGTACACCACATTCTAATAACTGTTATGAAGTCTTATGGAATTATATGAAGCCAAGCGGAAAAATGTCATGTAAATTAACTCTATTCATAAATTGTACATGGCCCCTTTAAGAACATGAGTTTTGCGACACGCGCTTTTCGCTACTCTCTCGTGTTAGAGACGTGAGAACATACGTTGTGCAGAAGAGCTCCCGGTTTTGTTCATTGTTTGAGAATTACTTGGGATGCATATGGATTGTATGTGTGGATTTTGACCACATTTGTGCACATGTGAAATCTGGGTGTGTGAATATAAAATGAATCATGTCTTATTTAATGATTTATAGCCCAGAGTGTTTTCCAGTTTAGTGAACAAATGTAATGAGAATTCTACTGTTTTAAACTGTTATACGTGCCCTTAAAGCCTGGTTAAAAATGTATGAAAGGCTGTGAATGATGTAAGCATGTATTAAGGTGATGTATGCTGAAGCATATGGGTAGGCTAATGCCCCGTTTATATTTTCTTTTGACTTTAGCCTCTACTGTATTTCGTTTTCATATTTTATTTTCACATTTAATTTTTGTACTTTGTTTTTATATACGGCCCAATCGACCGCTGTTTTTTCTCTTCTTTTTATCCTGTGCTGTTTCTTTACAACATCCGGCTACATATATTTAAAAATATGTGTCTAATTATAATAAAGTATATTTTATTAAATAAAAATTGGATTTACTCACAGCTTTTTTTGAGCTCCTGGTCTCCGTGTTCTCTGAACTTGTTGAGCCAGTCCACACACTCTTTCTCCAGATAACCCTTGGTGTACTGGTTTAGGATGGGTACTTCATCCCATTTTCTCTTGGTTTGGAGAGCTGCATCAACTGGAGCAATCCACTGAGATTGGTCATCATCAAAAGACAGGAAGTTCTCTCCATCATAGCTGTACTCATCGATGCCTTTTATAAACTTAACGTCATTTCCTTGTTTCTCAGCTTCACAACCATGTCTCCACTGAAGAACATGGACATCTGAAATTGAGACCAGTGAAAATATTTATCTGATGATGCAAATAATAGAGAATATGATTGTGTACATGCACATTAAAATCCCTTGATGTTCCTCACCTGATTTATTTTGTCTCATTCGTTCTATCAGAATGTTGACATTGACACTAAACCACTGCTCTTTGCTCTTTCGGGACTGAGTGCCTTTTTCCCAGTAATCCTCCTGCATTTTCTCTTTCATCCAGTGCTGTTTAGGAACCTTTTTCTGTTCCTTACTATTGTAGTAGTCAATCTGTCTGTCATCCAGTAGACCCATCGCAGTGAACTCATAGATGCCTGGCAGATCCATGGGTTTGGATAAAGCGGTGTATATGTAGAACAGGGAGTGTTTGTCTGCTATAAAGAAATACATTTAAAGAACATTCATAGAGGATTCCTGTTAGGATTGTGGCTTAACCATTCTACTCCAAACTCTTCCAAAGCCTATAGTTGAGTGAACTTAGATAAATGTTTAGCATTGTGGATTTCTTTTTCTCAGTAAAACATCCACATCATTATGTATAGCCTGACCCAATGGTTTTCACGATATTTGATGCAGTATTTTTCAGAAAACAGGATTTCTGAAGTAAGGTGGATAAAGGTGGAAGGTGACTTTTACTCAAACTCCTCTTGAGTAAAAAGTGCGACAACTATCACCAGTCAACATACAGAACATTTAAAATCTGTTTAATAGTTTTCAAATATTTTAATATCTAGGTGCTCTGGAGATTTATATTTTTGTTATTTATTTTTAATGTAATGTAAGAATGCACAAAAATGCCTTAATTATTTTAACGTTGCAATAAATTAGCAAAATAATTTCTTTGTGGCCTGTCCAATGAAATGCATCTGTATAACAAATTCACTCACATTTGTAATTTGATAGTGACTTAAATGGACCCTTTTCACATATCTGGAAGTAAACGAGCAGGCTGAACTTTAAAGCGGTGAATTGGAGATTACAGCTGATATATTTTTTGCTCACCCGTTTACTCCAAAAGCAAAAGAAAAAAAATCCACTATTTCACTTTCATAGCTTTCAAAAAGTAGAAGAAATATATAGAGAACCTTGGATACAACAAAAGAGATAAAGGAGACGCATTTTCCAAGTAGGTATAGTTGCAGTCCAGAGACCTCAAAATGGGGACTGTATCTCCAAAAGAAGGTGGGCTACTTCAAAATTGGATGCACCACCTCCAAAAAGGGGCATCAATTCCGTTAGGGAAACTTTAAAAGATCATTCAGTTTTAAAGATAATTGGTCTAGTGTGGCTCTAAAAGAAAATTGGCCCCAGGGCCCTCACTAGCCATAATCCGCACCTAGCCCTGCAAAGGCACCAATGCAACTTTTCAGATAAAACAAAGCGAGGCTATTTTATTTTCCAAATTTGTCTGGAAAATCAAAGAATCTGTGAAGCCATTTTTCTTAGTTAAAGTGTTATACTGTATATAGGTTTGGGCCTACCTATGACCCTGTTTACACCTGGTGTTAAAATGCATTTTTGGTGATTTTTGGACATGTGGTCAGTGTTAAATACAGGTCTAAATGGAGTCTAAAACATTCTGCGATTGGATCACAAAAACCAAATACGTATGTGGCCAAAAATGCCTAACCCGATCACATTTGAGGTGTAAACGCTAATCCGTCCTGAATGTGTCCCGGAAGCAGCGAAGCGCCTCCCCTCACCTGTCAATCAACCGCTGCGTTAAAACAAGAGTTTGTACTTTGCCGGTTAAGAGAAGTTAAAAAGGAAATGACCGTCTGATCAGAAAAGTTTAAAAAGCAGATAAAAACACAAGCATGGGAATTTCACGGATATTCTTCAGTGTGTCTGATATCAACATGAGAAGCACGAACATCTGCAGCTCAGGTTAATGCAGGCAGTCATCTAAAATAACTGAAAACTGCTCTAACTTTTTATTTTGTGCTTAGATTAAATTTCTGCTGCATCTGGGAGAAATAGCGCTGTCTTTTCTGACATTGTTGCACTTTAATGTCATACAGTAACACACTGACATAGTTATTGATGTCATCATGAGTCCCTCCCCTCCAAATATGATCACAAGTGGTCACAGAAGAGGCATTTAACCTCCGCCTGAAAATGTTCACCCTCAAGTTTAAAAGCTCTCTGTTTACAGTGGACTAATTTCATAAACAAAATGGTCTAATTTTACAAATAACCCCCTAAATTAAGAATTAATTGCATTAATTAATAAATAACATTTTAAATGTTTACAATATTATGATAAACATGTAATTTCAGTTCTCTGTCCTCTATTATTGAGCAAAAGGTCTTATTTTATTCCACTGGATGGCATTACTATAAGTAAAATACAGTAAAATGCCAAATACTGTTTGGAAAAATTTTTATCAAAATAAAATACAGTATTTTGTGCATTGTAAATACACAAAATACATGTACAATTGGCCAAATGTTGACATTTACACAATATATAGGTTAAAGGCAAATGGGATACAAAGCAGTACACTTTTTTAAAACATTTTGTTTGAAACATGATGTTTTAAAACCAATCCTGCTTGTGAGGGAATAACTTTATTTACATTGTGTCAAACAAACAACCAGTAATAAATCCAAGAGTCAGATCAAAGTCTCATGTTGAACCTTTTATGGTACTAAAAAGTAAGTTGCAATGCAACATATACAATGTATTCATGTACTTCCAAAACCCATCACATATTTACACTGACCCCTTAAATTCAGTAACAAATATTACATTTTATTTCAATGCAAACTAATTTGGTGGAATTAGTAAAAATATTTTAAAAAATAAAAAACGATGTGCTATAATTCAAAGAATTGAAATTTGTTATGGGGGAAAATGCAGGCCTAATGCTGAGGTCTTATGTATTTATATCAAATAACAGAATATTTTACTTTGCAGTCTTATGAAAGGTTCAATAGTTGCTGAAAAGTATTACCATGTTTTTTTGGACAAGGTATGTGTTACCATGTTTTTGGACAGAGCACCTGATAAAAACTATGGTAAATTACCATCTGATGCCATCACCCTACCATGGCACTGCCACAGTAACTGTTGTTGAATAAGTTAGGTATTGTAAGGCAATCAATTAAAGACAATTATACATGTCTATAATTACACATGTATGTAGAGCAAAATCCCAAATAGCATACATTTCTGACCAGGTTATACTGGAGCCTGCTATGACCCAATTAAATAAATCACGTGTAAAGAGCATTTTGTTAGCTGGTTTCACTTCTGTTCTGTTCATTATTTTAATTTATACTCCTTTACAGGGGTTAAATTGGGCTGGTAACTGAGTAAAAGGTAGATGTGTAGAAGGTGTTTGTTTCCGCTGTTAAGAACAACGTGCATTCACTTTTAAACTGTAACATGATTAGATTTAAGTTTAGCATGTTATGCAACCTGAAGGTAACTTGTCCCAGCTGTCATCTGATTTTTATCAAATACATTTGTTGGCATCCTTAATCAAGTTTAATTTTTTTTAATTTTTTTGTCCTCTCGTGTAAAACATGAAACCAAATATTCCATGTAATTATGTATTTTAATTATGTAATTATGTACTTTCACAATTAAATTGAATAACGACATGCAAACATATTTACACAAATCTGTATCCCAGTAAAATGTATATGAATTACATACCATAAAGGCATTTAAAAAAATTCCACATTTAGTTACCCGTGTATTTCACTAAAAAAAAAACTCATAATTTTTTTTTCATTGGAGGTTGCGGGGAAGGGAATAGCTCCAAACCGCCGCTGACAATATAGTGAGCACCAAACCTAACCCTTTCCTTAAGAGTGGAAGTGACGCCCCCTATTTGAGTAAACCCGCCCAACTTTGGAGATTCCGCCCCCATTTGGAGGACTCCGGCCTGCAGCTATACCTACCTTCCATGATTCATAAAAGGTCAAGTTACGAAAAGTTGTAAGATAAATATGAGAAAACTTCCATGTAGAACATTCAAATGAATTTAAAGAGAATATTTTAAAACTCTTTATCCTACAGAAAGAGTCATTATTCAGGATTCCGAGAAAAAAAAAGTTCGACATTATGTAGCTAATAGGACTCGAAGAATCAGGCAGACTATCTTATTTGTTTCGCATTTAATTATAAACTATAGAACTGTGACTTAATTATGATAGATAAATAAATATGAAAGAAATTGCTTATTTTTCTTATTTTTTTTTTTTTTTACTATTTGAATAGACGTCGCATTCCGGCCATGAAATCCCTCCATTTATTTATAATTGAATTATTTTACTAATAGTCTCAAGAATATAATAATCATTTAACGATTCATGTTGACGAAACAATGTCAAGTTTACTAAGGCAGACTACTGAATATCAGAGGAGATGGTGTCACTCAAAACATTCTATATCAGGAAGTTTCTAAATCGAAAGTATTTCTGTACCTGTTTACCAGCACCACCTCACTGACACATCCAAACACTTCGACAGGTATCGAGTAACTCACCGAATAAACGTTCAGCGAACAACATTTGAACACTTATTTCAGGATTTCAGCGCCGTTGTGAGCGTGTAGAGACACGTATTCAAAAATGACAAGATTTGTTTTACTTCCAGTTTCATAAGATACGCATATTGTGTAAATAATCGCAGACTTACCGCTCTGGACAGAAACAACAGCAGAGAGCAGAACTGCCCCACACAAAACTGTGTAAATGGTCATTTCCAAGCTTTTCGGTGGATGCTCGCAGTGAGCACACGATGAGCGCTTTCCGTCCGTCAGTATGCACTGATCCAGATGAAGTGAATCCAGTTCCGCAGGTAAATTCACTAACATTCACAAACGTCACCCTCTTTAAACAACCAATGATAAAACAGACACTGCAGCGTCAGTGAGCACCAGGAGAACAGTGTAGTCAGGGGTTTCACATGATCATGTTTACACGGAATTTCAACAAAAACAGCACAGAAAATACATCAATAATAAAATCACCAAATTCCGCCTGGACCTGTGTAATGTATTTGGGTTCATGTTATAATACCTGTTGGCCACTGGGAGCACCCCTGGACTGTTGGTTGTTCATGTTACCATGTGCAGATGAATAAAGAAGAGTCCAGTCTATGAATAGTGCAGACATGTCTCCGGCTTTTCGCGTGTATCTCTGAAACTCTACAGAACATATATGTTACTCTAGCATATTGATGCAGACATAACATAAATTGGCGACGAGAATAAAGTTCCCACTGCCAAATTATCGAGTCATCGGTCGAGCGAAAAGGATGGCTACGATCATCGGACAGGTCGAGGCATTCGACGAGGCAAGTGAGCAATGGCCTACGTATGTTGAACGTTTTGAACACTTTGTGGAGGCTAATGACATTAGCGAAGAAAAAAAAGTGCCAGTTTTTCTCAGTGTAATGGGGGCTTCGACTTATGGACTTTTGCGTAGTCTCATTGCACCAGTTAAGCCCGGGACTATGGAATATGAGGAGATTGTGAACACCCTCCAAGCACATTTTACCCCCAGGCCCATTGTGATTGCAGAGAGGTTCAAATTTCACAAACGAAATCAAGCTGAGGGGGAAGGTGTCGCACAATTCGTGGCGGTGTTAAAGAAACTGGCGGAGCACTGTGAGTTTGGCGACAATCTAAATGACACACTGCGAGACCGATTCGTGTGTGGCCTGAGTAGCGAGTCAATACAAAGGAAACTATTGACTGAGTCGGAGCTCACGTATAAAAAGGCTGTGGATATAGCGATGTCAATGGAGGCTGTATCTAGAGAATCACAGCACTTGAGCAACTCATTGAAGGTAAATGCCATTTCTCTGTCGTCAGAATCGTTCAAAGAGAAATGTTATAGATGTGGAAAGTCCAATCATATCCAAAGTGAGTGCTTTTACAAAGATCAAGTGTGTCACAAGTGTGGGAAGAAAGGCCACATTTCAAGTATGTGTAAAGGTAATAAGACAGAGGAGAAAACACTTAGAACTACAGTAAAAGGGAAAAGTGGAAAATGGAAGGGACAGACCAAGAAAAGACCAATTCACAGAGTGGATGCTAATATGAAAAAAAGTGAGGAAGAGACAAATTCGGACACGGATACGGAACTGACACTACACAAAGTGACAGCAACACTGCACAATGCTCCACGGGTGAACAAAATTAAAAGTGGAACTGATTTAGGGTCATCTGTAATAAAAGTGCAACCAAAAATTGAGGGATTGCCAATTGATATGGAAGTGGATACAGGGGCGGCGGTTTCCATTATCTCAAGTGAACTGTACAGAGATAAACTGAGTCATGTTCGACTACGCCAGACGAACGTTGTTCTCAAGACGTATACAGGCGAAGTTATTCCGCCAGAAGGCGTCATCAAAGTGCGTGTCAAGCTAAACAGACAAAGCGTACGCTTACCCTTGTATGTTGTTACAGGAAACGCAGCTTCTCTGTTGGGAAGAGAATGGCTTCGCAAAATTCGTCTAGATTGGCGTGAGATCAAAACTGTACGAGCAGTGCATCATGTTAATGAAGGGACATTTGACAGTCTTTTAAAAAGGTATGCCAAAGTATTCAGAGAAGATCTAGGGACATTCAATGAGTATACAGCTACCTTAAGTCTGAAACCGGGAACCCAACCAAGATTTTTCCAAGCTCGAGTGGTACCGTATGCCATCAGACCCAAGGTGGAAGAAGAAATCGATCGTTTACTGAAACAAGGAATCATTTCACCTGTGCGATTCAGTGAATGGGCAACCCCGATTGTACCGGTAATAAAAAAAAGTGGCAATATTAGGATCTGTGGCGATTTCAAAATAACAGTGAATCCAGCTCTGTGTGCAGAACATTATCCATTACCCCGAATTGAAGATTTGTTTGCTTCACTGGCTGGGGGACAGAGATTTAGCAAACTAGATCTGTCTCATGCCTACTTGCAGGTTCCTGTACATGAAGATTCACGTAAATATCTTACCATCACAACCCACAAGGGGATGTTTGTATACAACAGATTACCGTTTGGCATCACTTCAGCTCCATCGATATTTCAACGTGTCATGGAACAAGTGTTACAAGGACTTTCGGGTGTACATTGTTTTTTGGATGATATCCTGGTCACAGGAAAAGACAATACTCATCACTTAGCTAATCTGGAGGCTGTGTTGAGTCGGCTGGAGAAATGCGGACTTCGTGTGAAAAGAGAGAAGAGTGAGTTTTTCAAAACTTCATTGGAGTATCTGGGACATGTGATCGATGCATCAGGGCTCCACAAGTCCCCAGACAAACTGCGTGCCATCGCCGAAGCACCAGCTCCTGTTAATGTTAACCAACTTCGATCTTTTTTGGGACTGGTTAACTATTATGCAAGATTTGTGCCAAATATGGCCACGGTTCTTCACCCCCTGAATGCAATGTTACACAAGGATGTAAAATGGAAGTGGTTGCCAGAGTGTGAGAAAGCGTTTCAAGATGCTAAAACACAGCTGTTAACACCCAGTGTACTCACACATTATGATCCAAGACTCCCAGTTCGTTTAGCCTGTGACGCTTCACCGTATGGGGTGGGAGCCGTACTTTCCCACAGGATGCCGGATGGGCAAGAAAGACCCATAGCCTTTGCGTCCCGAACTCTGAGTAAACCTGAGCAAAACTATGCGCAACTAGAACGTGAAGCGCTAGGGATCATCTTTGGAGTAAGGAAGTTTCATACTTATCTATATGGACGTCACTTCACATTATTAACAGACCATCGTCCACTTACCACCATACTCCATCCTAATAAAGCAACTCCATCCATGGCCGCTGCAAGACTTCAGAGGTGGGCACTGCTGCTGGCTGCACATAATTACACAATTCAACATAGAAGTGCTACTGACCATGGGAATGCAGATGCATTATCGCGATTGCCACTGCCTGTACAGCACAAAGACAGGAAAGATGCAGTGGACGTTTACCTCATTAAGAAAATGGAGGCACTTCCAGTGTGTAGCAGCGATATCAGTAAAGGAACCAGAGCAGACCCAATTCTCTGTCGTGTGAAGGAGATGGTATCCAGTGGATCATTTCCATCTGCAAAAGACTCAGAAAATGTACTAAAACCATACCTCACAAGGAAGGAGGAACTTTCTCTGATGCAGGATTGTCTGATGTGGGGACAACGAGTTATCGTTCCACCGAATTTGAGACAACGAGTGTTGGAGGATTTGCACACAGGACATCCAGGTGTAGTGAAAATGAAGGCTCTAGCACGTAGCTACATCTGGTGGCCAAATATTGACTCACAAATTGAGGAAAAATCAAAGACATGCATGTCCTGTCAACAAAATCAAAAATCTCCATGTCTCTCACTTCTACATCCCTGGACATGGCCAGAAGCGCCTTGGCACCGAATCCACATTGACTTTGCTGGTCCATTTGAAGGACGAATGTTTCTGGTAGTTGTGGACGCACACTCAAAATGGCCAGAAGTTCATGTGATGGATTCGACAACTTCTTCCAAGACAATTCAAGTGCTGCGTGGTTTATTCAGTCGTTATGGTATACCTGAAACACTAGTTAGCGACAATGGCCCACAATTTACTTCAGAGGAGTTTGGATGTTTTCTGAAAACAAATGGTGTTAAACACGTCCGCTCTGCACCGTTCCACCCAGCCACCAACGGGTTGGCTGAGCGTTTCGTTCAGACCTTTAAACATTCACTGAAAGCATCCAAAGAATCAGTACCATTACAGCAGAGATTAGACTCTTTCTTGTTACAGTACAGGAATACACCACATAGCACGACAAAAGAAACACCTGCTATGTTATTCTTGCATCGCAGATTGAGAACACGGCTGGATCTATTGAAACCAAGTGTGAAACTGACTGTGGAGCAAGCACAAAAAGTTCAATGTTCTTACCGTGCTCTTCATGCCAAACACAGAGACTTCAATGTGGGTGATTCAGTGCTGGTCAGAGATTATCGACGGGGAGAGGAGAAGTGGAAAACTGGTACTGTTTCTTCTCAGTCAGGACCAGTGTCGTACACGGTTCAGGTGGATGGTTCACAAAGCTGGAAAAGACATGCAGATCAAATGTTAGACTGTCACCCAGCAATTACAGAAAACACAGAACTATCATCATCAGAGAATGGTACATCACCAACACTGGAGGTTAAGGGGCAAGAACTGTCTTTAACATCCAATGACACCGAACCAAATGCTTTAGATCAGCAGGTAACCAAGCTTGTTGAGCCAGCTACTGCTGCTTATCCAAATGTGAGAAGATTTCCTGTTAGAACCCGTAAATCACCTAACAGACTTGATTTATAAATGTGTAAAGGTTCTATACACAGTTGAATGGTTTAAAGGGTTATTTGTGAGTAGTTGTTGATTTGATATGTCACTCAATATTGTTTGCGGGTAGTCTCTAATTGGGAACTTCTAACTGTTATTCCTTAAGAAATGGAGGTTATTATGTTCAATGAAACACGGGGTAGACTGAATTAAGGAGGGAGAGATGTAATGTATTTGGGTTCATGTTATAATACCTGTTGGCCACTGGGAGCACCCCTGGACTGTTGGTTGTTCATGTTACCATGTGCAGATGAATAAAGAAGAGTCCAGTCTATGAATAGTGCAGACATGTCTCCGGCTTTTCGCGTGTATCTCTGAAACTCTACAGAACATATATGTTACTCTAGCATATTGATGCAGACATAACAACCTGATACATTAAATATGCTGATTTATTTACATTTTTGTAATGAGACTTCCGCACAAAATAAGAAACTTTCTCTTTAGGATTACTAAATGAATTATTAAAGAATAATACGTCATTTACCATTTAAATAATTGATTTGTGGTTAGAATGAATGACATTAATTAAAATTAGTGTTTTCTTGCAATTGCTTACCAATTATAGAGCATTTCACTTGCAGGATAGAAATGCATATAACTCTTTTCTCATTAGCATAAAGGAATATTCCAGGTTCAATACAAGTTAAGATCAGTCGACAGCATTTGTGGCATAATGCTGGTTACCACAAAAAATTTAACTTGAAAAATTATTTAAAAATTATTTCAGCTTCTCATTTTCTTAAAAAAATTAAATATGGAAGTCAGTGGAGGGCAATTTTGGAGGATTTAAAGCCAGAAGCTTATAATTTTATAAAAGCACTTAAAATAATTCCTCTGTTAAAATTGGTGAATATTTTGAGCTTTGCAAAGTTCTTTAAATGGTAATATTTTAAGTAATTTGTAGGTTTTTAGGGTTTACGGCGTCACATTGTCATGGCAGTTTAGGATTAGTTGTAAAATTGTCAGTTGGCGATTTCATCACACTAAAATTATGTTAATACACATGTTGTTAACGTATTTTTTTAACATTTATTTGTAGGCTATCATTAGGCTAAATAAACCATTCAATAAATCATTCAGTACTTAGTGAATTGATTATATTTATCATTAAATAAACCATTAAATATTTAAAAACAATCATGCTGAATACACAGCGAGTAAATTAAATGCATCATTAGATCAGTTTAAATTCTCCCATGTATTCCACTACAGATCACTGATTACATGCTGTAAAATGTCATTTGTAACGTATTATGTTTATGTTATTATTACTCAAGGTCAGTAATGTATTCTAAATACTTTGGATTACTTCTTCAGCACTGGTAGATTTTTTTCACTTGTTTTGACTATACAAACTCTGCCAGTACAGTAGAACAAAATACACGTTAAAAATAAATGATCTGAAAAACCTAAATATCTTATACAGTGTTGTTTCTAAAACAAGATAAATCAAACTGATCATCTTTTAAGCATTTTTTGATATTTTTATTTAGATCCAGCAGATTGCTGCTCCATACTGCTCCGCCATGACAGTTGTTGACTGAAAACAGAAAATCCAATCTAGCGCCCCTTGCGGCAACGCTGATAATGCAGTGTGTACCTGTGTTGGGTTATAAATTGAGCACTGACCACTGATCTATATATATACAGTATAACGCTATAGAGATCATTTACTACACAACGACGTGTGGAATCAAGCTTGCGTAGCAAGGTGCGTCTGCGTACGTATGTTTGGGCCTTAAAAAGAAAATAGACAATTTCGTTTAAATTAATGTCGTTTTTTTTTTAATTTTTACAAGTATATCATGTATTTTATAATATATTTAAATATGTATTTATTTAATTTTGCATGTAATTAATTCACTATATGTATTTAATAGTTTAATTATTTAATTAATAATGCATTTAATTAATAATATATTTAATGATTTATTTTTATTTTAAAATATTTATTTACTTATTAAATGTTGAGGAAATTGGCCCTCCATACATATAAGCTAGTTAACAATTAGCCTTATTATCATCTATTAAAGACCTCATGAAATCCAATTTTGTGGCTTGTAGTCAAGGTCTATCAGCTTTACGGTCATTTAGGCTGTATACTATTTTATTAAACATTGAAAAAATTCGCCTTTAGCAGATTTTAGTGTCAAAAACAGATTTAAATTTTGATTTATCAATGTATTATTTCATATGCTAATTATTACTGTACTATATTATTAATTACCTTCTAATGTTGCTTGTTTAGCCTATTGTTCTCCAATAATTCAGTAAAGAAATCTCTGGAGTTTCAGTCTGTGCAAACATTGTCACATTGATCATCGTATTGTTTGACTTCGTACATATAGGCAATTTTTGATTTTGTGTTTAATTTGGAAACTCATTGTGGTCTGGATTTAAAAACATGCATTGTACATGTTTATTTATACTTGTATGTAACTGTTTAGAGACTAAAATGTATCGAGCTTAAAACTTAATATGACACTTTTCTGGCTACGAATAGGAAACTAGCAACCAACAGCACAGAGCTTAAGAGCTTTGAGATCAGAAAAGCGCTATATAAATGTAACGTTCATTCATTCATTCACCTTTAACCTGCATGTGAATTGAACATGATGTTCTGTTGAAAAAAAAGCGAGGACTGCAAAATGTTTTTTTTTGTTGTTGTTTTTTTTACATTTATTACTGAATGGTAAATGGATTATGGTCTGCATTTATTCCCATGAATTAAACATTTCTGTTTATTATTTGCAGAAACAAAAGTGCAACTTCTTTTCATTTGGTGAACACAATGTTATTATCTGTTGAAACTGGTATTTGATGGCCAAATTTTAAAGCTTAAACTGAAAGTTCAGCGTAAAATTGTTTCTCCCGAAAGAGGCAGCAATTCATTTGTACTGTAACACATACACACACTCCTTCACTTTCTGCCAAATCGAAAGCCGAATCCTCCTTTCTGTCTATTGAATGCCTGCAAACCGCCAGCGATGGAGGTGAGTGCCTCGTTCCTCTTCTCTCCGCCCTCTTCTTCGATGCCCTCCGGATACGCCACAGCTTCTATGTGGTTGTCTGGGAATGTCCCGATTGGTCTCCGGTCCAGCTCCTCTCTCTTCTGGCCCTTCACCCTCTGTGGCCAGCCCAATTCCTCTTTCACCCTCTCCAGGATCTCGTCAGGTCGCAGCTCCTGAAGCAGAGCCCAGGGCTGGAGCTCCGCCGCCGGTCTGTCTGATGGAGCACCCAGTGAAGCCTGCAGCTGGAGCATCGCAGCTTCCCACTCAGGGTTGTCCAGCGTGGGCAGGTAAATTACAGGATGGTGTGGGAGCATGAGACCTCTGGGAGGCTGGACCAGCAGCACCAGCAAGAAGACGACTGTGGTTTGAAGAGAGGGCGAGAGATGGAAAACCTGGGATTTCATCTGGAGTTTTAGGAATAGAGTTAAAAGCATTCTTAACAAACAGAGTTCAAATGTAATTTTCAAATGACTTTGTTTACAATGCTGAATGATTTCCAAATTTCTTTGTCTTATTTTATTTTTTACAGTACATTATCTAAACCTCCTTAAAACTTTGAAAAAATTGTACAAGATAACAAGGCTTGTTTTAAATATCTTGAATTAAGTTCAAACAAATTATTAGTAATTTACAAACTCCAGAAACCCTTAACAAATGAAACATATGATGCAGTGTTGAAAATATTTCACTTTTCCAAAAATTCTAAATTTGAATATATATTATCTGAAACGAGTCTTGTTTTAAAGATGTTGAGATGTTTTTATAAGACAAAAATACAGTTTACGAAAGTGATTTTTGAAGTGTCAGACTTACCTTGCAGAGTGGTCTGAATCTCTCCGTTATCTGCTTGAAGCTTCTTTAAATACCCAACCCATACTAAATGTGTCCATTGTCCAAGACTAAACGGGTCTTTGTTAATTGGTTAAGGCATCTTTGTGACACACAAGACCATCATCACAATGTCATCAACATTCCTTTAACTAGGATACTCAGTCAGCCTAACTGGCAGACATCCTGTGGACAATTACTGAAAAACTGTCACATATAGAATCTAACACAGAGAGAGAGAGAGAGAGTCTGTACTGAGTTTGCATCTCACCAGGAGGTTGGAGAAACATCAGGAAGAATTTTACTGTTGACTCCTCTGGGTCAATGTATAAAGTTTGGATCATTATAGGCCATATTATTAGTGCACATGGCTCAGTCTCATTGAAGATCCTGAATTTATGTTCTGCATAAGAATGAAAGTCACACACATCTGTGATGGCATGAGGGTGAGTGAATGATTTTGGGTGAACTATCCCTTTAAGACACAAGTGAATGGGGCCAATCCATGAACATTAAAAAATGTTATCACAGTAAAATCATGCTAACATATAATGTTTACATCTTGTGCCTATACTTCTGAAGTAATGTGTAATGTAGTATTTATGGGCTGGCCCCATTTACTTCAATTGCAAGTGCCTTACAGAAACAGATGCAAATCGTTGTAATCAACATTATGCCACAAAAGCTGTCGATTGAGCTTAACTTGCATTAAACCCGGAATATTGCTTAAAGTGAACACTGATGCACTTTACCCCACACTCCTACTGTAAATAGCACACCGTATAATATGGACAATATGCAATGCACATTCTAAAGTACAGACTGCATCATCTCTGTCTAAGGATGGACTACATTGAGAATAAACTTCTATCAACCACAATCTAATATAACAGCACAACTCTTCACTGACCACTGCTTGCATCACTTCTCTTGAAATGAAAGACAAAGGCAATAAATTACTGCCAACTAAAGCATTAACCAGTCAAAAAACAGGGACTGTTGCATCTACTTGCACTCCCACAGTCTAATTTTAAAGACAACTATAATCTTACAGTAGTGGAGGGGTTTGAGTGTCCCTTGGAGCTGTGTTGTCTGGAGCATTAGCTCCTGGTAGGGCCTCCCTTGGCAAATTGGTCCCGACACAGACAAAGAGCAATTCAACCTCTCCCCAATTATATGGTCATCAAGCAGCAGAAGAGTCACTTTGCCTGGATTAGGGAAACCGGGGCCAGTTGAAAAATACCAACTAGATATAGTTGGCCTCACTTCAATGCACATTTCTGGCTCTGGAACAATACTCCTAGATGGGGGTTGGACACTCTCCTTCTCTGGAGTTGCCCAGGATGGGAGGCACCAAGCGGGCATGTCACAATTTTGGAGTTTAGCCTGGTAGATTAGAGGGTCGCCTCAGTACAACTTTGTGTTGCAGGGGGAAGGTTCTAGCTGCTGTCTGTGCCTCTTTACCATGTCACAGTTTGGAGTATACAGACTTATTGGAGACCATGAATGGTGCCATGGAAGTTGTCCCCTCTGGGACTCCATAGTTCTGCTGGGTGACTTCAATGCCCATGTTGGCAATAATGGAGAAACCAGAAGGGTAGTGATTGGGAAAACTGACTGTCTGATCTGAACCTGAGCAGTGCTTTGTTTTTGGACTTCTGCGCTAGTCATGGATTTTAAATAACAAATGCCATGTTCGAACATACGTTTGTTCATAAGTGTACTTGGTTGCAGAGCACCTTTGGCCAAAGGGGATGATCAACTTTTTTGTTGCATGTAATCACCATATATTTTGGACACTTGAGTAAAGAGGGGAGCGGAGCAATCAACTAATCACCACCTGGTAGTGAGTTGGATCAGATGGTAGGGGAGACTGCCGGACAGTCAAGCATAAGTGAATTATGAGGGTGAATTGGGAACATCTGGCAGAGTCTTCTGTCCAGAAGATCTTTAACTACCACCTCTGAAGGAGCTTTTCCCAATTCCTGAGGGGGGCTGTGAACATGGAGTCTGAATGTGCCCTGTTTAAATCCTCCATCACGGAAGCGATGTTGGTGCCTGTTGTAGTGGCATCCCTAGAACCAGCTGGTGGACACAAGCATTGAGGAAAGCCATCAGGCTGAAGAGAAGGCCTTTCAGGATTGGTTAGCCCATGAAACTCGGACTCAGACTCCTGATTCAGCTGAAAGGTACCGTCAGGCCAGAAGGACTGTGGCTGCGCTAGTTGTTAGACTGCTTAGGCAGGGGCTAACTACAGGCTGTAGTTAGCCAGAATGGAGGACTGCTAACCTTGCCTGGCGATATAGTCGGGTGGTGGAAGGAGCACTGTGTGGAACATTTGAACCAGACTGACACATCCTCTATGGAGGAGGCACGGACAGAGGACTCAGGGGAGTCTTGGCCCATTTCTGTGCCTGAAGTCACTGAGGTAGTCAAAAAAGGCTCATGACCGCATCCCCCAGTGTGTCTTTTTGGAGGTCGCTGAGGGAGTGTACCGGGGCCATCAATGCGTGCCATCTGGTCCCTGGCAAATGGTGCGAGAGATGTGTCTGCATTTTCGGCAGTAAGTCAAGTTTGTTCCCAGTGGGTGTTGGACTACACCAAGGCTGTCCCATGCCACCTATCCTGTTTGTTATATTCATGGACAGGATTTCAAGGTGCAGGCGAGGATCGGAGTGTGTCCAGTTTGGGGGCTTCAGGGTTGCATCTCTGCTATTTGGCCATGGTTCTCTATTGGAAAAGAGTGGATTTTCCCCTCCGGTTAGGGAGTGAGCTGCTTCCCCAAGTGGAGGAGTTTAAGGATCTCGGGTTCTTGTTCATGAGTGAGGGTAAACTGAAGCATGAGATAGATGGGCGTATCGGTGCAGCGGCGGCAGTAATACGGTGCTTGTGCCAAACCATGGCTGTGAAGAGGAAGCAGAGTCTGTGTGTGAATCTTTCAATTTACAATTCGATAAATGTTCCGCCCCTCACCTATGGTCACGAGCTTTGAGTAGTGACTAAGAGAATAAGATATAAGCAGCCGAAATTAGCTTTCTATGCAGGGTGGCTGGGCTCACCCTAAGAGATATGGTGCGGAGCTCAGACATCCATGAGAGGCTTGGAGTAGAGCCACTGCTCCTCCATGTTGAATGGAGCCAGTTGAGTTGGTTCAGGCATCTAATCAGGATACCTCCTTGATGCCATCCTAGGGAGGTGTTCCTGGCATGTCCAACTGGAAAGAAACCCCAGGGAAGACCCAGAAAATGTTGGAGATATTCTATCTCTCGGCTGGCAAGGGAACGCCTTGGGATCCTTAAGGAACTGGAGGATGTGACTGAGGAAAAGGATGTATGGGCTGTCCTGCTGAGTCTTCTACCACCATGACATTGACCCGGATGAGCAGAAGAAAATGGATGTATGGACTCAATGACGTTTTTTTTTTTTTTTTTTGGTTAAATCTATAAATTCAGAATTTTATTAACAATTTACCTATTAAAATATTACAGACATTACAACATGATCTTCTGTAAATATAAGCTGCTTTGAAAATATGTGTATTATGGTAAATCAAAATTATTTGACTTATAGTACTTTATGCATCTCTCAATTCACACTGCAGATATCTTCTAGTTGTATATATTGGTTTATAATTAAATCAGCCTTAAATAAACCAAGTTTAATGAGTTCATTCTTGCAGAATTCCATTGCCGTACCCCAACGTTTCTTAATGCATTAGTCATTTCAGTTGAAGACTTTGGGAATAACTGGCATGAATCCATAAAACACACATCAAATTTTGCCAGCTACATGTAGAACTCCTAATGTATTCAGGTTGATTCAGTGATGTTAAATCATATTTTTAACCTGAATAAAACAAGTTAGATTTGATCACATTTTTTATTTTTTTTGTGCTGGATCGTTTATCTCTTTCATAAATTAACCATATCATAAATCTTAAACTGTTGCAAATAGGGCATTTAGAAGCTTGAAGGATTAATCCCATTAATTATCTCCATAACAAACTAGATTTTTTTAGCAATAATGTTAAAAATGTTGCAAAACAATGTTCCAAGGGAGGGAGTTTAGGCATCAAAATAACTAGTTTCTGAAGATAAACTTACAATATAGTCTCATGAGAATTCGTCACAATACAATGAGGTGAACTTCATACATACGATTAAGCCTGTTCCTTTTCTGAATTAGGCCACATGTACTGTCATGCTGTTTGGAAACCTGTAGCATAAGAAGGGGCTTCACTTATGCATGTTCAGAATCCGGAAGTCTTGCTTTCTTTCGTATTACACATCAGGGTGGACAATAAGAATATCATGGTTATATTTATGCTCGGAGTAGGGTAAGGTGTTGAACTATAAGGTTAGTTTTGGTGATGGGGTTTGGGTTAGGAATTCAAGTTCTGAAAACACAGTTTTGGATTAACACAGACCAAACGCAACATTGGGAACAACAAGGACACAAGGGAAGCATCTCTCATTGGTGGGTGGATAAATCTCACGATTTTTCATAGTTTTGTGACAAACTTGTGAAATTAAGTTGAACTTTGAGTGTTGACATTAGACTAAGACATGACTGAAAGTTTCAAATTTAACAGCTGATAATGACAATGATTTTTGAAAACTGAAAACAAGAGGTTTCAAATATAAACATTAGTGTGGATGTACTAACTCTATGGGATTTTTGGAAGTTTTGATCATCCACTGTGCTCCATTTTCAGTTTCCTAAATTAATCCTTTTTCAAATTATGTGATTATGGAGAGAGTTCTAGTGTGGATGAGAGGTGTAAACGTAGCAGACATCCAGTGAATTGATGAAGATAAATGTAAACATGTACATCACCATTTCAGGTCTTTGGTAAACCGGTCAAACTAGTCAGCAGCTCTAGTCTCTGCATCAGGATTGTGCTTATGTGCAAGATAATATTACAAAGTATTGACGTGTTTGTTTCATAAGAGGACTCTGATTTGTTCGGCACTACAGCTCTTCAAGAAAGCCACCCATCAGCATTCCTTGTGTGTAACTCAGTAGAGATAAACATCATCGACTTGCTATGTTCTATAATTTATTTACAGTGTATCAAAGATTCTGGTCTAGAATATTAATTTGTGTAGAATATTGAAATGTTTGGGTCATCGGTGGTGCTATAAGCAGTATGTTCCAAATAATAATGTTTCTTAAATAGTTTTAAGACATAACACAGTCAAAGTCAAGTTAAAGGAAAAAGGAAGAAGAGGAAGTTTGGAGAAGTGACAATGGTGTGTTTGTGTTGTATGACTTAGTCATGTGATTGACAGTAAAGTCCCACCACTTCTTATACTACAGGTTTCCAAACAGCATGACAGTACATGTAGCCTAATTCAGTAAAGGAACATGCAGTCAGTGACTTATCATATATTTAGTTTTCAATCAGTGCTTGAAGTGGGCAAGTACTCATCGGTATACGCAGTACCTGCACTTCTCTAACTTAGTCTACAGACTACTTTTTCTTGCGTACCACCACATCTCAGAGTCTCCCGGTATGATGTAATGTTTTTATTTCATGTAAGTCAGTGATTCAATGAGGCCCGTCAATCACTTTTATCTGACCCTCTAAATGACTTCAACACATGCAACAGCATCAGTGGTCATCAATCTGTGGTCCGGTTCCAGAGGAGTGCACGTTTTTAAGCTTATCTGGGCATAGTCAGATTATTTAGCAGAGATGGGCAACTTCAATTCCAAAATTAATGGGAGAAATTGGAACACTCAACCAAGCAGCTCTGAGCACACTATGGTCAACTGATGAAAAAGGAAGTCCCTCCTTACAATTAAAGGGCCAATCACCTTTTAGATACTTAAATCACCTGTCAATCAACTCTAGAATGCACATGCACATAAGCTATACAAGACAGGATTTATTTTTATTTTTTTATGAAATATGAGGTAAAGAATCACAATAAATGATACCAGTATTGCCAGATTTTATTGCTGATTTTAAATATGTTCTTTGATCGTAATCTTGACCAACCATATTTAAGATTTTGGTCTTTCTCCATTCAAGTAGATAGGAGCTGTACTGGCATGACTGCAAATAGTCTCCCAGGAGAGTTCCAAAGATGTCTGACTGACTTGCTAGAAAGGCTACGTAATGGTTCAGTTATACTCTTCTCCAAAACATAAGTTAGTTACTTTTGGGTGAGCACATTTTATTGCGTCTGTAAATATGCATTTTATTGCAAACTGATAATGAAAACATCTCCAGTTACACATGCAACCTCAGTTCCCTTAGATGAAGGGAATGATACATTTCAGCAAAACGCTTTGAGGAATTCCTTTCCATTACCTAATTGAAGCCCTTTTATCATAACGCCAATATTATGATACCCTTTTAGGTGCACGTTTGCTCTATATAAGTGGCTGAAGTAGCAGTGCGGCCAAGTTTTGCAATGTCTCGTTCCCTTCATCTCAGGGAACCGAGGTTACATGTGCAACCTGTGACGTTCCCTATCGATTCAGTTCACGTAACAGTGCAGTTAAACGCTTTGAGGGACGGAGTCCCATCACGCCACACTACGTAGCATCATACCCTAAGATGTACCAGGGTATGAACACTAAGAACAATATGTATAAGAGGTCACAGGCCCGTCAAGTGTGCATGAAAATGAATACCTCCACATGCTGAAAACCAGGCAGGAAGTTAATCTTAATCGGAGGGTCTATATGAGTAATAAGAATAATTTCACCCAGAGGTAAGAAGGGAGGCTTTATTCTACTGGAAGTGCTTGTGACTTCAAGTGGAATTAAATTAGAGAGCAGTCTACACAGGCAGCTTTCTTAAAATGATAACAGGTAACCTGCCCATAATGAGGAGCTTGGGCTCGCCTGCTGGGTGTTGGAATAGTAAGCTCTCTAGACAGAGAAGACTTGAAGCAATGGACGGCACGTATATAAAACCTCGCAAATGTGTTCTGCGAAGACCATCCTCCTGCAAGGCATATATCCTGTAGGGATACCCCGTTTGTTCATGCCCACGAGGAGGCCATGCCTCTAGTTGAATGCACTTTTATACCAATAGGGTATCGAACTCCCTGCGATTCATAAGCTAGGGCGATCGCATCAACGATCCAGTGAGAGAGCCTTTGTTTGGAAACGGACATGTCTTTTGTGCATACTACATAACAAACAAAGAGCTGATCAGACAGTCCAAGCTGGCAGGTGTGCTCCACATACTTGAGTAATGCTGTGTGAGGCATAATAAATGCGCTAACTGCTCCTCATCCAACTTAAACGGTGGAGAAAAGAAAGCTTGTAGATGGACTATCTGAGCCCTAAAGGGTGTGGAAAGCAACTTAGGCACGTGGCCTTTTTTGGGTTGATGGTGGCTTTCGAAAGCCCCGGACCGAATTCCAGACATGAACTGTCCACCGACAGTGCCTGTATATCACTAACCCATTTAACTGAGGTCAGAGCCAACAAAAGTGCCGCCTTTAAAGAAGGCTCAATAGATTCCAATGATTTGTGAGTGCCCTCAGCACCAGATTTATGTCCCATGATGAAAGCATAGCAGGTTGAGGTGGGCCTCACTCCCCTAAGGAACTTTATGAACCGATCATGTCTGCCTATTGAAGAGCCAGCCTCTTTGACATGAAATGCAGAGATGGTTGCTACACAGACCTTAAGCGTTGACGAAGTAAGACCTGCATATAATCACTCTTGATAGAATGTAAGGATCTCCGTTATGGAGCAATTCACTGGGTTTTTGCTGCATGAAGAGCACCAATCCACAAACACATGCCATTTTAGTGCATAGAGGCAACTCGTAGACGGCGCTCTAGCCTGCAAAATGGTGTTCGTTAAAGACTGAGCCAATTCTATCTTGTTTGCTGTGCTCCATTAAGAGGCCATGCATGAAGGTTCCACAGGTCTGGCTGGGGATGCCAAATCATGCCCTGCATTTGAGAGAGCAGATCTCTCCTCAGCGGTATTTCCAAAAATCCTCAGAACCTTCTGAGGATGCAGTCTCCATTCCGCCGCATCAGTACCTGGCGCAACAGCATGTCCGCTCCGCAGTTCAGATGGTCCGGAACATATGTTGTGCACAGGGGAAGGAAATGGCACACGCACCACACGAGGTGGTGTTGTGCCAGGCTCATCATTGGTAGCGATCGAGTGTCACCCTGATAATTTATGTACGCTACTGCTGACATATTGTCTGACTGAATCAGAAAGTAATGATTCACTATGTCAGAATGGAAAGCCTTCACAGCCAAAAAGATGGCTAGCAGTTCCATGGAGCCGGGCACCCATTGCACAGAGCGCCCGAACCAGTGTTGGATGCATCAGTGTTCACCACTTTCCATCTGAAAACCTGACCCAGCATAACACCTTGCTGATAAATGTTTGGAGCTGTTCATGTGCTAGAGCAGCCAGACAGTGAGTCACAGTGACACACACGCGCCCCCGGCACCAGGTGTGATGCGGTACGTGGCGTTTCAGCCAGCACTGGAGAGGTCTCATCTGTAAAAAAATCATGCGTATGATGGCAGATGCTGCTGCCCAGCATTTTCTAAAAAGACTTCAGCGGAAATGCTTTCCCCAGTTTTAGCTGAGACAGACAATGATGAATGGTCCAGACGTTCTCATTCGTGAGGTGCGCACGCATGAACAAAAAGTTGAGTCAAACTCCTAAAAAGTTAATTTGTTGGCTGAGAGAAAGTGTGCTTTCACCCAGTTGATATTGAGCCCTTAACTGTTCAAATGATGAAGTATCAAGTATCTGTGCTCACATAGCAGAGTCTCTGATCGGGCCAGTAATAGCCAATTGTCAAGGTGATTCAGAATGCACATACCGTTCATCTTCAAAGGGTTGAGTGGCGCATTGACACATTTCATGAGGCCAGAGACAATCCGAAAAGAAGGACTTTGAATTGATATGTCATCCCCTCAAATGCAAATCTCAAGACCAGCCTGTGATGTGGTACAATTTGTGCTCTGTGCAGCCACTACGAGGTACACACACTATTCTAGCAATGCAAGGAAGCGTTGCAATAAAAACAGACTTGTTCCTAGTGAGAATAGCGGGGATAGGCGAGACGAAACATAATAAAACAGGCAGGAGCTCTAGATTCCTATAAACACTATATTTATAGGGGGGATTCATCCTGCTGGGGACTGACAATGCTATTTGCATCACAGTACAAAGATATTAAAATATGACTGAGGACGGCAGTCACTCCGATGTGGGTATGCGCAGAGTAGTGCGTACACCAGGTATTAGTAAGCTCCGTGTGAATCTCATGAAAGAACGACACTACTTTCCGAACCACGGTCTTTTGACGGCGGGTGGTGTGCAGGAATCATTCATACAGATGAGAATTTTCCAGCTCGACATGAGGCGACCACTCAAGGCTGAGCTCCTCGATCGCCCGCAAAATGACACGGAGTAGCTTGTATCAATAGCCAGTGCACGCTCCTCACCCTTGCTGGGGGGGTGAGGAGCGACATTCTCCACAGACCATTCTCCCATGTCCGTTGCTACGAGGGACACGGCATCATTATCATCATCAGACCTGCTGAATATGACAACACTGTGTGCCGGATGTTGTCACGTGCATACTGCACTGGTGAAGGAGCTGCTTGGGAAGATCAAGGGGATCGTGGGGTTTGTGCCAGCACGAGATACTTCTCGGGTTCTTCTATCTCTACCTTGTGGCCCCACCATGCTTCCTCATGTGGTCCCTCGAGAATTTACAAAGAGGAAGCAGTCAGGAGGGTGCAGGAGTGTGACCCATATCGTCACACTGAGGTCAGTCTGTCCCCATGAGAGGTGCTACGGCATGGGTGCAGCCCGGGCAGCAAACACAGCACTCATGTTGGCCAGATGGAGCAATGTGTCACTCACAGGAACACTTGCGATATGAGATCTTTAAAAAGACACGTACACACAAGAACCCATTGCCGGTGATGAGGTGGAGAACCTCTTCGCTGAATACTAGAGGGGGCGGGTGAGTCTTTCGCTGCAGGTGCTGAGAGTCAGGCGAAGTACGTCCTGATGCATCTGCAGGGAAATCCCATCTGCTGGAATGTGTCCACCAATGGCAAAGAGAGGGCTGATCAAGAAGGACGAAAATTCTGAAGAAATGTTACCTGAGCTTATATAGAGCAAATGCGCACCCAAACAGGCGGGGCTCAAACACTGTTGGCAATCATAAGATTGCAGTTATGATACAAGGACTTCAACTAGGTTGCTTCAACATATGTTGCGAACAATAACAGTCTCAGAGCATATTATATTTCCCACCCCCCAAAAAAAAATCAGTTTAACACTAACAAGGAGAGTACCTGCACTTTTTACCTTCCACTTCAAGCATGGATTTCAATACAAGCTTAATCAACAGCATTTGTGGCATAATTTTGATTACCACAAATTCTGACTCCCTCTTTTTCTTAATAACAGCACAAACTGAGGTTACAGTGAGGATCTTACAATATAAGTGAATGTGGCCAATTCGTAAACTTCACATTTCCCCCCAAAATTGGCCCATTTACTTCTATTGCAAGTGCCTCACTGGAACCTCGAAGAAGAGGAGAGCAAAGTCAAAATCATTTTTTGTGGTAATAAACTTTATGCCACAATTGCAATACTAACCTATCCTAATCCTAACTAACCCTTACTTTTTGTTTTACTTTTTTCCTTAGTCACCACTTATATTTGATACAACTATACATTATTCATTTTTATGATTTAAAATTCTATTTGAAAATAGATAATGGCCCAATTCCCAGATACCTATATAATGTAAAGTCTATAAAAAAGTAAAAGTCTACATAACCTAAGCCTATACTGTTTATTCGATTTTTTTTAAAAGTCTTAATATTATTTATTTTATAATTCATACAGAACATGATATACTATCAATATAGTAACAGCTTTTACAGAATAGTTCACTCAAAACCTCCACTGTATGTAAAAATTGGCTATAAAAGTGAATGGTGACTGAGGCTGTCATTGTGCCAAACATCTCCTTTTGTGTTCCACAGAAGAAAGAAATTATATGCATTTGGTATGACAGAACTGATATATTTGGGTGAACTATCCTATTAAGTTAAAGGGACGGTTTGCCTAGTTGCATATACTGCTGGAGTTTTTCACAAAGACAATAAATATAGGCTTCAGGTGAATAAGCTTGCTTCTGTGAACACAGATTCTTTTTACTTTCATGCAAGGAGATAAAAAAAAACAATTCATTACCATAGTTAAATGTTTTGTTTTTAAATGTGAGAACAATAGAAATTTGTCAGAAGTGATAATATGTTGTATTTGTCGGGTATCACTGAAATATTTAATAGTTTTAATAGCTTTCCTATTACAAAGACAAGAAATCAAAATTATACACAAAGTTGTTCCTCTAATTCTGTAATTGTAACTAAATTGTAACTGCCATCTAGAGGACAGAATGTGCTTTTTTCTTCTTAGAAAAGTGAATGTTAGTGAACATGTAATCATATACAGACATGCAGGGAATAAGTTGCAATATCGGTTTTGCTAAACTCCCAAATAATTGAGTCTAAATCATTGCTACAATAGCTGATCATCTCTGTACATTGTAGCAATGAAATCTCTAGCATTTAACTATTTTAATCACTATTCCCTTGTGATATCACAGCTCAACAGCAAACCCAACCACTGCTTGTGCAGAGAAAGATGCACAGGACTAAATCCCAGTTAATAGATCAGTGTCATGGACAAAATTATTTTTTGCCTTATGTCCTGAAGAAATAACTGAAACAGAAATAAAAAAAAAACACTTGACTGGGCACAAGAGTAAACATTATGCTTTAATAAGCTGATTAAGTTTGTTACAGTATTTAGCGAGGGAACTAATGTAGCGTCCACTTTAAGCAAACATCTACTTTTAATAGTCCTTAGGATTAATACAATATTAATATGCAAGTGCTACAGTTTAGCAAGCTGTCAGCTATCAATGTTCTTGAACTTTCACTATTAATCTGCCATTTTCTAAAAGAAAACATTTCACTGAAAGCCATTTTCCAGATCACAAATGCAAGAAGCTGAAATGTTGCTCAACAATCGTCTATTATCATTGTAATGCAATTAAAGAAGCGGTCACTTGTTAAACAACTGCCGACACACAGCAGGACTACAAAACAGCCGTTTATTATCAACAAATATCATCAGAGAAAGAACACAATCTTTGTAAATTTACAACACAGAATAAAATGTTTTATATTACAATACTAAAAGTCCAAGTGTCACCAACAATTTTTGCTTCCTCTGTTTTAAAGTTTATTTTTCGATTTCGAGGCCTGAAGTAAAAGATTAAAGTCCAGGAAATTCAGAAAGTGTACTTCCACTTTCTTCAAATTCAAAGAATGTGAGAAAATCATCCACCTTCACATGTTTTCGACACCTCGAATTCGACGCGCGAGCTGTATGTCGCGTGGAAACAATGTGACCCTCTTGGCGTGAATGGCACAGAGATTGGCATCAGAGAACAGACGCACCATGAACGCCTCTGCAGCCTGAAGCACATGAAACAACAAGAATTCAGCACATTCATATTCAAACTATACATTTCAAAATTACTACAACTAAACATGAACTAAAACTACTGTTTCTGGTGTGAAATGTGGATTCAATGCAATGCTAATAACAAATCACTAAAACCAACATCTAAAAAAATGACAAAGAAATATAATGTTATGGTTAGAAAGGTAACAATTACTGCAATTATCTATAATCTCTATACAGTTGAAAACACACATACATACACACATATACATATATATATATATATATATATATATATATATATATATATATATATATTCCTTCATATTCACAGCCTGACCAATGATCCTTCAACAATGGATTTTTTTAAATCCAGAAAATGTAATTGCAACTTTAATGATTCACATGTGGATGCCGACCAACATAAATTTCCCAACATAAAACTAATATTCAGGAGTCTGAATATTTTGCAAGGCACTGTGTGTGTATGTGTATGTATGTATATATATATATATATATATATATATATATATATATATATATATATATATAAAAAACACACATTAACGGCCAAAAGTTTGGAATAATGTACAGCTTTTGCTCTTATGGAAAGAAATTGGTATTTTTATTCTCCAAAGTGGCGTTCAACTGATCACAATGTATAGTCAGGACATTAATAACATGACAAATTACTATTACAATTTGAAAAAAAATCTGAACTTCTAAAACTACTTCAAAGATTTCTCATCAAAAAATCCTCCATGTGCAGCAATGACAGCTTTACAGATCCTTATCATTCTAGCTGTCAGTTTGTCCAGATACTCAGGTGACATTTCACCCCACACTTCCTGTAGCACTTGCCACAGATGTGTCGGTCTTATCGGGCACTTCTCACGCACCTTACAGTCTAACTGATCCCACAAAAGCTCAATGGAGTTAAGATCCATAACACACTTTTCCAGATATCTGTTGCCCAATATCGGGTAGAATTCAATGAAGCTGTCAGCTGAGGACATGTGAGGTGTCTATTTCTCAAACTAGAGACTCTGATGTACTTATCCTCTTGTTTAGTTGTACATCTGGTCTTCCACATCTCTTTCTGTCCTTGTTAGAGCCAGTTGTCCTTTGTCTTTGAAGAATGTAGTGTACACCTTTGCATGAAATCTTCAGTTTATTTGGAAATTTCAAGCATTGTATCGCCTTCATTTCTCAAAACAACGATTGACTGACGAGATTCTAGAGAACTGTTTCTTTTTTGACATTTTTAACCTAATATTGAACTTAAAACATGCCAGTCTATTGCACACTGTGGCAACTTAAAAACAAACACAAATACAATGTTCAGCTTTATTAAAAGAACCAAATAGCTTTCAACTGTGTTTGATATAATGGTAAGTGATTTTTCTAGTATCAAATGATCAATTTAGCATGATTACTCAAGGATAAGTTGTTGGAGTGATGGATGCTGTCTAGATTTGATCAAAAATGATTTTTTCAAATAGTGATGGTGCTGTTTTTCACATCAGTAATGTCCTCAATATATTATATAAAAGTGAATTAAAGTACCAATTTCATTCCAAAATAGCAAAATCTGTACATTATTCCAAACATTTGGTTGCAGTGTGTGCGTGTATGTGTATATATATAAGTGGACAGTTACTGTACATTCTAACATAAACCTCTTTCTAAACAATACATTTATGAGTGGTAACAGAAAATTTCAAAGCAGGTTAAATTGTGGTTTTAAGACTACTTGCAGTAGTTCTTCAAAATACAGGCGCATCTACTCAAACTTTCCTCAGATTTACTGTAGCTCATGGGGTTGAAGCATTGCGCTTTGGTACATGCATATAGACCCTGATTTAATTTTAGAATGGAGCTATTAATAGTAAATATCATTAATATTATTATAAACAGTGCAAAAAATTATTTGTAGTGAGCCATTTATAATGATATTTAACTTTACCTCTAATGTTTTTGGAATTGAAAAATAATTGAACAAATGAGCCTAGAATCAACTCTTGGAATCACTTCCGAAGATTCCAAAACCAGGAATCTGAGGCGATCCCAAATTTCTGGAATCAAACAGCCCTAGACATGAGCCGTATTTGAGAGCAAGAAGAGGGTAGAGGGGGATCTGGTGTTTGGCTGTAGCAGCAGGGGGGTGTGTCCACTTTCCACTTGTAACAGGGATTGAATATGCGTTTTTCCCGCAAATATAATAAATACATTTAACTTATTAAACGATTTAAATGTGCAGTATGTAAGATTCAGAAACCCTTGTTATTAATGACACCTGTTGCCATTAAATGAACTGCAGCAGCTACCTGTTGCTAGTGCGCACACTCCATAGGGACTCGAGCGAGCGAGCATCGACAAAAACAATGACAAAGCAAATTAAAGGGTTACTTCACCTCTGGGAAGATGAATGTGTATTTAAAATTGGTCATTTATATAGTATAAATGTGAAATTATTTTTGAATTTGAAGCATTCTAGACAGAGAAAAGGCAGAAAATGTATTTTTTACACATGTGGCTGAAAGACAACAACTCCCAAAATGCACTTGCTTTGCTGCCCTTACGAGGCCACTCCCAAACCACGCCTACCGGTTACAGGCGGCAGTATCTGAAAATATGATACAACTATTCTTGCTTTGATACATCGTGACTCTATAAATCGTGAGTTAGTTGATAAATTGACTGACTACGCGGGAAGAACATTATAATTCCGGGTGTCCAAACTCTGTACATGACGTCTTAGTAACAAAAAAGAAAAACAAACAAAATACTCACTTTACACTAAGCCGTCCGTTTGTCCCTGCGGGCTTTGGCTGGCGTTTCCAATTTATCTTCGGAATCCTAAAATAAGTTTCCAGGACTCCCCTGTCCATGTGTGATACAAAACTTGGGTGCTCAGTTATATATGCTCATGTTATCGGTGCAGTTTCATCAGCGGATTCAGCGATCTCGTCCAGTATCGCTGAAATTCGCAACAGCAATAGGACTCTCTATCTGTTTCCATAGGCGCACAGCGAGAGCACTGACACCACCAGTCCGCCCCAACTCGAGTCTGAATATAATTTAACACTCTCTTCCTCCTGCCTGCCAAGCAAGTTTTGCTCCCCTGCTACAGCAGCTGCTACAGCCTCTGTTCATCGCTGTATTGCGGCACGTACCGGTAGCGCGAGCATCAGATTCTCGCAACAGATCTTCAAAATCCCCTTCTGCCATTTCAACTTCAAAACTAACTTCCGCAATAGTGATTAGTCTACTTGTATACAAACTTTCTACACAGAGCAAGAGCCTGTTTTCTTAGCTTCTACAGAAAGATGGCTGACACTATCTTCACATTCTGTGAGTGAGATCCCGCCCCATATGGGCGTGGTGAAAACATGAGGAATACTGGCTGTAGTTTTAAGCCTCTGGACCAAAAATCCTCCGATGACGCAAAATGACGATTTTTGCGTCATCGGAGGATTTTTTTCCAGACTAAAAATAAATAAATCTCTCATCTCAGGGGGATATGAGGGGGGGGAGCTCGGTAATTAGAAAATACTACTGGTTTTCTACTGATACAAAGCTTAATGCTAAATCCTGAAGTAACCCTTTAAACTGAGCACGCGCAAGAGTAGAGAAAGGCATCAATTAAATGAAAACATCACCAACATCTCCCGAACAGCTGCCTCTTCATTATTTTCTTCTGTGTTTTCCACCGTTGTGTGAAAATCAGTGCAATTATGGGTGCAAGCTCCTCTTTCATGTTGTTTGTTGGCTTCTTATCACAAATAAACTCTCCCGTTGCTGTGTATGCGTTTGTGAAAGATTTTCGGGATTGCAGTTTCATTCGTGCACAAATGGTCATGTGTTTGATACAGCTGGTCTGCAAACAGTTGGGTTTGTGCACTTGACTTTAGTCTATGCACTTAACTTGAGTCTTTGTTTCCACATCTGTCTTTGGCGCACACCACTGCTCTGCCGTGATTTAAACTGAACTCTGAATCGATTCTGATTCTTTTGAGTATGCATCGCGATAAATCGCTGAAACATTTTTTTCCCAACAGCTCTTTATATACAGTAGCTGTATATAAAATACTGTACATTATAAATATATTGACACAATTCAGTATTGATGTGATTCCATCACAACTTTTGATATATCGGTGCGCTATTGTTTTATAATAATAGATTGAATATATTTTCTCTATAACCAAGTTACGTTACACTAATGAATGGGTCTTTTTGCATTATCCTGAACATTGTCTAGCATTCATTTCATGTGTTATTGTAGTTTACCTTGCTGAATAATTACAGATTAACATTGACATTAACCTGATTTTAGTATAAAGAGAAGATTGCTGAAATTATTTGAAAGTTATGAAGCAAGGTAGCTTGCAATTCGTTAGCAGGCAAGATCAAGTTAGCTAACATTACACAAATAAATCCTTATGGCACTATATTTCACATGCTTTGCAGTTATGCAAGCTTACCTGTCCAATAAGAATAATGCCAATTCCCAAAACCAAACTAGTTTTACTTTTGTCAGCCATTTTTAAATTTAGTCTTAGTCCATTTTAGTTTTTGTCATATTTAGTCAACTGTATACAATTTTTTTTTTAGTCAAGTTTTATGCCGAGTTTAAACCACACGATTTTAAACCCGATTTTCCCTCGCCGACAAAAGCCTGAAATCAATGGCAAATTGGAGCTCTCTCCCGTGAGCGAAGATCACATTGTATGAATTATCAAAGACGCGATTATAGAGAAGCGTCAACGTGTCGCCGATGTTAGCGAGATATCTAGAATGTTAAATATCTGGACCTGTCTGCGACTCCAAATCTTGCAATGACCTACGTTGACCTACAGCCAATGAGAGAGTAAGAAACAGGGCACGGGAAGTTTCAGTGGGAGGAGTCCTGAACATCAACTAGCATGGCTGCGGTATCAAGAAAGTCTCATTGGACTGAAGAAATGGAGGAAAAGTTTGTGGAACATTGGTCCACTAACAGGAGCACCAGTGCATATTTGATGTTTCCTCTGAACTGTACCACAATCGGGTGGAGAAAGAGAGTTGGAGAGAAGTTGCCAATTCTCTTGGACAGTCAAGTAAGTAAATAGGTAGATTTTTCAGTACGAGGTACTTTTTCATATTGTAACCAAATAAAATATACTCTGTATTATGTATCTCTGTCTACTCGGTTGTGAAATGTATTTTGGAGTCCAGGCAAAGTCGTCTGGGATTCGTCAATAGTGTAATGTTTTGTAATGTGTTCACCACTGTCGCCGATTCATCATGTAATTTGAAAATGCTACGACTTCCACGACAAGACAGACCGTTGTGTAATATGAACGATACCACGATAGGACGTCTTTGAAAGTCATGTAGTGTGTAGGAGGCATTAGTTGACTAAAAGTCTGGGTATTTTAGTCTTATGATAGTCAAAAGAAAATCAAAAGTATTTTAGTCATTGACAATCATTTTAGTCTTTTCTAATCCATTAGAATAATTTTGATTAGCATTTTGGTTAATCTAATCTAACCAAAAGAGATATATCTCATTTTAGTCTTTATTTCACTCATCTCACATATAGATAAAATGATACCATTACCTGGATATACACGTGTTGAAAGATCAAGAATACAAACTTTGCTAAAAGTGTCTGGTCTAATATTAGCAGCGTTGCATGCATAGCCTCAATGCTAGGCAATCGACCATCTCAGTTCAATCCTATGTTCATTCGCTATAAAGCACAGCCTGCACAATGTAGGCTTAACACCACAGCTAACTGGTTGGCTAATGTAATAGACTTGAAAATGTCATCGTCATTGTCATATTCATTGCAAAAACGTGACGTTAACTTACCTCAATTCCCTGGTGGTTAGCCTTGATATGCTACTTCAAGTTTGTAGTGTTTTTTCCAGATATCTTATAACCACATTGCTTGCCGTCCGATATAATTAGGCACTGTTTTCTTGTCTGTGTCACTGTATTTGAAAAGGGACCAAATATCTAAGCGCCTCTTTCTCCCTAGCATGTTGCATGCATCAGAGTTCGCATCCTTTTTGGCTTACTCTGAGTTTGTGTAGGAGTCGGTGTTGTGCTGGGAGCCGGACGTTTGCCGGATTCCATTTCTAAGACAACGTTACCTAGTGTTTTATTGTTACTGTTGAATAGTGGAAAAGAAGCGATTACTACGCATTAACGTCACATCCTATAAACGACCCACTCCCGTCGCATGAAAATCAGTCTACAGGCTTTAGTTACAGCTCAATTACACTTCCTAGTGCTTGATGCATGTGTGGAGTGCATTTTGGACTCCATACGTCTATGGAAATATATTTAATTGGGTTCCGTGGAAGAAAGAAAGTCATACGAGTTTGAGACGACATAAGGGTGAGTAAATAATGAGAGAATTATCATTTTTGCATCAACTATTCCTTTAAGAAAATTCATGAAGTGCCATCCTTCTGCTCAGATGTGGTGCCTGACATACAACTTGACATTGATTAGTCAGCCTCCAGGAACAGAGCTATTCATTTTACAATACAACGTAAAAGGCAAAAAGGTTAATTGTCACTTACCTCCTGTAAAGCCATCAGAGCATATCCCTGCCACATTAGGTGGTCTCGACTGAACATCTGGCAGACCTCTCGCACCTGTCAGCATAAATGAACACATTGCAAATATTTGCATCGCTCTCACACATAGCCTATAATGAGATATGCAAGATGATAAACATCAATTGACTTTTTCAAACATAAGCAGTAATGACTGTTGTTTATTCATGACTTCAATGAGACATTCTTGTCAAAGGCTTGTCATGGGGTCAAGAGTGAATGTTGAAGGATGCTCAGAATCACAACGTGAACTGTACCAGTCGTGAAAACGGGCCCTTGCGCAGCAACAGATCAGTGGACTTCTGATATTTGCGTATCTCCATGAGAGCTCGCGTGCCAGGACGAAACTTGCGCCTCTTGCGTGGGGATGCCTCTAGAATAGACAGCACACATAAAGCTAGTTATTAAGATGATGCTGTGACTTACAGATTCATTTCCCTTGGAGAATCCCACCAGATACATAAGTATCCTAAAATGTAGTTGAGTTTGATGGATCTTTAGAAGATTTGTTGATGTATTTTACAGAAGTATTTTGATTTAATTTGAACATTTGACATGGCTGGGGTAAATACTATGGTCACATGACCAGCACCAATTTATTCCAGTTTGCCCCTTTGAAAGACAAAAAAAGGAAGCATAGAATAATGAGATGGACTGTTGTATCGGCCAAACATCAGTATATATAAAACGCAATAATCTTTACCATCGGACGATTTTTTTAAAAACAGGGTGGGAAAACATTTGAGACAGTTAGCCTATAGCCCGTGATCTGTGTGAAAGAAAATGTCTATTGTGAGAAATTACTTTTAGAATTTCATGAGGTGGAAATACTGGCAAAACTCATTTAAATGACTCCTTTTAAAGCTCGATACAACAAGGAATATGAAGAGTTTGTTAAAGCTACACTATAAACCCTAATGTTGTAATTATTGGAAAAATCAAGTTGTCTTCATTAAAAATGACATGTTTTGAGCTCATTATTCAAATATTGAACTTCCTTGAATTTCTTTTTCTTAAAAACCCACACACTTAAGATTTTAGGTGTTAATAACTTAAACTTCTAAGAACAAAATTTAGGTGATGGGGACTACCCGTAATGCCATGCGCTTAAATTATTTAACTGTTTTCTTGGTCAAAGGGAACATATCGGAGCATTTAAATAATTGTTATTAAAAATTCACAGAGATTTTAGCTTTTTTGTAGTATTAAAATCTTTCTAGCAAGTCATTCCACTGCCGGCCATCTTTGGAATGCTCCCGGGAGGCTATTTCCAGTCATACCAGTGGAGCTCCTATATACTTGAATTGGGGAACGTCAAAATCTCAAATGGTTGGTCAAGATTACGATCAAAGAACATATTTAAAATCAGCAATAAAATTTTATAATATTGGAATCATAAATTGTGCTTTTTCTATCTACCTCATATTACGCTAAAACACACAGATTACATGGCTTGTACAGCTAAAGCACATGTGTGTTAGCAAGTTGATTGACAGTGGTTGTCTGTATCTAAAAGGCGATTGGCTCTTTTACATGTAAGGCGGGACTTCCTTTCTACAGCAGTTGGGTGCACAGAGCTTCATGGTTGGGCATTCCAATTTCTCCCATTCATTTATAAAGAAATGGCCATCTATGCCTCATAGTCTCTGGTATTATTTATGTTGTTTTGTGTGGTCACCATTAGGGTGATCTGTGTTCCTGTTCACATTACAGCAGTTCTCCTTGTGCATGTATATCCTTGTGTAATCTAAATTTGAGTCAATTCAAGTAAAATTAAGTAGAAACAACAATATTTAAATAGTACTGTATATCTTGCATCTAGTTACCTTAATTAAAATATTTAAAAAAGATATTGCCGTTGAGAGAGATCTTTATGGATTTACAAACCTGAGATGTTCTGCATAATCGTGCGATTGAGTAATGAAACAGGAAAGGAGGTCTGATTATCACTACAAGCAAATTGGTAAGTGCTCTTTGTATTGTTGTAGCAACATCAGGAGTTTTCTAAGTGTAAAATAGGCTGCTTGAGCAAACAATGTTGGATCAAGTTTTGAAAAATAACTGTGTACCCTGACAAAACAATTTATTGCAAGCAAAATTTAAAATCGCAAATATTATTAGAGAGCTTTTTCTTGGTATTAGACCTCCTTGGTTCTGGCATTCGTACATGATTTAAAAATGTCAATTGGTATTATTAGTTGACTGCCACGTAATATATGATGGGCATACGGTGTCTTATTCATTGTGAAACTGTGTTTTCCTAATGGCATGAATCGCACTGACGGCCTAGACCTAAAATGCACGGGCCGCGGCTGCTGCATTATTGAATTAATCTTAATAAAGAATATTTTTTCCCTTTAATTCAGTGAATGTCATTTAGAGGTATTTTTAAAAATAGGATTTGATCCTTTTTATTGTTAGTAAGCATGTTTAATACAACATTTTATGTCTGGGCACAAGCTGAATAATCAGATAAGAGCTAATGATTAATCGTTGCAGAAATTCGCAGAATAGTCGAATAATCGTTCGATAAGTCAATTATCAAAATAATCGTTAGTTGCAGCCCTATTCTGTTGTACAAAAAGTCTTGTTTATGGGTTATTCGAGAACTCAAATCAGGGGTTTCAAACTTTTGAGCAATGAATCTCCATGACATTTCTGTGCATTTGTAAGAACTGTATACATGATTAAAAAAATTATTTAGAATCAGACTGATTTGTGAATGAATCATTTAGACTGATTTGTGAAACGATTTGACTAATTAATTGAAAAGAACTGACTCAAGTGATCAAGAAGTGATTAAAAGAAAAATTGGACATCACTATGGGTAGCGAGGATCTTCTACTCTACATAAGACCATGATCAGGCTCATGAAATATTATAGAGCACAGGAAAAAATAGAAAACTGTAGATTCAGAACAGAAATGTCCATGACTTTTCTCAATTTTAAAATCCCCTAATTTTTCCAGGTTTCCATGTAAAACACACACACACACACACACACACACACACACACACACACACACACACACACGATTAAATGGGTTCAGTGTTGATCACGAGCACAATGGTGACAGATCATGAATCAATACTGAATCCAAAATGACAAACCAGACCTGACGTTCACCGCTACGCCAGTGGTGCTGCATGAGTCGCCCTGCTCACAGCGGCAGATAGGCCGAACTCACCCGAGGGTCCGCTGGTGCGTCGGTGCCGGGGTGTGGAGGGCGGCGGCGGGGGTGCTGGAGGAGATCTGCGCAGGGGTGCCGAAGGCTTCCGCCTGTGTGCGGATTTATTCTGCCGCATGTCCAGACAGTATCAGGTCGACTGCACCTACAATGCAACACATCAAATACAATTGTCTGTCGACTGTGACAGCAGTAATGCAGCCGCTGCATAACACACGCAAACACCATTGCAAAACGACGATCTCACATTAACTGTACTATAAAGACTATAAACTATCCATAAAGATCAATGCACAACAACTGCGCGACACCAATCGCTTTCAGTCTGTATGAGCGCAATATTCTGTAGATATCAAGCAATCAAACAACACAAAATCAACTGTTCTATTTACCGTGCTGAGTCCTGTAGTTTTTAAAATCCCCCGCAAACACGATTTCAAACAATGCTGCACGCAGTTGCCTGGCCAATGAGAGAGCCGATGGACACGTGACGTCACAATGGCTGTTCGCCAGATATCTGATAAAGTTAGTCTTATTTTTTGTAATTTAGAAACAATGTCCAAAAGTAAAAACTTAAAAGCAATGAAAACCTTACAGCTATTTAATAGGTATAATTTTTTTCTGTGAAATGCCTTTCTTACTTTCTTTATCTTTGATAAATTATATTTCTTTATTTATTTTTTACCCTTGACATGTATGTTTATATATATTTTTGTATGTATGTAATTTTTGTTCTTAATAAAAATGCATAAATTTTATTTATTTTTTTTAAAAAAAAGTCTTATTTTTTGTATGGATTGATGTTTACAATGTATTACTGCTATGTATTAGCAAATTTAGGAGAAAAAAGCTCTTGTTTAAAAACATGTTTATATTAGCTTATGGTTCCCTTCAACTGAAATAAGTAAAAGGGGTGAAATCAGAGACTATTTATTATTTAAAATTATTTTTCTATTAATAAATGCAGTATAAAAGAAGTCCCGCCCTAAAGGTAAAAGAGCCAATCAGCTTTTGGATACAGACGTCGCTTGTCAATCAACTCCAAAAACGCATGCGCGTAAATTCTACAAGGGGGAAAGTTTCGTTTTTAGCATAATCTGAGGTAAAGAAACCTCAATGTATATGATACAAGTTTACTGATTTGAAATATGTTATTTGATCGTAATTTTGAAAAAGCATTTGGGAGATTTCGTTCTTTCCACATTCAAGTGGAGTAGAGCTGTGCATTTATTTTGTAATTTTGTATTGAACAATATCGCGTATAAACAGCATGGCAACAATCGTATATCATTGCAATATAACAATGAAATCAGGTGCAAAAGTGCATTGCAGGAAAGATCAAAGTAAATCAATAAAATAAAATAAAACCAAAAAGCTAGGATTTGCTTTTCAAATCATATTCTTCTATTATTTCAAAATGTTTTTGTGCATTTTTACTTTTCATCATTTTAAGGGCATTTTTTATAAGAAAGAAATGCATTGTGAAATACAGAAAACCTGGGGTTCACTTTAAAATATTTAGATTTGTGTATACAAAATTTCCCCAAAATAAGGACATTATTAACCAGAAAATCATCTTTGTTACTGTTCATAACAAGTCCAAAGACAATGTCCTTATGAGAGACGACTTCAAGAAAATAAACATTTGGGTAAAGCCACTCATGAATATCAAGCCATAAAGCATCTACATACAATGGAAAAATAAACGGTCAGTAGTTTCAATCTCATCACAAAATACACAATTACTAGTTTCAGTTCCAAATCTTTGTCATACAAAGGAATAAAATGTTATCCAACATATTTCTGATAGATTTGTTTAAAAATGTAGTTTCTTTGAAATCGTAACCTCCAATTAAAAGTGACGGGAGACACAGGGTGGTGGGATTTGAAAGGAATCCTTTAATTAGACATATAATAGTGTTGGGGATAGCTTTGATTATAGAATTAAATGTGTTCCGATTACAGGTTAAATCATATTTAAGAGAAAAATTATCAAATGAAATAAATCATCCTCTGCTATTGACTAAATGAAGCACCGACCAGATACCTTTCTCCATCCATTCCTTATTATACAGTGATTTGTTTCTTATTGTGATATATCTATTATTCCATATTGGGGTCTTAGTGTAGCTGTGCTTTTATGTCACTTGTTTACATAAGAAAATAGCTGCCGGGAGCTTTACAAAGATGGCTGCAGAGTGTTCTTAGCAGCCAGCAGATGCCCTAACCTCGCCCCCACCATAATCTTAACCATATGGAACCTGCAGGGCAGAGTAACCTTCTAGAAACAACGGATGGCACCTTTCTATAGCGTTAAATGTTGGACAAAATAGCGCAAGCTCATAAACACAGCGCGCAAGTGAATTACAACAGTCTTCTCTGAGACTGCATTTCATCTACATTATGAATTCATGTAGAGGCTGATGAGTAGTGGAACGGCCCTTGCAGTACCACACTAACAAGCTGGGAACTATCTGACATCTATCTACACTTACCATTTTGTGAAACACTAACGTTCCCTTCAACATTAACGTTAGATGGACCTGCGTTCAGGGTACCTCTAAACAGGTTCACTAAATGCCTTGCTGTATTTCCACATATTTTCAGTTATTAAAGACAGAAAACACACACACACACACATATACACTCACCTAAAGGATTATTAGGAACACCATACTAATACTGTGTTTGACCCCCTTTCGCCTTCAGAACTGCCTTAATTCTACATGGCATTGATTCAACAAGGTGCTGAAAGCATTCTTTAGAAATGTTGGCCCATATTGATAGGATAGCATCTTGCAGTTGATGGAGATTTGTGGGATGCACATCCAGGGCACAAAGCTCCCGTTCCACCACATCCCAAAGATGCTCTATTGGGTTGATCTGGTGACTGTGGGGGCCATTTTAGTACAGTGAACTCATTGTCATGTTCAAGAAACCAATTTGAAATGATTCGAGCTTTGTGACATGGTGCATTATCCTGCTGGAAGTAGCCATCAGAGGATGGGTACATGGTGGCCATAAAGGGATGGACATGGTCAGAAACAATGCTCAGGTAGGCCGTGGCATTTAAACGATGTCCAATTGGCACTAAGGGGCCTAAAGTGTGCCAAGAAAACATCCCCCACACCATTACACCACCACCACCAGCCTGCACAGTGGTAACAAGGCATGATGGATCCATGTTCTCATTCTGTTTACGGTTGATTAGATAATTGCATTAATGAGAAATTGAACAGGTGTTCCTAATAATCCTTTAGGTGAGTGTATACATATATATATATATATATATATATATATATATATATATATATATATATATAAACGCACATCAAAACAAAACATCTTTTAGAAAGAAACCATAACCGCATTACTGTCTGTCATCATCCGATCATTATTCAAATTCATCAAATGGCCCATTTCCCCTAAAGTCAAAGACACTCACTTTAAAATAATTTATAAAATATATCTGTTTGCTGACTTTCTTAGAAAGAGGTTTAAATTTGAAGTAGATCCCTGTGAATTTTTTGAGGCAGCTGATGAGACTCTGGAACACTTGTCATTTGTATGTCCTATGGGTAAAAGCTTCTGGTCTGATTTACATAATTGGCTGTCATTTAAGATTGATGACATCCCAACTTTTGACTTATCACAAATTCTCTTTTATATGGATAATGTAGATTCATCCCTATCTGATTTGGTTTAATATGATTGTTCTCATGGGTAAATCAATCGATATTCGAAGCCTTCTTTTTCATGGTTTATGAACGATAAATTGTATTTTCCTCACTGAAAAAGTAACGTCTAGTAAAATTGCAAGAAAGATGTGTAGTGATATATCCAGACAATTGTTTTGATAAATATCCACTTGTATGCTATACCTAAAGGATGCTTTTTTTTTAAAAAAAAATTTAACTAATACCCTTGTTTGCTTTTTGTTGTTCAGTATTGTGTAGGGGACGCTTTTCTTTCATTTACACTGACAATAATTGTATTGTTCCTAGTGATGTATATTTCTTATTTCAATCCTAAGAGAGTTTTGTATGCCCTTGTCAAAAAATCCTATTGGAATTTCAGTTGATCCTGTAGGATCTTATTGGATCTTATTGGATTCCAATAGGATCTTATTGGATCCTTATAATCCTATTGGACATTCTGATTTATTTTAATGGAATTTCACTTTGTCCTGTAGGATCTTATTGGATTCTTATAGGATATTATGGATCCTCATAATCCTATTGGACATTCTGATTTATTTTAATGGAATTTCACTTTGTCCTGTAGGATCTTATTGGATTCTTAGAATCATTCTTTCTGATTTATTTTCATGCAGTTCAGTTTTTTCTGTATATATATTTTTTGGTCCCACTTTATATTAAGTGGCTTTAAGTACTATGTACTTACATAGAAAAATAAGTACAATGTACTTATTGTGTTCAGGTTGTATTGTAAAACACTTTTGCTGCTATTGAGATGTGATATTGGTAAGGTTAGGGACAGGTGTGGTGGTATGGGTCGATTTAAGGGTAGGTTAAGGTGTAAGGGAAGGGTCAACTGTGTAATTACAAATGTAATTACATCAATTAATTACAGTTGTAATTACATGCAGGTATTTTCAAAATATAAGTACAATGTAAAAACATGCATGTACATAATAAGTCCATTGTATCAAAGTAGTAACTTCAATGTAAGTACATAGTACTTAAAGCCACTTAATATAAAGTGCATTCAATTGCGCATGCTCATCCTTGCTCACGTCACTGCAGCGCAACGGTCGGAGGAGACGATATCATTCTTTCTTGAAGACGACGATCTGTGACAAACTGTGACAAACAATTGTAAGTAACATATTTTAAAGTTTCTTTATATTAACGTTTGACAAATCTATAAATATTTATGTGTAAACCTGCGTAAAATGTTTTTTTTCTTAACATTTTAAGACTTGTGGTCAGTAGCGTTAGTCATCTGCTTTTCGATATAACGTTAGGCCTAACTTAACTGTTAACGTTATATATTGATCATGTTTAACGGTCTTAACAGTTATATTAATCAGCTACTTACTACTTACTTCATAAGTAGAAACCTTTAAAGTAGAAATACACCATAAGTAAATGGACTTTATGCAGTGGCTGTCCGTTAAGTTATGCCTCGGACATACTTTTCAGTTGCTAACGTTAACTTAGTTGCTTAGTAACAGTTCTAAACATTATTTTGGAGGGACATGACCCTTATCTGTTCTAAATCCACTGTAAACCTTGCAATATAAACGCGAGAGGCTGTCATAATGTACGACAGTCATGACTCATGTTACAGGCACGCAACTAACACGGCTAGATCCACCGGCTGGTGCAAAGCTATGTCTGAATTGAGGTCCAGATCGAACAAAACCTTAACCAAGATTAATAAACCTATAAAACATTAATGTATTTTTACATTAAAACATCAACTAATATAATATTAGGCTAAACACTCTTTGTTTTGCCCACACATCAAAAGCATATGATTGACTGAATATTGTCCTTTTTTTTTTTTTATCCTATTTAGAAAATGAGGTTTATGTTAATCCAGTGGATTGAAGATCCCCCAACATGGGATGTGCTTTCAACTGAAAAAATTGTTAATGGATGGTGTGAAATTGGTGGTTTATGTGATGTACAGTACAAAGAAGAATCCAGCCCTGCAAAAATTGTAAACGTTGGTAAGTATGTTTTTGTAATATGTCTGTGCATTACTGTGATAAAATTGATGCATGTTGTGATAATTCTTTTTATTTATCATTTCAGGAACTAGATCTGCCATGCTTAAGCAGCTTCATTCTATTGAGAAGAATCAGTCCATCAAAAGATCCAGACCTGAAGGGAGTGAAGAATTGGGGAGAGGGCAGCGCCAGAAATATAGCAGAATACTTTCTGAATCCGAAAGCAGTGAAGAATATGAGGTATGTTAGAATGATGCGGTTTGTGGTAACCCTAACCGTATTTTGTCTAATATCTAACACAATATTAACTCCTTGTTTATTAAATATCAAAATCGACTGCTGGCGGTAGATCCTTTTCCTATTTAGCACCAAAATTTTGGAACAGTCTTAATTTAATTTTAATTTAATTTAATTTAATTGCCCAATTGTCACACATTACACATACATTTCTGCATATATACAGTGAAATTATTTATTTTTCACATATCCCAGCTATGCTATAATACATTATAGACTTCTATAATTCAATGTTAAGGGCCGTACACACCGGGACGAATATCGCCGCGCTCGTATAGGGTTTTTTCTTCTCATCAAAACTGATTTTGTTTATCAGTTGTTGTATATCAGGCAGGGACATGTTTTTGTATATTTTGTTTTGTAATTTCACCAGAACGAATAGAGAGTCTCCACAACGGATTGAAGCATGCGTCCGAGTGAAGACTGTGCGTGAGCCACAAGAGAATACAGTATCCTCGCTGTGTGATATTGATCGAGCTCTTTGATCACTTGATAAAAAAACACACATTTCAGCGCTAGATCGCCTCTTATTTAACAAATGACCAAAATGAATGCTCTGCTAACTAGAGCTGGAGATTAACTGTTAACAGTTAACTAATTGGAGATTAACTAGATGTCCGATGTTCGCGGGACAGGAGTTGTACGCGCTTGATGCACGTCTCATAAATCGTTAAAAAATGCAAACGTCTGGGAGAAAGAGAAGAGAAGACATATAGATCTTTACCCGATAGAAAAATATTTTCTCATCGGATCTGCACAAATCACGTAGGTGACCCATTTTGGTTTTAAAACGGCAAATTTCGCCCGAAAGGTGAGGAGTTTTCATGCCTGATATATAATGTCGAAACCTGATAAGCTATTGTTGCTTAGACCCAGATGATTGCTACTTTCAGCTTATTTGTAGGTTATATTTGTTATTATATAATTATCTTTTATTTACAGTCGGCCAGTAAACAAGTTTCTGAAAAGAGCGTCAAAAGGATAAGAGCCAGATCCTTTTTGCAGCAGTATAATCTAGAAAAAGTAAGATTATTTCAACAAAGTTAACAAACTCATCTACATCTTGAATGATCTGATGTTGAGTACATTTTCAGCAAGTTTTAATTTTTGACTGACCTACCCTTTTAATAACTACATACAAACTGTACTAACAAAAGTTTACAATTCTAGGAATCAAGCAGGGAGGCAACAACATCGACAAGGAATGACAGTGGAGTCAATAAACAAATTTTGGCTGAATTAAAAGAGATTAAGATTGTTCTTGTGGAAACTTTAACATTTTTAAAAAATGGTAACCCCATGAAAAGTTTTCAATTTTTCTAAGTGATTGCGTCAAAAGATATTAAAACCTATTTTGTTCTAGGATGCACTCCATTAATGACTGCACCAGTCCACACTCTCCCTGGACCCAGTTCAGATTTGCCAGCCCTAGAGTCTCCCCCTGTGGTACCTGCTCCATCCTCTTTACTGCCTCTTTGTTTAAAGGAGACTAGGAGTAATAATGACTGCAAAAAGGTATTGTTTTTAAGTAACATTCAAAATGCCTTCTTACTAGGGCTGCATGATTTGGTCAAAAATGTATATTATGATTCAGTGTTTCTCACAGGAGTTAAAAGAAGTCAGAATTGTTAGATTATGTTCGGTTCACATTTTCAGCCTTTTTTCTCTTTCGGCCAAAAACCGAAAATGCAATTTTACATGAGACATGATACAGATTATGGTATTTAAAATGGACAGAATTGTAAATCTTGAGACTTTAACCTGTTAACCTTTGCCAGTGCGCTGGCGCACTGAAGCGTTTTTTCCCCCCATTAGTTTAATGTTTATTAAAGGGTAACTATAGGTTTCATCACAACAAACAAAATATTAGGAAGTTAACTTTTTAACTCTGTTACTGTTTCATTGTTCGATCACTGTTTTCAGGTTAGAATTGGCCCCAACACGTCCATCGGTGCCGAACAGTTTGGCCACATGAAATGGACAGATGCAAAAAAAGCAGCAAAAGACCTCCTGGTGGCTGTCTTTGGAAGAGCAACACTGGCAACACACTGCTACACAGGAAAAAGTTCCAATGCCTTCAAAGACAAGGAAGCAAAGCCACAACTGGAGGCTCAAAAAGTGTCTGACATAATTGGTGAGTAATTTATTTTCCTGAAAATCAAGTAGCAGGATTGCCTTATTATTATTATTATTATTATTATTATATATAAAACAACAGGATATAATTATACTCAGGAAATTGGAAAAGTATCTACTTAGTACTCATAGGCTTCCCTTGAGGAGTTCTATTGTGAACGTAGATGCCCAATACCATTCCTCAACAATCAATATGGTTTGTAAACTTATGTTCTGTTTATTTCTTTCCTTAAAGGCTACATCAAAAATAAATTCAATATTGAAGCAAGTATAATTAAGAAGGCCATCTCCCAGAAATGCGCAGATGAATGCAAGATGTCTAAAAGGAAATACAATGATTGTGTGTGAGTTTGTTTGAATCAAACTGATTTGTTTAGGATGTTTAATTTTGTATTTCAGTTATGTGTGTGTGTGTGTGTGTGTGTAAGTCTGTAATGAATGCAATCTGTAAAAGTAATAAATTCATTAGTTATGAAAGTAGAAATTAATAAATAAAATACTAATGAAATAAAATAACCGAAAAGGCATTTGTTGTTGTTGTTTTTCTTTTTCATTTTATCAATCCATTATCAGTGCCTTAGAAATGTGTGCACTAATACTGTGTGCTCATATCACCTGCCATGTTGTTTATAATGTGACTGCAGGTTGCACAACATACATTAAACAGTGAACAATGTCTACATTGAGGTGAGTTTAAGCAAACTGCAAGACACAATCAAAAAACTACTAATAGTAAAAGAAAACCATTGGAAAAGTGCACCTTTAGGATTCTTAAAAATTCTTGAAAAAAAAAGGAAATTCCATATAAACCTGAGTAGTGACCCAACTGGATCCCATTAAAATCCTGTAGAAAATCCTACAGAATATTTATGCATTGTCCTATAAGACAATTTCTATCGGAATCCTATAGGATATTATTTATAGTCCTATAAGACAATTCTTAATGGAAATCCTATAGGAATGGTTCCAAAATATGATAGAAATTCTAATTAGAAGGTTTACATTTTACGTGCGAACTGTGTCATGGTGCTCAAGCCGTTGTAATTCACTTCCGCGCTGTGTTTATGCGCTTGCGCTGTTTTGTCCAACATTTAACGCCTTTCTACCCGACTTGCTAAAAAGACTTTTGGCGGAGCGGCCATCATCAGTGTGAAAGAGAAATCTTAATGGGCGGGGATTAGCGTCTCGGAAGTTGCCTCTAATTGGCCAGGCACGATGGTTTCAAATAACAATTGTTCTAACTCTTAACGGTGTATATTGCGATTCATTTTAAAGTTTCTCAGTGACATTATTGGGGCTGTAAATTCATGGTCTAGACCGCTGATAAAACAGCACAAAACGACGATCCCAACATGGTACCTGTTACTTTTCTCGACGCTGGTCAGGATTGTCCAATCGTGCTTGTTTCTGATACTTGTATAATCGTATTTTACTATTACATGTATTATCCAATTTTAAAAAAACATTCAAATATAGAAATGTTTTGAATAAGACCAAAATAAATAAATAAATAAAAAAATCTGAGATTTAAATGCGCCGGGACTTTTGAGCGGTAACACGACCCCTGGAGACATTTAACGGCCAATGCGCCTTTTATCGCTACTATTTTTATTTTCACGACAAATTTGTCGTGTAAACGATTTTATTTTTAGTTGTTCAATCTGTGCCTATATTTAGAAAAAGGCAACCATTTATTCTGTGTAAACTAGAATCTGTAGTTCAGTGCAAATATAGATATTTCATTTATTTTGCCAGAGGCTGAAATGTTTGTTAATTTGGGATTAATAATTTTACATCATGTTTAAGTGTGTGTGTGTGTGTCTGTATAAAACATAATCATGACATCTCTAAATAAAAATCTAATTTTATTGCTTAATATTCATAACTGTGAACCAACAGTAGCACCCCCACTCTACTTGTGTACAAGTATGAATATTTATCAGAAGACAGAATAGTAAATTCTCAAGATATGTGAAAGTATTACTTGTCCATTTTTGTAAAACAATTTTGTGCAGTTTAGAGGCAAATGGCTGTGTGCAGTGTGCAGGAAAGCTTCTCTTAAAAAAGGACAATATGAAATTCTATTTTAACCACAAAGGAACAAAGTCGTTTCTTTTTATTATTATCAAATTTCATCAAGAACATATGAAACCACACACTGTATCTCTCCCTAGGTAAAGGCAGATGAAGGAAGTGCCCTGATGTTCTCGATTGTCTCATTCAGTGTCCATCACTTGAACAGATTCTTCCAAAACATCCAGTGTTAATGGAGTCACTGTTTTAGTGAGTACAGCAGTAGTGCCCGGCTTGTATCTGTATGAGCCCTCCCTGGTGCAATGGAAGAAAGAGAGATTTGAATGTTAAGTTGTTCTTTTTACAAATATGGTATAGGTGTACATGATTAAAGTCAACAAGAAATCTAAATTAGTATTTACATTCCTATTCTAGTTCCTAGACATTCCAAAATAAAATATAGTCAGCAAGCCCTCTTATTTTTCAAAAACACATATGGGTTGTGAATGAAGTTTTTTGACTTGAAAGACCATGTCCCCAAACATTATATTCTCATGGTTATATTGAAGATAGAAGCGCAAGTGATATTAGAAAGTTGAGGTTTATTTGAAAACAACAATTTGATCAGGGCAAGTGACAGTCTTAAAATAAAAAAAATAATAAAAACCTGTGTTAAATTCACACCTTCAGCCAGAAAAAGAATTAAGTACAATAAAAACAGACTGAGCCTGCCCCATGACTGCCAGTGATAATATCAAACACAACTGAAGTTGTCTTATCGTCAGTAGTGTCAGTATCTAAGCAGATATCTCAATATCTCCCTTCGATTCTCCAGCGACAATGTACATGAAGCTTATGACTAGATGGTGGCTTTACATGTATAATAAGTGCTGTTTTCCATATTGCACTGGTCTAGGTGTCTTACCTCTGTCCCTTCTGAGCGGGCTGGTCGTAACCCCTCAGATAATCCACTCCTTTCTCAGTAATCACACAAAGATCTACGTTACTGCCCGATCCCAGATCACAGAAGATTCCTGCAGTGATGGCATCTCGTACCAGCTGCTTGCCATCCTCCAGCTGTTCATTACAGAAGAGTTATATAGATATGGGTTTGACAAACATAAACAAAATAAAAATGAGAAATTCAGAATATTGAAGTGATTGCATTTGTACTGAAACAGCACCCAATGATCACATATCAGAATATGAATATATTCTCTGTAAAAAAAAAATCTGTCTCACCGCCATATTTGGCTTGTAACGATCTTCAAACACAGAAATGGCAGCAGCTGCTCCAGACCCTGAAATATATATTTTTGCAATATGAGAGCAGTTGAGAAGAAATGCCATCCTGTTAAACTGAACCGATCAGCCTCAATATTAAAACCTCCTGCCTAATATTGTGTAGGTCCCCCTCGTACTGCAAAAACAGCACCAACCTGCATCTCAGAATAGCATTCACGGATGATATTCTTCTCAACACAATTGTACAGAGCGGTTATCTGAGTTACTGAAGACTTTATCAGTCTGAACCAGTCTGGCCATTCTCTGTTGACTTCTCTCATCATCAAGGCATTTCCATCCACAGAACTGCCTCTCAATGGATGTTATTTTGTTTTTGGCACCTTTCTGAGTAAATTCTATAGACTTTTGTGTGTGAAAATCCCAGAAATACTCAAACCAGCCCATCTGGCTCCACACTTAACAGGGAGGCAACTTTTCTCAATTCTTACTTCTAGTTTTATTCAGATAGAATAATTGTTTTAATCATTATGGCCTGGATATTATGGTTACACACATAAATGAAATTTGCAAATTGAATGGAAACATAGCTATAGATGAACATTAAGTTCACTGCATAAACAGTGACAGTGTGTTTAAGTACTACATGACAACAAGAATTCTCAATCTGCCACACCGACAATCACGTCACCACTAGCAGGAAGAGCATGCAGGTACATTCACCTGTAATCTCACCATCACCAGTACAGAGGGATGCTATTTACTGAATTCATACCCATGGTAAGGAAAGGAAGTTTATCATAGGAGCCATGAGGGTAGACACTGTAGAGCTGTGGCCCGTCAACATCCACACCGCCCACAATCAGAGAGGAACCGATGTGGCCCTGATACCTACAAAACAACAAACAAACAGCTTCCTTCATATAACTGTTGCCCTGTATACTTTAAAGACAGAAAGAACTCATTTTGACACATCAGTTTACCATATTGAGTCACAGAATGAGCATCACGCTTTTACCTAAACAGCATCTGTTTGAGCTGTCTGGTCACCGTGATGACGAGAGGAGGTCGTCCGGTACTGAGTGAATGCAGCTCCACGTTTGATGACATCATCTGAGTGGTGACTTCAGCATCAGCAGCAACACCTGCACCACAACAGCTACAACAAAACACTTTTCTCAGTTACCAGCGGCAGTAAAATATAATTGTGTGCACTGTCAAGGAAATGAGCAACCATTCCATCTGATTCACTCACTAGATTTTGGGGGCTATGTAGTGGATCTTCATACAGTTCTTATCAGCCACAACCATATCATCTGTAGCTCTGGTGTCTGCTCCTAAAATCACTCCATCCTAAAATGAAATACATTTTTATTAATATCATACATAATCATACATTTATAATAATATATTTATGCAATTCATATTATAATTTAAAATACTGAACATTTTCCAAAATGTTAGCCTATTTGTTGTTTGTATAAATACCCCAAATTCAATATATGTTAGAGAAAACTTTACCTCACTTTACCCCCCAAATCGTATTAAGCAACATGAAAAAAGATGGTTATTTTTATATTCTCATTACTGCAATGTGAATTTTTTTTTTATTCATGATCGGTAAGTATTTATACATCTTAGTATTACTGCTTTGGTACTTCATTTCATTTTTGCTTATTTTAATAACAATAAAATCATTGTTCATCAGCATCATTTTGAATGTATCCACCTTATTTTTCAGTGAAACTGGGTCGCCGCCATTATCAACCTTGAAGGTGGACCACTTCCGGTATCAAAAATTCTACATTATGCTACTTATATTACAGGCTGGCAATATATGTCATCATATTATTCTCTTTAATTGTGGTTTTCATAAACTCATTGGTTTTGAATGTTTTACTGTTAATCGCATTTTGCCATTGCTTTATCACACTGCTGCACAGGCAGAATGAATGAGAGATCAGGGGCAGACAGGACAGTCCTCCATGCCATCTGACACACCTCCACAAACTTTACACAACCAGCAGAGAGAAGAAAGCCACTGGACAAATGCTGCTTTAACTTTCTTTGCATCAAAACTGCATCCTGTTTCATCTTGGCAAATTAATAAAGACATTTTACTCTCCGTTCTTGTCAGAGTGCATTCTCTCTTTCTTAGCGGTGTATAGTAAACAGACAAGCAGAAATCAGTGGCGGCTGCTGGTCTTTCAAAAAGGGGAAGCTCATTTTCGGCCTACATTATAAACTTGTCCATTTATTTAAAAGTAAATTCTGCCCTACGTTCCTTTTCAAGAAAATGATTGCAATGATATCAAGAAATAGGTTGCAGCAGTTTGTCTTTCGACTACACTTGAGAAATCCGCGATGGGACTGAGCGCGAATAGCTTCAGCGACTTCTTATAGTACAGATTCGCTGTCAGTCAAAAGGAGATGCAGTCTTTCGACAGATCCTCCAATCATTACGCGGAAATCCCGGAGTCCGGGCCAGCCCACTCCTCATTCACCCCCAGAGACGCTGACCGTCCGTGGGCGGGACATAATCGCAGCATTTATCCAATGACCGTCTAGTTTCGGAGCAAAAATACTGTTCAAAGCAGCCCCATTGAAGTCAATGGGCGCTCGGCTTCAACAGGGAAATGCACTGTGGCGCTACGGGAATATATGAGAATGAAATCGAGTCAGCCGACCTGCTATATGTAGCTGATTCTGAACGAACTCGTTTTCGAGATGAACATGTTCTAACGCATTTTTAGTCAATAAATTGTTTACACAATAGTACATATTTGCCATTATTTTTTTGACATTATAGGGGAAACCGAGCTTCCCTTGCAGTCTTAAAGAAATCCCCACTGGCAGAAATAATGTCACAATGCAAAAGAAAATCTTCATCGTCCTTAAAATTGGCTTGATTTTCTTTATGAATATCTAAAACTAATTTCAGATTTGTTTTGTATTAATTTGTGGTTGAATATGGCCAGGACATTTTCTTTTTTTTTTGTGAGAATCACCCACATAAACTGTTCTTTGACATGCCAAAACAGACCTTGAATACCAAGCCAGCGATGGTGGTGCCCGTCTTCCTGGCTTTTGGTGCACTGTAACCCTTCTCTGATAAGTTTGCCTCCAGAACAGCATTTCTTTGAAGAAAACACAAATGTGGACAAGTTTAACAAACGGTACACTCCAAAGAGGTAGGCTCAAAGTTAAAGCAGTTCTGCTTTATACGTATTTAACTCTTTGACAATCATTGTTTGTAGATGCAAGAGAAAATCCACTTGTATCTGAGATGAAATGAGTACTGTGATGGTAACAGACGCCATGGTACTTTTTGTCACAGTAATGAATGATTGATTTATTCAAGTACCATTACAGTCTATGGTACTCAAAATCAAAGTATTAAAGGTACTTCAAATAATACCATGGTACTAACATAGTATATGTCAAAAAAACATGTAAAAGCATTTTTTTTAATCAACAGCAACATGCCATTAACGTGGTACTGTACCTTTTGTTGTGTTGTATGTTTAGGAGTAGGCCTTGTCTACTCATTCATAACAAAACCTACCAAACATTTTTTAGTTGTTGCTATAACTTGTGCAAAACTTCATGAATATTAGTGAGTAGTAATCATTGTCTATCTTGATCACATCAGTGTTCATATAAAGCGAATAAATGTGCCTGACCTGCGCGTGTTCTCAAAAGAGAATCCTCCTGTGGGTGTTTGCCACTGTGTCGAGCTGTTCAGCATCTTTCACCTGCACTATATGATAAATATAGAATTAGCAGAGCTCTGAGAGACCGAGTAGAGTAAATTACTTTGCTATCTACCGCTTTTAAGCGTTTACTCTCAGCTCGAAACGCAGCGTCGGTGTGTCAGCACTTTATACGCCTAAACAGTTTTCTTCTTTTACTTTCATTTTGGACACAGCTAGCGTTGCCAAGTGTCTGTTACAAAACCAGCCCAACTGCTAATTAAAACTAGCCCAAAAACCTATAAAACTAGCCCAATATCAAAACTCAAAATATGCCACTAACCTAACCTATTTTTAAAATTTTTAAAGTCCCTACAGTCCACTTTCTGACGATTTCCCTTAATTCCTAGACCTAGTTGAGAGCGCAAATGCAGCGCATAATAAGAGTTCCAGAGTACACCAAGTTTAGAACATTTCCGTGTGATAAATTGGCCAATATAATCGAATATATATTTCTAAACAATTAACTCTGAAGTTGACCATCAAGTGTGGGTGTCATGTGATTTCAACTGGATCCACTGCATTTAATTCAAATATAATTCACACTAGAGATGCACAGATAGCATTTTAAAAGAATGAGTATGAATACTGATCATTTCTTTTTGATACTCACATGGAGCATAATTTCACTATTAATAACAATACAGGACACCAGAGCCAACCCGAGGCATAAGCGAACTAAGCGGCTGCTTAGCCCCCCCCCCCCCCCCCCCCCCTGGCCACAAGGGGCCCCCAAGAGCACATGTATAATAATTTATGTTGTTAAAATAACATTCTGTTCCTTATGTACTTTTATGAAACTTCCTAGAGGCACTGCTGAAATATTTTGGAGGTGAGTCACAACCAGTGCCACCTGCCCCAAGTGCCAGTGTTACAGCTGGTGATGATACAGCAGGTGAGTTTTCAACAATCCCAGATCAATATATTTATATGGATAAACTATGCCTTTTGTGAGATTTGTTTTTGTTTTTGACAGACAGTTTGCATTACATTCTAATATGACATCTAACATAGCTTTTATTATTATTATTATTAATATCATCATCAGCTTTCATCAGGTCCATCCTCTGCAGGTGAGGAGCACTTACCAGCACCCGCATCCACTGATCCTGCTGTTACTTCCTTTGTATTTGCCCAGAATTACTGTAGAATATTCTGATATTAATATTCCTAATTATATTTATTAATGTAATACTGTTTATCTTAAGTTATTTTATTTGTTGTTAATTGTTCTGCACTTTTGCATGTTGCTAATTTTTTTAACCAAAAGCAATTAAAGTGGTTAACTTGTTTGTCATTTTATTGGGTAAGCAATGAACCTTATACATACTTAGTGTATTATACACAGACACTATAACAGTAATTTTTATGTAAAACAAAGAGTTTTTGTTAATTTCACTGCCCTTCGGTTATTCACATTTTCTCTTTATCAGTAACACTTCACATTAAGGTTCACAATAAATTTGTTAACATTAGTAAATGCATTAGGTAACATGTTGTTACATCATTAATTAATCTTTGTTAATGTTAGTTAATAAAAATACAATTGTTCATTGTAAGTTCATAGTGTATTAACTAATGTTAACTAATACAATCTTAGATTTTAAATATGTATTGTTATATGTTGAAAGTAACACTAACTAAGATTAATAAATGCTTAATATGTATTGTTCATTGTTAACTGTGAGGGACCAAGCAGTCAAGGGCAAAGGACACAGGATTTCCAACCAAAAAATTATTTATTAATTAAAAAAAAAATTAATTACAAAATCAAAATAGTTGAATAAATGAAAATAAAGTCAGGTCTGGGCCCATAACGGAAAAGGGTCAACTGAACAGAACCTAACTTAACAGAAATCAAAATCAAACTAACCAAACCAACATGACCTCTCTAATGACACACATGAGGAACTTAAATATACCAAGGACTAGTCCATTATACACACACAGGGGACACCACAATCATCACTTAACAGTTACAACAAAACAAAAACTCAAATTATCAATAAAGAGGTCATAAAATAACTTACTCAAATAATTATAATAGAAAATAAACAAGTATCCTGTAAATAGAATAAACAAAGCATATAATCAATCATACCCCCCACCCCCTGCTAATTGGCAACATGGATTAACCCAACAGCATAAAATGGCAGCCACTGACACCAGCCAGCCCTTTAATGGAATGGACCTCCACCGAAGCTCTGCGTCCCAGGAAGCGCCAAACCTCCACTTTCCACATGCAGGTAACTTAAACTCAAAGAAATAAACATTAACACAATATACCTCTGACAGCTAGAAAGTGTGCACCCAACCTAGTCATGTAAGATACAAGTGTAAATGATAAATAAAGTGAATGTAATGAACCAAATCTGTGTCTGTCATTATTATGAAATGTATATAAGGTGATCTGTAACAAAATATTAAAAGATATAATTTAGTAAAATGTAACCAAAATAACATACAAACAAAAGGAAAAGATGTGTTCTTGCATGGGTTATTTACCGCCTTGCTGTGTGGCCACGTTGTCGGCCATCACATTAACTAATGTTAACTAATGGAACCTTATTGTAAAGTGTTACCTTTTTATCTTGATCATTCAGTGCCAATACATGCATGCACGCATGCGCGTGTACACACATGTTGGTGCAGCTATCATTATGAGGACAGTATCTATTAAACACATCAACATATTTGAAATGTTTGACCTGTACTAGTTGTCACACATTTTACCCCAGTAAATATATCTCAGAGTAGGTGGTGGTAGGATTATTTAAAAAAATAATATGCTGTATATCAAGTCTTGGCTACAAAAATGTAATTTTTGTAGCCCAGGAAAAAAGATAAAGTTAACTGAATACACATTGACCTTTTGTCCACATGGGGTCAGTTGTCCCAATGGAACCTGCCATTAAAACCAGTGACGTAAGTTTCATGTGAATGTCCATGTGATTTTCCCTGATAAAATTCACCAAAAAATATATTGTAATTTAAAAGGGTTTTGAACTAGGTGTTTAAAACCAGAATACAAAACCACTGCTAGAGAATGCACACATTTGTGTATTTAGACTTTTAACTCAAAATGTTTCCTTAAATATAGCCTTTGTGACAACTTCCCCTCACTTTATCAAAATAAAAATTATCCCTTTTCAAAAATAATTAAAATCTTTCACAATATAGAACTGTCAATCTGTGAATGAATAGATCACACTTATCTTAATAAATCGGGAATGCAGATTAAGGCAAACCATGTTATTAATAATGGCAAATTATTTACAGCAGAATTTCAAACTAATTTTAAATTGAGCACCGGATTGGACTAAAAGTCACCTTGTTATGCAGGCCAAATTGTGTTATTTGTTAAAACTTGATGTACTCATGGATGGAAAGTGCATGCGTGCACAGATTCACACTAAAGCTAAAGAAAAAATCCTGTATTATCTTTGTCACAGCTATAATTCGCCTTTTGAAAAATGCTGTAACTCAAATGGATTGAAACACTACATGGAATATTTTTAATGTACCACTGTATTTTCAAGTTTTAACAGCGCCGGACCATTTAAAAGGTGATTAAAAGTAGTGAAAATGGTGACCAGTTACATCACCTAAAATACATTTCTCTTAACCATTAATACTCACTTGGACATAAATATTAAAAAGTTGATTAAAAAAAAATTGTTGACATCTACCTACTGTAGAAATTAAATGAATGTTTGGCAAACACTCACTTTAGCAGCCGCACTCCTATCATTCTCTTTCTGTTTCAAATTTAGTAGTCAGCATGGTAGGCCTTTTACAGTTAAATTCCATGGTTACTTTGCCTCACTGTCATTTATATACAGTACTACTGATATAGGCTTATGCATTTAACCTTTAATACACTATAAATTGTAGCTGACAGCTAGCTTCATATGTTCAGTTCAACAACAATTCAAGGGCTCATTTTATCTTTAACTTTCTTAATCATTTATATTATAACTTGGCTGTGCAGCAATTGTAGTAATTGGACAGCGAACATTTAAATTTAAATAACAACATGAAAGAAAAATATACATTTGTATAAATCATCTGAACTAATTAGTGATGCACCAATACCATTTTTTCTCAGTGATCTTTACCAATCCAATGCAGCGTCGTTGTTTTTGAATCAGTTTAGAAAATGACTGTGTGGAACTGACTGGGAGTTCTCTTTTATGTGCAAAGAAGCAATACACTCTTACTACAAATTACTTCCTTATAAAATAGAGAAAACATTTATGTAGCTGTGGCAGCGGGGGCGTGGTCAAGCGCCCGTCCGGAGAGGGAAAGCGGTAAGGGCGCTTGCACCTGAGCTAAATTATGTCTAACACCTGTCTCTAATTTCAGTGAGCACGGGGAGAGCGGCATAAAAAGAGCCACAGCACCGCCAGTCAAGGAGAGAAAACACCAGTCTAGTGTTGGCTGAGAGAGAGTCACATATCTGTTGAGAAGTTTATGTACACGACTGACATTTCTGTTGATTAAAGCCTTACCTCACATTTCTTCCCCGCCTCCGTGCCCTCCTTCCTCTAGATGACCCGCCATGGGATTATAATGAGCCGCCTGGAATAACATTTCCCGGCGGCTCCGTGGAATCAAAAGCTGTGCAATATTCTCTTTAGTCTGAGTGTCCTGCGTCACCCTGTACAATCGATCATTTATAATCGCAAAATAGGGGTATGCGAGATTGACGCCTGGCTGAAGACGCTGACCATCGATCGTTTTCACCTGATCGAAGGCATGCTTAAGGGTTTCGTCCCGCTACTACTCCAAAGGGAAATCCTCGACCGGGAATTCCCTGCGAAGAGGAGGGGCGGAAGCCTTGCCCCTTCCCTCGTCATCCCGATTTGGAGCAGCCGAGGATGGCCCCAGCTCCGCCTCCCCTGCCAGCGCATCGCACATCGCACATCTTCCTATTTTAGTGCAGGACCCATCCATACAAACTCCCCCTAGCACATCTTTAATTGCTGGCCAATCGGTCCCCAAAATCAGAGGATGGGTGAGGCGGGGTCTAACCGCTGCCTCCACTCTATGTTTTTTTCCCCGGAATTTCACTAGCAAGGTCACCATCGGGTACTTGTGAACATCCCCATACACACCTCACCCTTACCCGCTTAGCCGTGCCCAAAGCCCCGGGTCGAATTAAGCGTTGATGGATGGTGGTCTGATTGCAACCGGTATCCAGCAATGCTTGATGTGCACCCCCCTGGATTCTTACCGGAATCCGGTACACTCCAGCCGATCGGGGGCAGTATGCGGGAGATAGGAAACCCGAACCACTGTCCCCACCTCCATCATCGGGCACTGATCGCGGTAGTGGCTCGGGTCACCGCACCTCCAACAGGCCGGCCCAGGCGTGACACCCGTACCTGCTTCGGTGGACACTCCCACCTGAGGGGGAGAGCGGCTGTAGGTGGAGGAGGAGGGATGGGCTGATGCTGTCGGCTGGGGTGTTGGTCTCAACCAGGCTCCTCGCCTGCGTGGGGCAGGAACGGGACCTGGAGAGAGGACAGAGCGAGAGGGTTGGGGGGAGTGGGGAAGAGTGGAAGTAAACACAGGAGGGGGAAGAGAGGGAGGGGGAGAGAGGTCCCGCAAGCCTCAACCGGCTTCTCTCCATTTGAGCTCCGGTATGGGCGACGCCCGCGCAGCGTCTTAGATGTCATATGAGAAGGCTGGGAGGAAGGACCTACGAATAGCAAAAATGAAATTCAATACGTTCTTGACCTCAGAGCAAAACTCCACACTTTGGGGAAACTAACACAGGAGAATTTGCTCCGGGCCCAAGAATGTCAACGCCGGCTGTACGACAGGGGAGCGCAGCTAAGGGAATTTGCACCGGGAGATAAAGTTTTTGTATTGCTTCCCACATCGAGCTCCAAATTACTCGCCAAGTGGCAAGGACCCTTTGAGGTCACACGACGAGTGGGGGATCTCGATTATGAGGTTAAGCGAACCGATAGGGGGGACGTGCGTCAAATTTACCACCTCAACCTCCTCAAATTATGGAGGGAGGCGGTCCCTGTGGCATTGCTACGGTGGTTCCAGAGAGGGCGGAGCTCGGACCGGAGGTTATTCCAAAGCCCGATCACAATGCTCCAGTCATTTGCGGAGACCACCTCTCCCCTTGCCAATGATCAGAGGTTGCCAAGTTGCAAAAAGAGTTTGCAGACATGTTTTCTCCTCTACTGGGTCGTACGAATGTCATCGAACACCACATCGAGACAGAGCCGGGGGTGGTGGTTCGTAGCCGCCCTTATCGCCTCCCCGAGCATAAGAAGAAAATAGTTCGGGACGAATTGGATGTGATGCTCGATATGGGGGTAATAGAAGAGTCCCACAGCGACTGGTCCAGCCCGGTCGTTCTTGTTCCCAAGAGGGACGGGTCTATCCGGTTCTGTGTGGACTATAGAAAAGTCAACGCGGTGTCTAAATTTAATGCGTACCCAATGCCTCGGGTTGATGAACTACTCGATCGGTTAGGTACTGCTCGCTTTTATTCGACCCTGGACTTAACAGAGGGTTATTGGCAGATCCCTTTGACACCAATTTCCCGAGAAAAAACAGCCTTCACCACCCCGTTCGGATTACACCAATTTGTGACACTTCCGTTCGGTTTGTTCGGGGCCCCAGCCACGTTCCAGCGTCTGATGGACCGTATCCTCCGCCCGCACTACGCTTATGCCGCTGCCTATTTGGATGATATCATTATCTATAGTAATGACTGGCAGCGGCATATACAACATTTGAGGGTGGTCCTGAAGTCGCTGCGGCGGGCGGGGCTCGCGGCAAACCCCAAGAAGTGCGCGATATGGCGTGTGGAGGTACGGTATCTGGGGTTCCACTTGGGTCATGGCCAGGTGTGTCCCCAAATTGATAAGACCGTGGTGATTGCGACTTGCCCTAGACCTAAGACCAAAAAGGGGGTGAGGCAGTTCCTGGGGCTGGCTGGCTATTATAGAAGATTTGTGCCTAATTATTCGGATGTCACCAGCCCGCTGACTGACCTCACTAAAAAGGGGGCTCCAGATCCGGTCCAATGGTCGGAGCAGTGCCAACAGGCGTTAACACGAGTTAAAGCCGCACTCTGTGGAGGGCCGCTCTTATATTCACCTAACTTCTCTCTCCCTTTCTTATTACAGACTGACGCTTCAGACAGAGGGCTGGGGGCCGTACTCTCGCAGGTGGTGGAGGGGGAGGAGCGCCCCGTGCTGTACATCAGTAGGAAGCTCTCCTTAAGGGAAACAAAGTACGGCACCTTGGAGAAGGAGTGTCTCGCCATCAAGTGGGCGGTCCTCACGCTCCGCTACTACCTGCTGGGGCGGGCCTTCACTCTCTGCTCGGATCACGCCCCACTGCAGTGGCTCCACCGCATGAAGGATACTAACGCCCGGATCACCTGTTGGTATCTGGCTCTCCAGCCTTTTAAATTCGAGGTGGTCCACAGACCGGGGGTGCAGATGGCTGTCACCGACTTCCTTTCCAGAAATGGGGGGGGGAGTGGTAGGCAGACCGGATGACACCCCGGCCTGAGTCGGGCGGTGGGGGTATGTGGCAGCGGGGGCGTGGTCAAGCGCCCGTCCGGAGAGGGAAAGCAGTAAGGGCGCTTGCACCTGAGCTAAATTATGTCTAACACCTGTCTCTAATTTCTGTGAGCACGGGGAGAGCGGCATAAAAAGAGCCACAGCACCGCCAGTCAAGGAGAGAAAACGTGTCTAGTGTTGACTGAGAGAGAGTCACATATCTGTTGAGAAGTTTATGTACACGACTGACATTTCTGTTGATTAAAGCCTTACCTCACATTTCTTCCCCGCCTCCGTGCCCTCCTTCCTCTTCAGTTACCCGAATTGTTCTACAGTAGCCTATTAAAAAAAACTTTAGTGCTAACTAGTCTGCTGGATGCATCAGCAAAATTAACAGTAATTCCAGTGCAAATCTTTAGTAGAGAAGAAGCCAGTTCTCTTTACACATTTTTGTTAACTTTTTTCTGTACTTGTAAATGGATTCATAACTCTAATAGGATATCAGTCCACTTTTCATTCAACCAGTACATTTTTGGAACCGCATCAATCTAAATATTATTGTAATTTGTAAATAATAATAATAATAATTATTATTATACAGTTGAAGTCAGAAATTTACATTAATTTAGGTCGAAGTCATTAAAACTTGTTTTTTAACCACTCCACAGATTTCATATTATCAAACTATAGTTTTGGTAAGTCGTTTAGAACATCTACTTTGTGCATGGCATGAGTAATTTTTCCAACAATTGTTTACAGACCGATTGTTTCACTTTTAATTGACTATATCACAATTCCAGTGGGACAGAAGTTTACATACACTGTAACATTAACTGTGTATTATGCATCTTGGAAAATTCCAGAAAATGATGTCAAGCCTTTAGACAATTATCCAATTAGCCTCTGATACGAGGTGTACTGAATTGGAGGTGTACCTGTTGATGTATTTTAAGGCCAACCTTCAAACTCGGTGCCTCTTTGCTTGACATTATGGGAAAATCAAAAGAAATCAGCCAAGAACTCAGAAAAACTATTGTGGGTCTTCACAAGTATGGTTCATCCTTGGAGCAATTTCCAAATGCATGAAGGTACCATGTTCATCTGTACAAACAATAGTATGCAAGTATAAACACCATGGGACCACGCAGCCATTATACCGCTCAAGATGGAGACACATTCTGTCTCCTAGAGATGAACATAGTTTGGTGCAAAAAGTGCAAATCAGTCCCAGAACAACAGCAAATAACCTTGTGAAGATGCTGGAGGAAACAGGTAGACAAGTATCTATATCTACAGTAAAATGAGTCGTATATCGATATAACCTGAAAGGCTGCTCAGGAAGAAACCACTTCTCCAAAACCACCATAAAAAAGCCAGACTACAGTTTGCAAGTGCACATGGGGACAAAGATCTTACTTTTTGGAGAAATGTCCTCTGGTTTAATGAATTTTTTTTTTAACTGTTTGGACATAATGACCATCATTATGTTTGGAGGAAAAATGGTGAGGCTTGCAAGCTGAATACCATCCCAAATGTAAAGAAGATTGTGGGGGTGCTTTGCTGCAGGAGGGACTGGTGCACTTCACAAAATAGATGGAATTATGAGGAAGGAAAATTATGTGGATATATTGAAGCAACATCTAAGACATCAGCCTGGAAGTTAAATCTTGGTCGCAAATGGGTCTTCCAAATGGACAATGACACCAAGCATACCTCCAAAGTTGTGGCAAAATGGCTTAAGGACAACAACGTCAAAATCAAATCAAATCACTTTATTGTCACACTACCATGTACACAAGTGCAACAGTAGGTGAAAGTCTTGTGGGCAGTTCCGAGCAACATAGCAGTCATGACAGTGACGAGACATAAACCACTTTACAATAAACAACATATTTACACAACACAATTTACATATCAAATGTACACATACTTACACAACACAATAATAATAATATACAATGTATAGTAAACAATACACACAATATAGAATGCACATACAATACAATAAAAAAAGAGTATATATATATAAAAAAATATATAAATAAATAAATAAATAAATAAATATATATATATACAGTAGTTGTATTGAGGAGAATATATTTGACAGTCCAGTGTGAGGTAATATATTATAGATTAATAAAGTGCAGTGCTAATTATTGATCATAAGAGATCAAGTGTTCAAAAGTCATATTGCTTGGTGGAAGAAGCTGTCATGTAGTTGGCTGGTGTGGGTCCTGATGCTGTGATACCGCCTGCCTGATGGAAGCAGAGAGAGAGCAGCACATGACTCGGGTGGCTGGAGTCTCTGATGATTCTCCGAGCTTTTTTCACACCCCGCCTGGTATAGATGTCCTGAAGGGAGGGAAGCTCACCTCCGATGATGTGTCTAGCAGTTCGCACCACCCTTTGCAGGTCTTTGCAGTTGTGGGCGGTGCTATTGCCATTCCAGGCGGTGATGCAGCCAGTCAGGATGCTCTCTACAGTGCTGGTGTAGAACCGTGTGAGGATGTGGTGGTTCATTCCAAACATCTTCAGCCATTTCAGGAAGAAGAGGCGCTGGTGAGCCTTCTTCACAACAGCCTCAGTGTGGACGGACCATGTGAGTTCCTCAGTAATGTGGACACTGAGGAACTTTCCAATTCAATTCAATTCAATTTTATTTGTATAGCATCTTTCACAACACACATCGTTTCAAAGCAGCTTTACAGAAGATCAGCATTAACAGACGATAAAACTTTAATGTCTATAAACTCGATGAATCATCATTGTGTAATTAGATAAAATACGATTCTTTATCGTGTTTAAAAATAATTTAATAATAATTGTATTAATAACCCCAGTGAGCAAGCTGAAGGCGACTGTGGCAAGGAACACAAAACTCCATAAGATTTTGATTAATGGAGAAAAATAACCTTGGGAGAAACCAGAATCACTGTGGGGGCCAGTTCCCCTCTGATTAACATCATGAATATAATGTTAAGGGTCAGTGTTTAAACATTGATTGTGTTTGAACTGCAAGATTAATGACCAATGTCTTTGAAGTCCATCCTTGATTAATTGCAGAAGTTCACATAGATGCAATTGTCATTGTTAATTGGCTGATGAAGGCTTTTGTTCTAGTGACCTCAGGATAGGAGTCCCGAGGTTGAGACATGGAAACAAATAAAATAATATTAGAATAGATGCCATTAAATTTATTGCAGAGTTAGAGATCATGACCAAAGTTTCTGGTTTCTGGTTCCGGCAGACCCAGCTAAAGCAGCCTAATTGTGGGTTGGAGGATAAATTAGGTGTATGCCTGGATAAATAGATGAGTCTTTAGTCTAGACTTAAACTGAGAGAGTGTGTCTGCATCTCGAACAGTCTTAGGGAGACTATTCCATAGTTTAGGAGCCAAATATGAAAAGGATATTCCTCCTTTTGTGGATTTTGATATTCTAGGAACTATTAACAGGTTAGAATTTTGTGATCTTAATGAATGTGTTGGAATATAGCTTGGTAGAAGATCACAGCTAGACCATTCAAAGCTTTGTATGTAGTTAACATAATTTTAAAGTTAATACGGAACTTAACAGGTAGCCAATGTAACGATGATAAAATGGGGCTAATATGAACATATTTCTTGGTCCTTGTTAGCACTCTGGCTGCTGCATTTTGAACCAATTGAAGTTTATTTATTGATCTTGCTGGACATCCTCCCAGTAATGCATTACAATAATCTAGTCTTGAGGTCATGAACGCATGAATTAGTTCTTAGGCATCAGCAACAGAGAGCATATGCCTTAATTTAACAATATTGCTTAGGTGGAAGAATGCTGTTCTACAAACATTGGTGATTTCATTTTCAAAGGACAGATTGGTATAAAATATTACACCTAAGTTCTTGACTGTTGAAGTGGATGTAATAGTACATCCATCTAGAGTCAAATTATATTGCAGTGGCTTATTTTTTAGAGTTTTTTGGTCCAATAATTAGTACCTCTGTTTTGTCAGAATTGAGTAGAAGGCAATTTTTGGCCATCCAATCTTTTATTTCATTGATGCACTCTGCTAATTTCGAGAATTGTGAAATCTCATCAGGTTTTGTAGAAATATAAAGTTGTGTATCGTTAGCATAACAGTGGAAACTTATTCCACAATTCCTGATAATATCTCCCAGGGGAAGCATATATAAGGAGAAAAGCAGAGGCCCTAAAACTGATCCCTGTGGTACTCCATATTTTACTTTTGTTTGGTTTGACAATTCCTCATTTACATAGACAAAGTGGTAGCGGTCTGATAAATATGACCTAAACCATGCTAATGCAACTCCAAAAATGCCAACATAATTCTCCAGCCTATTCAAGAGAATGTTGTGATCTATCATGTTGAATGCAGCACTAAGATCTAAAAGCACTAGAAGAGAAATGCAGCCGCGATCAGATGAAAAGAGCAAGTCATTTGTAACTCTGATAAGTGCAGTCTCTGTACTGTGATGAGGCCTAAATCCTGATTGAAATTCTTCGTATATACTATTTCTCTGTAGAAATGAACATATTTGGGAGGATACTACCTTTTCTAGTATTTTTGACATAAACGGGAGATTTGAAATTGGTCTATAATTAGCAAGTTCTCCAGGATCATGTTGTGGCTTCTTAATAAGTGGTTTGATAATTGCCATTTTAAAGTTTCTTGGGACATGTCCTAAGCATAGTGAGGAGTTAATGATATTAAGAAGAGGTTCTGAGATTACAGGAGATACCTCTTTTAAGAGCTTAGTTGGTATAGGATCTAACAAACAAGTTGTGACTTTTGATGTTTCGATAAGTTTTGTTAGCTCTTCATAACTTATGACAGAGAAAGATTGAAGTTGCACGTGAGGAAAATTATTAGGCACTGTTTTCTGAGGTGCGATGACAGATGATTGCATAATTCCAATTTTATTTCTGATTATTTCAATTTTATCTGTAAAGAAATTCATGAAGTCATTACTCTTGAGCTGTGACATAATATCTGGTTCTGTTGAGGCTTTATTCCTAACCAATTTAGCCACAGTACTGAATAAACATCTAGGATTGTTGTGGTTATTTTCTATGAGTTTACTAAAATATGCTGACCTGGCAGCTTTTAGTGCCTGTCTGTAACTACAGACACTATCCTTCCATGCACCATGAAATACCTCTAATTTTGTATTTTTCCACATGCGCTCCATTTTCCGAGCTGCTCTCTTGAGAGCATGAGTGTGATCATTGTACCATGGTGCAGGGCTTATTTCTTTAATTTTCTTTAAATCGAAGTGGGGCGACAATATCAAGAGTGCTATAGAAGACTGCATTTATATTTTTTGTTATTTCATCAAGTTCTTCTGGGCTTTAGGGTTTATTGAGTGTATGAGATAGATCTGGAAGATTATTAGTGAAGCTATCTTTAGTGGTCGAAAGAATAGTTTTACCTGAACGATAGCATGGTGTAGATTGAGTAACATTAGTTGACTGCAGCATACAAGAGACGAGGTAATGATCCGAGATGTCATCGCTCTGCTGCAGAATTTCTATATTATCAACATCAACTCCATATGAAATAATTAAATCTAGTGTATGATTATGGCGATGAGTTGGTCCTGTTACATTTTGTCTGACTCCAAGAGAGTTGAGAATATCAATAAATGCTAATGTATCATTTTCATTATCTATGTGAATGTTGAAGTCACCAACAATTAAAGCTCTATCTACAGTAACTACAAGATTTGATAAAAAATTTGCAAATTCACAAAGGAAATCAGAATAAGGCCCGGGTGATCTATACACTGTAGAAAGGGTAAAAGATGACGGTGTCACATTAAGCATTATTAGTTCAAAAGACTTACATTTATATCCTGTCTTCTGAGTAACACTGAAAACTTCACTGTAAATTGTAGCAACACCTCCTCCTCGACCCTTCAGACGAGGCTCATGTTTATAACAATAACCTGGGGGAGTAGATTCATTTAAACTAATATATTCATCCGGTTTAAGCCATGTTTCAGTCAAACATTGCGCATCCAATCTATGATCTGTAATCATTTCATTAACAATTAGTGCTTTGGTAGAAAGTGATCTAATGTTTAGTAGCCCTATTTTTATATGATGTGCATTTTAATTTGTTTATTTTGTTCAAGTTTGACCTTAATCAGTTTTTTTCTAAATGATTTAGTGAGGGTATTGTGTTTGGTAGTTCGGGGAACAGACACAGTCTCTATGAGATATCTAGGTGATACAGTCTCTATGTGTTGTAGTTTATGTGACCTGTATGACGTCTCAAGGCAGCTAGCAGACGTTCGGATTAACCAGTTTGTCTGCTTCCTGACCTGGGCCCCAGTTAGTCAATTACTATCATTATTAAGACTATGAGCCAAATTACTAGAGAGGAGAGCGGCACCTTCCCTGGAGGGATGGAGTCCATCTCTCTTTAGCAGGTCAGGTCTACCCCAAAAACTCTTCCAATTGTCTATAAATCCTATTTTATTCTTCAGACACCACTCAGACATCCAGCCATTCAGTGACACTAATCTACTATAAACCTCGTCACCAGGATGAGCAGGGAGGGGACCAGAGCATATTACAGTGTCTGACATCCTTTTTGCAAATTTGCACACCTCTTTAACATCTTTAGTGATCTCCGACTGGTGAAGCCGGACATCGTTAATGCCGACATGGATAACAATTTTAGAAAATCTACGTTTAGCATTAGCCAGCACTTGTAAATTTGATTTGATGTCAGATGCTCTGGCCCCCGAAATAGTGGCTGGAGTCTCTATTTTGGCGATTCTTACAATAGAATCGCCGATAACAAGGGCTCTTTCAACATGATTCTCAGTGGGTGTTATCACTGAGTGGGCAGAATTGATTGGAAACCCTAACAGTAACGGGAGTGTGGTGTCTCTTTGCTGAGCGAGTATGTCGCCAAGACGTCACCCAAATGCCCTGCTGCAGGGGCTCTATAGCCGGAACCAAAGTGTGTATGTTGCTCTCTGTACTGCCCGCATCCGAAACAGTATCTACCGGCTTCTCTTTCTCACTGACCCCCACTAGCGTTCGGATGCAAGTCTCTAACTCATTAACCTTCTCCGTCAGCCTGACTAATTCCTTACATTTATCACAAGTGAATCCCTCACTGCTGACGGAGGAGGCTATTGTAAACATGTGACATGCAATGCAGGAAGAAATAACATTAGCGGATGCCATGACTTACCACATATTGTTTGCTGTTGGTTGTTCCTGAGCGGTGAGGGATTGAGATTGATGTGAATCCCTCACGCAATTGTTTGTTGTTGTTGGTTGTTCTTGATAAGTGGTGCTTTGAGATCGATGAAATAATCTGTGTGCAGCGGAGGAGAAAAAAAACAAAAAAAACTTGAAGCTGCTGTCTCTCTCCAACGGTGCTCCATTAATGGTGATGGGGCTGTGTTCTCTGTCTTTCCTCCTGAAGTCCACTACAAGCTCCTTGGTCTTACTGACATTGAGGGAGAGGTTGTGCTCCTGACACCAGCATGTCAGAGTGTGCACCTCCTCTCTGTAGGCTGTTTCATCATTGTCAGAGATCAGACCTACCACCGTCGTATCGTCAGCAAACTTAATTATGGAAGTCAAGTTATTGGAGTGGCCATCACAAAGCCCTGACCTCAATCTGATAGAAAATTTGTGGGCAGAACTGAAAAAGCGTTTGTGAGCAAGGAGACCTACAAACCAGACTCGGTTACACCAGTTCTGGATGGAGGAATGGGCCAAATTTCCAGCAACTTATTGTGAGAAGCTTGTGGATGGCTACCCAAAACATCTGACCCAAGTTAAACAATTTAAAGGTAATTTCTGACCCACTGGGAATGTTATGAAAGAAATAAAAGCTGAAATAAAGAAATTTTTCTACAATTATTCATTTAAATGTATTTGACTAAGGTGTATGTAAACTTCTGTTCCCCGTCTGTCGCTCACTTCGACGTTGTGTCAAGGAAGCGACACTAGGGGTCTCTCTTGATCGCTGAATATGCCTCTGATCTATGAAAAAAGGCCAATGAGAGTTGGCGAACAGTATTTGCATACCCCGCCCCCGGACATACGTGTATAAAGGCTCGTTCATTCAGTAATTTTCTTCGGAGCCGATGGTCGTGTATGCAGGCAGCTGCGAAACACCAGATATCCTGCTTCTATCCTATGATGCTCTGCTTTGCTGTTGGATCTACAGCGCACTTCAGCGGCTTTTCTCTTCTCTGCACGGCATGCAGTTTGCCCCTGGGCGCTTCAACAGTGCAGAGTTTCCCTTATAAAGAGCAATTTTCTCTGTAAAGAGTTTAATTCTCTAAAAGAGCAATACACAAGCAGCGTTGAACGTCCTTTTTAGGACGCGTCTTTTTAAAGTTCCTGGATGCGGTAGAGTGCTCTCCGCTTCAGACGGCCACAGGCGTTGTATCGTGTGTCTGGGAACCGATCACACCGAGGCAGTGTTTGTGGATGGTTCATGCTTTCACTGCGAGAGAATGACCAAGGCAACGTTGCGGTCGCACAGGATTGAGGACGATGCGGCTGGTGATGGAGGTGATTTGGGGAGGGCAGCGGGTGCAGCTCCGCCGGGTATGCCCCCTCGGACCACCCGCCCCCCGATACGCTCGTTGACCCCCGTCCGTGCTCGAGGCAACAGCGACTCGCTTCCGGGCCGGTCTGCCTATCCTCTGGAGTTCGAGGTGGTTGAGCTCGCCGCTCCATCGGAGAGTGCGGCGTCTGACGCTGACGCCTCCCCTGGGCTGCCGCCTTCGGGCCAGCACTGATGAGACTGATGCGCAGATGTCCAACATGCTTGCCCGGGCGGCCGTTAGTGTGGGGTTGGATTGGAACCCTCCATCCACCCCACACCCGTCACGGTTGGATGACTGGTTCCTGGGGTCTGGGCGCCGCTCACAGCCTCACCCCCCACCGGTCCCGTTTTTCCCGGAGGTGCATGACGAGCTGACGTCTTCGTGGAGAGCCCCGCTTTCCATTCATCAAAAGCCCTGCTCGTCCACTCTCACTACCCTCAACGGCGGAGCGGCCCACAGGTATACGGCGATTCCCCAGGTGGATAGGGCTGTTGCGCTCCATCTCTGTCCCGGAAACCCTACCACCTGGCGCGGGCGCCCTATACTCCCTTCCAAGGCCTGTAGGACGACATCCTCGTTTAACACCAAAGCCTACAGCGCCGCGGGACAGGATGTTTCTGCCTTGCACGCCATAGCCATCCTGCAAGTCCACCAGGCCAAGGCGTTCGGGGATCTGCACGAGGGTAGCCCTGAACCCGATGTGCTGCAGGAACTGCGCTCAGCGACCGACCTTGCCCTCAGAGCCACGAAGGTCACCGCACAGGCACTCGGGAAGGCGATGGCCACCCTTGTGGTCCAGGAACGTCATCTATGGCTCATCCTGGTCGAGATGCGCGAGGCCGACAAAGTTCGCTTCCTCAACGCCCCTGTCTCCCAGTTTGGCCTCTTTGGCGACACCGTCGAGGACCACGCCCAGCAATTCTCCATGGTGAAAAAGCAGACGGAGGCCATCTCACACATCCTGCCCCGCCACAAACCTGCCACAACAGGCACTGCCCTGTCTGCCCGCCGAGGGTGAAGGCAACCCAGGCCCAGCTCTCAGCCCCTGCGTCGAGCACACCGCAGGAAGCAGACGCCCCCCGTCTCTCGGACCCCCTCTCAGACCCATAAGGCTCCCAGGCGCTCCTGAGACGGATGACCCAGCGACTGAGATGTTAGCTCCGGAGGTGTTAAGACCACTCCGTCCCCCAGTGGAGGGCCGGGAGGAGAATCTTTTGTTCTTAAACAATTTTCATTTGCCGCCCCCCTTAGATGGGGCTGCGGTACCCACATTCTCAATAAAAGACCTATTTCCTTTGTCTCTGGGTCACCTAGCCCCCCGCCGGTTGTGCGGAGCAAGGTAAGTGCTTTGAGTCGTTTCTCAGCACCCCAGGCTCGGGCCGCCCTGTTGCCTACTGACGCTGCCCTACCTGCTTCGCCCCACTGCGAAGCTCTGCCGGGTACGTCAAAATTAATCGTCCCTTTGGTGCCCCTAGCGCAGAGGTTGGATGCGTGGCTTTCACTTCCCAACCCATCTCGCTGGCTGGCCCGGACCATCCGACTCGGTTACGCAATTCAGTGTGCCAGGCCTCCGCCCCCCTTCATGGGCGTCCGCTTTTCCGCAGTACACGGCGAACATGCTACTCTTTTGCTCAAAGACGCGATAGAGCCTGTCCCTCCAAGCAAGATATAGAAGGGTTTCTACAGCCCTTACTTCATCGTACCCAAGAAAGGCAGTGGCTTACGACCAATCTTGGACCTGAGAGTTCTCAACCAAGCGTTGCACAAACTCCCATTCAAAATGCTCACGCAGAGACACATCTTAACCTGCATCCGGCATCTAGATTGTTTCGCAGCGGTAGACCTGGAGGATGCGTACTTCCACGTCTCCATTCTGCCTCGACACTGCCCCTTCCTGTGGTTTGCGTTCGATGGCCAGGCATATCAGTACAAAGTCCTCCCCTTTGGCCTGTCTCTGTCCCCTCGCGTCTTCACAAAAGTCGCAGAGGCAGCTCTTGCCCTGCTCCGAGAAGCCGGCATCTGCATACTCAATTACTTATTACTTATTCTGGCCCACTTGCGAGAGTTACTATGCGCTCACAGAGACCAGGTGCTCAGGCACCTCAGCCGTTTGGGGCTTCAGGTCAACTGGGAAAAGAGCAAGCTTACTCCAGTCCAGAGCATCTCTTTTCTCAGTATGGAGTTAGACTCGGTCTCAATGTCAGCACGTCTCACCAACGAGCATGCCCAGTCAGTGTTGAGGTGCCTCGCCGCCTTCAGGCCGGGCACAACGGTCCCCTTAAAACTTTTCCAGAGGCTCCTGGGGCATTATGGTGTCCTCGGCGGCGGTCGCAATCACCCCCGCCTGCTGCCAAACATTCAAACCCTGGACAGACCTGTTTCTTACAGGCAGGAGTACCCTTACAGCAGGTGTCCCGACACGTCTTGGTCATGACCAAGAGGCGTCCTCCAGATCGGGTTTGGGCGCCGTATGCAACGGGCACGCAGTAGCAGGCCAATGGAAAGGGGCCCAGCTGTGTTGGCACATCAACTGCCTCAAGTTGTTGACTGTCCTTTTGGCCCTGCGGAAGTTTCTCCCGTTAGTTCGAGACAAACATATCCTGATCAGGTCTGACAGCACCACTGCGGTGACGTACATAAATCGTTAAGGCAGCGTACGCTCCCGCCACATGTCACGACTCGCCCGTCGTCTCCTCCTTTGGAGGCTTCACCCCCACTCGGTTCAGCTGTTCTGGGAACTGTTCGGCAAGGCCCAGGTAGACCTGTTTGCCTCCCAAGAGACCCCCCACTGCCCGCTCTGGTATGCCCAAACAGAGGCTCCCCTCGGGGAAGACGCACTGGCAAACAGCTGGCCAGTGGGGCTGTGCAAGTACACATTTCCCCCAGTGAGCCTTCTTGCACAGGTGCTGTGCAAGGTCAGGGAGGATGAGGAACATGTCACATGTCACATGTTCTCGGACCTTGTACTCCTGGTGAATTCCCCTGAGGAAAGACCTTCTTTCTCAAGGACCGGGCACGCTCTGGCATCCGCACCCAGACCTTTGGAACCTCCACGTCTGGCCCCTGGACGAGACGCGGAAGATCTAGCTGGTCTACCACCCACGGTCGTAGGTCAGTGCTCCTGTTCCTACAGGAGAGGTTGCTGATCGCGCTCGCCTCCATCAAGAGGGTCGGGGACCTGCAAGCGTTCTCTATTAACAACACTTGCCTGGAGTTCGGTCCGGCAGACACATATGTGATCCTAAGACCCCGACCGGGCTGTGTGCCCAAGGTTCCTACCACGCCCTTCAGATATCAGGTAGTGAACCTGCAAGCGCTGCCCTGGGAGGAGGCAGACCCAGCCCCCTCACTGCTGTGTCTGGCACGTGCCTTGCATGCCTACCTGGAACGCACTCAGAGCTTCAGGCACTCTGAGCAGCTCTTTGTCTGCTTCGGGGGACAGCAGAAAGGGAACGCTGTCCCCAAACAGAGGTTGTCCCACTGGGTGGTGGATGCCATTCTGTTGGCCTATCACACCCAGGCCATGCCACCCCTCCTGCGGATTCGAGCCCACTCTACCAGGAGTGTGACCTCCTCATGGGCACTGGCTAGGGGCACCTCCCTAGCAGACATTTGTAGAGCTGTGGGCTGGGCAACACCTAACACCTTTGCGATATTTTACAATCTCAGGGTTGAGTCAGTCTCGTCCCGTTTTTTCTAAGGTCTGAGCCAGTAGAACTCGGTACACGTCGACAGCCTGACCAGGTGAATCGCTTGCGTCCAGTGCCCTTTCCCTCTGCCGAGGTAAAACAGTGCGCCTTCTTTCCCAGGAGACCCTTTAGGCCCCTGGTTGATTCCTCCCTAGCCCTCTTGGGTCTGCAGTTCAGCGGAGGAACTTGCCGACCCAGCCCACTACGGGTAGCCCAGGCTACCCCTACTGGAATAGGTGCTCCACAGGTCAGGCCTCCTACACGGACTCCTCCTATGTGTACTTCCATGGTAAGGTCACCTTACGAGCTGACACGTGTCTCCCTTAGGCAGTCCTTAGCTGCCCTCCGGTCGCCGTGTTGTAGCAACTCCCCCCTCTTCGATGCTGGATCTACCACCGCGCCATTCTTTCCCACGTTACCGAAGAGCCCATGTGATGTATCTTCGCCACCTTTACCTCCCCTTTTGGGCAGGTGTGGCCTCTGCAGGGTCTTTTCCCCCTGAAAGAATAGGAATTCGGGTAGGACCCCCTTCCCACGATGCAGTAAGGGCCCCGCTGCTCTTGCTCTATGCAGAGAAAACATAGAGAGAAAAGAGGCCCAGCCAGGCTTGGCCCGTTCCCTAGTTGGAAGCGTCGCCTTGTTCCCCCCTAGGGTAACCAGAAGGACTCAGACGACTTTTTTGGGGCATTGTGGAAGAGTGCGTGCAGTCTGAAACACAGTTGGTCACTTGTGCACGTGAAATACCTGCCCGCTCCTGTGTCAGCAGTACACGTACTCAGCTCAGCGCATGGCGTGATTTGAAGTGGACCCCCAGTGTCGCTTCTTCGACACGACGTCGAAGTGAGCAACAGACGGGGGACGTCTCGGTTAGTATGTAACCTCCGTTCCCTGATAGAGGGAACGAGACATCGTGTCTTTGCGGCCACGTCGCTGAGCCGAGCCGCTGAGGTGGCCAGACACTCCCGGCTCTTCAGAAAAATTCTGAATGAACGAGCGTATTTCCCTCGCCTTTATACCCGTATGTCCGGGGGCGGGGTATGCAAATACTGTTCGCCAACTCTCATTGTCCTTTTTTCATAGATCAGAGGTATATCCGGTGTTCAAGAGAGACACCTAGTGTTGCTTCTTCAACACAACGTCTCGTTCCCTCCATCAGGGAACGGAGGTTACATACGTAACTGAGACGACTTCAACTGTAAATATTATTATTAAAAAAATTATTACAAAGTGTTTGAATTTTATTATACAATAATAATCAATTTTTGTTGTAATTTCTTATCTATTCAAAACCCTTTATTTTGGCAGACCCCTACTGGAAGACTTTTAAGTGTTTGTTTGTAGGCTAGTTCACAGTAGTTTAATTCTCTTCTCATTAAACATCTGGTGAATGCTTCGCTAGTGCCATTATTAATGCATGTTTGAAGTGAAACGACCACCTCAAGAGCTTAATAATAGCAGTGCACTTGTTATATGCATGTGTGTCAACAGAGTGGTACTCATTCAGTGAAGTGTGCTGTGCATGCAGATTACATTTGAACTCATATTTACACTGCATATTAACCGCATATTTGACACAGTCTCTTACAATTCACAAAGCTATTGGATGTCTTCAACAGTCTTTGAATAAGATGTACGTGTTACACAGACAAATTTTATGGTGGTTTTATGGTTCTTTTATGTAATTCTTTGAGCTTGATGGAAACAACTATGACTACCACGTGGTATCGGATTTGTCACAGTCTCAGTGAGTTCAGCAGTTTGTTCTATTGTGTTTATGTTCTCTCCTTCATATGTTTCAGGTGCCATTGGCACACAGAACCAGCGTTTCCATGGGAACCTTGATTGTTTCCATGGGAATGCTGATCATGAAAACTTTCAGCTGGCTGTCAGCACCTGCCCCTTGTTTGTCTCCTGCCTATATTAATCCAACTCATCCGTTTCATGTTTATTGCTAGATTGTTGTTGTGTGTGTAGTTAATCACCGCTCTCTCTCTGTCCCAGTGGCGGTACGAGGGTCAGTGGACATTTGGTGCTTAGCCCAGACCTCTCTGGATGTGGGACCTTACTTTGATGAAATATCAGAATATAATACACTTTATAATACAAATCTGAATACATCTATGATGTGTCATTTATATAGTAAACTAAAAATGTGTCAATAACATTTGTCTCAGATACACTCAAAGACCAGAAATTGCATGCTTTTAATATCTACACTTTAAAATGCAATTAAAGAAACAACAACACAATTTTTTTCCCTTTTTTTTTCCCCTACATTTACCTTGTAGGTAATCATTCTCATGATTACCTACAAGGCTTTGTATGGTTTGGCCCCTCAATACTTGTCTGAACTTTTAACCCCTTTCACTCCAATGCGTGATCTCCTGTCCTCCGAATCTGTTTTTTTAACTATTCCTTCTACTCGTCTACGTTCTATGGGTGACAGGGCATTCTCTTCTCTTGCTCGAAAACTGTGGAATTCTCTTCCCTGAGGTTAGACATGCTGAATCTTTTATTATTTCTAAAATCTTCTCTTAAAACTTATTTTTTGTAATAGCATGTCTTCTTGTATTAATGTATTTCCATTTTTCTCTTTGTGGCAGGGCATGTATTAGGCTAATCAAGCCTCCAAGAGGGTTAACGGCCGACTGCAGAGGGTGGTGCCGGAGAGAGAGATAGTTTACAGACATGTCCGTCATGTGTGTGTGTTTTGTCTTTTGTTTAAGTTCATAATTAAAATATGATTTATATTGTCAAGACCGGTTCTCACCTCCTCCTTTCCCTTCTTAAATCGTGTTACACTGGTGCCGAAATCCGGGAAGGAGGAGGGATATGCCGTAGTAGAGTTCTCGCCACTACCGTCCACCCCAACGGAGCAGCCATGGCCATCTGCCGGGGGACGAGGAGCCCAGCCACCTGGAAGCAGAAGAACAGTCGCTGACCACGAGGGGAGAAGGGGCTCCTAGCTGACTGCCTGGAGCGGGAGGGGCTCGGAGACCGACCGACCTAGAGCGGAAGAACCGCTGCCAGGGGCGGGGGAGACCCCTTCGGCTCCCCGAGAACGCGGCAGGGTGTTCCGTCTGCCAGGGGCTGGAGGACTGCCTCCGATCTGCCTGGAGAGGCGCGGCTGTCGTCCGTTAGAGGGTGGAGGAATGGCCGAGGAACAAGCTATGGCGTATCGGAGAACTGGTGAGTACGTTTTTTTTTTTCATCTCTCTCTCCTCTCTCTCTCTCTCTCTCTCTCTCACTGCCACTCTGCGTTGGCCTTTTCCCTCTCTTTTAAATTGTACAGTGTTTTTTTGGGGGGGGACTACACTGTACACATATTTGGGAGTCTAACATTTATATTTTCTATTGACACAATAAAGTAAATGGTCTGCACTTATATAGTGCTTTTTTAACCTTAATGGTTTTCAAAGCACTTTACACTATGACTCATTCACCCATTCACACACAAGCTCACACAACAATGGCAGCAGAGCTGCAATGCAAGGCACTAGCCTGTCAATGGGAGCAACTTGGGGTTCAGTGTCTTTCCCCAGGACACTTTGGCATGTGGTGTCATGTGGGCCAGGAATCAAACCACCAACCCCGCGATTAGTGGCCAACCTGCTCTACCACCTGAGCCACAGCCACATCTGCTGGTAGTGAAATATTTACCTCGGCCATTGATATTAATAATGCTTTTAAAGAATTCTATCTTGATCTCTATAGTTCCATGTCTTCGTTTACTGATTGAGCATTAGGACTGCCTAACTGACAACTGAGCAAAAAAATTCTCTTAATTCTGAGATAATCATGGAGGAGCTTGGCAAGGTAATTAAGGCCTTGCCTACAGGCAAGGCTCTGGGGCCAGATGGCATTGCCATCTTATGTTACAGAACTGGCTCCACTTTTGTTAGAAGTTTACACAGAATCATTAAAGAATGGAAAGCTTCGCTAAACATGACACAATCCAGGATCAGTCTGATTCTTAAAAAGGAGTAAGAGCCAAACAAGTGTAAGAATTACTGTTCAATTTCCTCCTACTATTAAAATATTGTCAAAAATTTTGGCTAACAGATTAAGTAAAGTTATGAAATATCTTATGCATATAGATCAGGTGGGGTTAATTCTGGGCCACAACTCTTCTGATAACATTAGGCATTTCAATAATATCACGTGGTCAGTAGCGAATGATCAGTCTCCGGTCGCTGCCATCTCACTTGATTCCGAAAAGGCATTTGATATGGTAGAATGGGATTGATCTTTTTACATTTATTGGATGGATTAACTTTATAGACACCCTGATTATTTTACTCTGGATAGGGGTACCCGGCAGGGTTGCCTGCTTTCCCCATTATTATTGTGTCTTGCCCTGGAACCATTAGCAGCAGCAATAAGAAAGGAAGATGATTTTCCAGGGGTGGTGGCGGAGGTATGGTGCATAAACTTATATTTTATTATTTGTCTCTGACCCCACTTGATCTATGCCTTGCCTCTACAGAATTATTAATTACTTTTCTAAATTCTCAGGATACAGAATCAATTGGTCAAAGCTTTGTTTCTGACACCGTACTGCCTTCCAGTGGCCCAAACATGGCATTAAATATTTGGGCATTTTATTCCCAGCAAAGTTGTGTGATCTGGGTAATTTTGACCTTTTAATAAAAAGGTTTTAGAGTGATGTGAGCAGGTGGGCATCATTACATTTATTTATGATTGGGAAGGCTAAAGTTACAAAATTCAACTTCCTGCTACAATCTCTCTCTGTAGATGTTCCCCTCTCTTATTTCAAGCAATTTGATAGCATAGCGAAGTCCCTCATTTGTGTAAGGAAGGCTCGGACAGGTTAGGATCCATCTGCGGTCTTTTTATTGAAAAGCAAGAATCAAGTCAAGGAGGAAACAAGACAGGAAATTTAGCTTGGCGAGGAGTTCGTGGTTGGGCAGGCGTTTTGGTCGAGGCAGGCGGCTGGGTTCAAGGTCATACGGGCGTTTGGTCGAGGCAGGCGGCGGACAGGAGAATGGTCGTGGTCAGGAAAGGTTGGCTTTCGAAAGGCTTTGGGATTCAGGTAAGTAATCGCTCAGTGATGCAGCCGGGGCAAACAAGACTTTGCAGTGAGGGCACAGGGAAGCGAGGCTTAAGTAGAGGGGTGATGATGGGCAACAGCTATTGAGCAATCAATGCGGGCTAAAATTCAGGTGAGGCAGATCTTCGGTGATCGATAGTGGGTGCGTCTTCACCGGCGTTCGTGACAGAGCCCCCCTCCTGCGAGCGGCTCCCAAAGTGAGGGTGTGGTCAGCGACGGGGTCTACCCCGAGGTCGAGGAGCCGGTCTGTCTGGGTTGGCACGGTGGAATTCCGAGATCAAGTTGGGGTCGAGGATGTCGTCAGCTCCGACCCAGGATATTTGTTCCGGGCCGTACCCCTCCCAGACCACCAGGTACTGCAGGCGGCCTCGTTGACGTCTGGAGTCAAGCAGTTTGCTTCCTCCTCGGGCCGCGGAGCATCGGCCAGCTTCAGGAGAGACACATGAAAGGTGGAAGAAATACGAAAGTTAGAGGGCAGTTGGAGACGAAAAGAAACTGGGTTGATTTGTTTGATAATCTTGAAGGGACCCACGTACCTGGGGTTGAGTTTCTTGCAGGGCAGGTGGAGACGGAGGTCCCGTGTCGAGAGCCAAACCCACTGTCCCGGAGTGTAGTTGGGACAGGGGCGACGGTGACGGTTCGCATGCTCGGCTGTTCCTCTTATGGCTCGCTGGAGATGGACGTGGGCTTTGTTCCATACGGCCTCGCTGCGTCGTAACCAGCTGTTCACCGTGGGCACTTCTGAGGGTTCGCCTGACCAAGGGAACAAAGGAGGCTGGTTCCCAAGCATGCATTGGAATGCACTGGAACTCACATTTTTCGGCCTTGGCGTACAATTGGTGTTTAATAAGACGTTTCAGGACTGCCCGGACGTGAGTGACGTGCTCCTCCAGAAAAAATAAATTAGAATGTCGTCGATGTAAACGATCAGGCACCGGTTAAGCATGTCCCTGAAGAGGTCATTGACAAAGGATTGGAAGACCGAGGGACTGTTGGACAGGCCGTAGGGCATAACGCAGTGCTCATAGTGGCCACTGGTGGTCGAGAAGGCCGTCTTCCACTCGTCCCCCTCCCGGATGCGGATGAGGTTGTAAGCGTTACGCAGGTCGAGCTTGGTGTAAATCTTGGCGGTTCTGAGTTGTTCTAGAGATGCAGGGACTAGGGGTAAAGGGTACTGGTACTTGACTGTAACGTCATTCAAACCGCGGTAATCGATACAAGGAAGTAGAGAACCATCCTTCTTTCCCACGAAGAAGAACCTGGCGGCGGCTGGTGACGTGGATGGGCGGATGAAACCCTTGGCCAGCTCCTCCTTGATGTAGCGCTCCATGGCATCCGATTCAGGTTGAGACAGGGGAAAAATCCTGCCCTTAGGTGGTGAGGCGCCGGGTAAGAGCTCGATGGCGCAGTCACTTGGGCGATTGGGCGGAAGTTGCTGCGCCTTAGATTTGCTGAACGCCTCCCTGAGGTCGGCGTACTTGGGTGGAATATGACTGAAGTCGACGGGCTCTTCCTGCATGCTTGTGGTTCCCAGGGTGGTTGGACTTACGGGCTCCAGACATCTGGAAGAGCAGTCCGAGCTCCATCGTGTGATCTGGTTGTCCCGCCAGAAGATCTGTGGGTTGTGGATTCGTAACCAGGGAAGACCGAGGATGACCGGGTTGTGAGGGGAGTGGATGATGTAGAAACGGGTGCGCTCGGTGTGTAGCGCCCCTACCTGCAGTGTGATGTTGGTAGTGGAGTGGCAGACTCGGCCGGTGCCCAGCGGACATCCGTCTAGCGCGGCCACTGTTAAGGGAGGATCACAGAGAATTAAGGGAACTGAATGTAGTTGAGCGAAAGCTTTATCGATGAAATTGCCTGCTGCTCCCGAGTCCAACAGCACCCGGGTGTCGACGCTGAGGGTCTGGCAGGAGAGCCTAGCGGGCACCTCTAGGAGCTTAGTGGATGGAGTGGAGGAGATAAACAAACTCACCCCTTGCTGTTGCAACTGGGCTGGTCTAATGGGGCAGTTAGCTCTCAGGTGGCCCGCCTGGCCGCAGTAGAGGCAGAGGTGGTTGGCGATGCGTCGGTTTCGCTCTTCTTGGGTAAGGTGTGCCCGGCCCATCTGCATGGGTTCGGTGGTTTCGCTGGGTGGTGGCGCTGGAAGGGAGGGGCCGGACCAACGGGCTGGTCGTCTGGCGCGGAGGAGGTTATCTATACGTATGGCAAGGGTTATGAACTGGTTGAGTGACATGCCCTCATCGCGGACTGTAGCTCTTCCCTCAACCCCTGGCGGAAGAGTAGTTTGAGCGTGTCCTCCACCCAGACTGTTTGCGTGGCGAGGGTGCGGAAGGATAACGCGAAATCCGCTGCCGTGCGATCTCCTTGGCGGAGTGCCAGTAGCTGCTCGCCCGCACTTCTTCCGCCTTCAGGATGGTCGAAAACCTCTTTAAAACTTTGCAGGAATGTGTTAAAGGAAGTTTGGCTCAAGCCCTGATTGGTCCAGACGGCGGTGGCCCAATCGAGGGCTCTTCCCATTAGCAAGGAGCAGACGAGCTGGATTTTACTGTCTTCAGTTGGTTAGAGGGCTGGTTGCTGAGAGAGGAAGATGGTACACTGCATGACAAAGCTCTTACACTTGGTGGGATTGCCGTCGAACTTCTCCGGCAGCGCCAGACGAGGGGCAGCAGTGGCACCGTAAATTGGCTGGGCGGCGATCGCCTGACTGGTAGAGGGCGCTGTAGGCGCGGGCTGTGGAGCGGGCTGTCGCAGCTCTTGGACGGTCCTCATGAGCTCTTCCATCAGCGCGGTGAGGCGGCTGAGCTGATGCTGGTGTGTGGCTAGAAGGTTTGCCTGAGCAGAGAGTTCCTCGGACATCCGGGAAGCGACCGCTGAATCGGCGAGTGGCGAAGTCTCCTGTAAGGAAGGCTTGGACAGGTTAGGATCCATCTGCTGTCTTTTTATTGAAAAGCAAGAATCAAGTCAAGGAGGAAACAAGACAGGAAACTTAGCTTAACGAGGAGTTCGTGGTCGGGCAGGCGTTTTGGTCGAGGCAGGCGGCTGGGTTCAAGGTCATACGGGCGTTTGGTCGAGGCAGGCTGCGGACAGGAGAATGGTCGTGGTCAGGCAAGGTTGGCAACAGCTGTTGAGTAATCAATGCGGGCTAAAATTCAGGTGAGGCAGATCTTCGGTGATCGATAGTGGGTGCGTCTTCACTGGCGTTCGTGACAATTTGGAATGGTAAATGTCCCAGATTACATTTCATTGTTACATAGGCCAATTGATAGAGGTGGGATAGGCCTATCCAAGATTTTGTTTTATTATAATGCATTCAGTCTTAGACATTAGGCTCATTGGTCGCTTCCACCTGAGAGAGCCCCTCCCTGGTTTTTTATTGAACAGGAAGTTCTTGCCCCTATTTTACCATTGTAAAGCCTTCCTACTAAATAACTGTAGAAGTGAAGTTACACCCGTTATCTCAGCACTTGGTATGGACAAAAGTGCCAGAGTGTTTAATTCAGTTGCCTCGAGTATATGGCTGAACCCAAAATGGTGTATTAATAAGTACCTTTTCTGCTAGTCAGAGTGGATTGTGATGGAGGTTAATATGCTCTGGGACCTATATGAGAGTGGAGTTTTGAGATCCTTTGATACTATTATTTAACATTTTAGGGTTCCCAGATCTCAGTACTTTAGGTATTTACAGCTGCTCCACCTGCTATGTACTATTTTTCGGTGTAGCATACACCCCCCTAAAATAGCAGATACTCTGGGAGTGGCGATTACTGCTTTTGGAAAAGGTCATGAGGCATCAGTGTATTACTCCCTGTTAATTCAGAGTCTGGGGGATGGAGCTTGGTTTTGGAGAAGGGAGTGTGGACTAGGATTCAAAAAATGTCAAGTTTACATCTAGAGATGCAAGGGTGCGCCTGATGCAATTTAAGATTGTACATAAATTTTATAGGACCCCCTCTAGACACACTTGCCTGCTGAAGCTTTATGTGTGATGTTTTGCACACTCAATTTTAATTTTGCCCCAGACTCTGTATCTGTATCATTTATATAGGGGATAGACATATAAAAATTTGGGTTCTAGCTGGAGTTATGATTGGCAGATGGATCATTCTCAGGGGATAGAATTCGACTGGAGCACCCTGATTTCAAGAGTGTTGCAAAGAGATGAGTGGGGTGGCATCATTCGAGGAGGTAATATATAGAAGGCTGGGAAAATGGGATTTGTTTAACAGGAAGTGGGGCAGATATTTGGCCTTTTTTGAGAGTTCTCCGGGAAGGGTAGTGGAGAGCCTTCCCCGAGAACCCACCAAAAAGGCCAAATATTTGCCCCACTTCCTGTTAAACAAATCCTATTTTTGAATGGGATTTTTTTTGTTTTTATAGTTTTTTGAAAGTATACTTATTTTTAATGTTTTTTATGTTCTAATTATTTATGACCACTGGAGTGCATGTTTTTATAAGGTGGAGGGGCATAATGTATATAATTTGAATTTTTTGTTATGTTTAATTATTTTGTGAATGGAATCAGTAAAAATTGTTAATAACAAGAAAACACTCCCGACCCTTCACGTCAGTTCGTGGTGGAGGTGGATGCATTGGAGGTCAGTGTCAGAGCTGTTATGTCGCAGTGCTCTTAATTGGATGGGAAGATGCATCCATGTGCCTTTTTCTCACACTGTCTCACCCCATCAGAACAGAATTACAATGTTGGTAATAGAGAATTGTTTGTCAGATTGGCCTTGGGTGAGTGGTGCCACTAGCTAGAGGGTTCAGGGGTACCTTTCGTGATCTGAACTGACCATAAAAACTTAAAGAGTATTTTCACGGAGCAAAGTGTCAAAATTCTAGACAGGCTCGTTGGGCACTATTTTTTATGTGCTTCAATTTCGTCCTCTCATATCGTCCGGGCTCTAAAAATGCTAAGACTAACGTATTGTCTTAATGTTTTGAAATCAAGACATCCACTGTCCCTCCGGACACCATTCTACCCTCCTCTCATGTGGTGGCCATGGTGTCCTGGGACATGGAGTCTAAAGTCCACTCTGCACTGTGCAACGGCAACTTGCCCGCCGAGGGTCTGTTATTTGTTCCGCGAACGGTCTGAACATACCGGTGAGGCCATTTGTCCAATATTGCCTGCCATCCAGGTGCTGCTCGTACCTATGCTCTCATTAGGCAGTGATTCCGGTGGCCTTCACTAACACAGAACGTTCACTGGTTCGTGTCCACGTGCCCTTTTGTGCATCTGGTAAGATTTCTGGCCAGGCTCCTCTAACCGCTGTCAGTCCCTTCGAGACTCTGGTCCCACATTGCCATTGATTTTGTCACTGGTCCCATGGCAACATGGTCATCATGAACATGGAGGACCGGTTCTCGAAGGCGGCTCATTTCATTCCCCTCCCAAAATTACCTTAAGCGAGGGAGACAGCAGTTGAAGTCATTAATCACATCTTCCACATTCATTGCCTCCCAGTCGATGTGGTTTCTGACAGAGAACCCCAGTTCGTGTCAAGGTTTTGGCAGTTCTACTGACAGCTGGGGGCTACTGTGAGATTGTCTTCTGGGTTTCAACCCCAGACAAATGGGCAGGTGGAGCGAGCCAATCAAGAGCTTGAAAAAACCCTGTGATGCGTCGCCTCCCATAAGCCATCTTCTTGGAGCTCTCATTTAGTCTGGGTCGAGTTTGCCCACAAATGAGGCTATCACCCTTCCAGTGTTACCTTGGTTACCAACCCCCTCTGTTCCCTGCCTAAGAATTTGATTTGGATTGAGCTTAAACGTACTGATCCAGATGAAAATGTCAGTATGCCTTAGGCACTTTAATAGGGCTCTACAGCATGTCGCTAGGTGCTGTACTAGCAATAGGCTTCCAGAATTTTCCTTGATGCTTCACTAGGGCTAGCTTCCGAGTATTTCCCTAGGCATTTTGCTAAGACTAGCATCCAAGTGTTTCCTTAGCAGTTCAGAGCATTTACCTAGCAGTTTACCTTGGCAAAATGTAGATCGTTTCGCTAGGCACTTACTAGTTGATAATTATAAAGCTGACAATAAATAACTATGAAATATTCAATTATATATCAATTAAATAAAATTCTGTAGTAAAATCGGCAGTTTTAATCTGTTCAGATCTGATTCACAGCATTCCCTAGTTTCAGGGCTAGCTTCTTAGCATTTTCCTAAATATTTGTGTGTTAGTGTACCTTTGTTTGTGTGATAACATATAATTAATCACAAATTATGATACATTTCATTCTAGACTAATGTATCACTATACTGAATAAACCATATAGATCCTTTAAAAAGGGATTACTTGTGATCATTTAAAGCAACTTAACATTAACACATTACTGTACGAAAACTGTATATGAATATACTGTATTACACTGACAGTATTTTACAGCCTTGGCAAGTGAGAAACATAAAAAACATCTTGGCCAAAATGAACATGTTTACATTTTATTATATCAAAATCCAATAAAAAGCATTGATTTCATTGAGCCATAAGAGGCCAACAGTAATATATATCCACTTTATTTTAAGAAATCATTCTAAACATCACTGAAATACAGTGCATACAACATAAAATCACAATATGAATACAAACATCATAATCTTGATAGTTCAAGCTGATATATGTGACACCTGATCCATATAGCTTTATCCATAGTGAAGAAGGCAGTGCATACTATTTCCTACACCTGTGTGCCATTCAGAACCGAATTGAGAATGCCTTTTAAATGAACAATTAATTTCTGAATTTGAATTGAGGTAGCAAACAGGATGCACAATTGCAAGTGCAGATTTTAATAATACGTTCGATTTTTTTTTTCAGTATTAATTAAATGAATTCAGTATGAAAGATTTTTTAATAAACTAAGTTTTACTTTATGGATCATAGTGGAGAAACAGTTAACTTCCCAGAATGCTCTAATTTACCCCAATTTCAAAACAAAATGAGACACTTTAAACAGAACACCTAAGGAGAGATCTGTTCTTGCCCATTTTATTGTTGTGTTGGACCTATTAAATTCCTCTGTCATGTGTTCAATTTCTTTGAATTACAGTTAATTCTTCTTTCTGTCATTTCAGTTCCACATCCTGTGGGGTCTGGCCAATTCAATTCAAACTCAACAATGAATTGAAAGGGAGCCAATTCCATAATTTTGCTCAATCCTGGTGTCATAATGCACAGATAAAAGAGAATCTATAGAAACGGTAAACTATATTATATAAGCTACAGATGAATGGCCTTCATGGCCTTTAGATATTTTAGATATGACCAGGCCCACACTGAATCTGTGCATACATACATCTGCAGAAAGCTCCACAGATTTCCATAGAATTTGAATTTTCTTCAATTACAAAGGAGTACCCTTGTGTGGTACTCCCAGGTTAGTTTAACACATTTAAAATCCATTCCACAGGTTTTCCTCCAAAATCAGCACAGAAAATGTGAAAAAAGTCTGCAGATTGCATCTGGGCCTGGATATTATATATGTAGATGTTACTATTTCACAAGGTTTCCATTGTATGATTATATGTGCATTAATGATATTAGAGTGTGTGTTGCTTGTGTGTGTTTTCCTTATTGTATTGTGTGTGTTTGTATCTATAAACAGATTGTCCCACTTCTTCTGATCTCTCCTTTACTCCTTCCATCTGTTGCAGTTCAGAGTTTGAATGAGGTTGGGCGGAATTTCATCTCAGTGAAGGGAATGGAGAAATCTTTGCCTTTCCACTCTGTCCAGATCACTCCCTGAGAGAGATCATATGCACATGATAGAGACGTTAGAATCAGCATATGCTTACATTCATATCCATTTAAATACACTGTTCTTCTTGCTTAAAAAGTCATGCTGTGTAATATAATATTGGACAAAACTGAATAGATAAAGGCAACTGTAACATATGTTCTCAGACACAGGAGTAGTGTTTAACCCAGAGGTTGTGTTTATTGAAATAGAGTGTTAAGGAAAGGAGTTTCAGAAGTGCGTGGAGCTTGGGCTGACTTCACTGGAGTAAATGAGCGTGGAGCTGGAGAATGAGCGCAGAGCTTGGACAAGCGTGGAGCTTGGGGTGACGTCACTGGAGTGAATTAGCGTGGAAGTGGAGAGTGAGCGCAGAGCTTGGAAGAGCATGGAGATTGGGGTGATGTCACTGGAGTGAATGAGCGTGGAACTGGAGAGTGAGCGCAGAGCTTGGACGAGCGTGGAGCATGGGGTGACGTCACTGGAGTGAATGAGTGCAGAGCTGGAGAATGAGCGCAGTGCTAGGACGAGCGTGGAGATTGGGGTGACGTCACTGGAGTGAATGAGCGTGGAACTGGAGAGTGAGCGCAGAGCTTGGACGAGTGTGGAGCTTGGGAGATCATTGAGCTTCCGAGATTGTTGAGCTTCCGAGATCGTTGAGCTTCCGAGATCGTTGAGCTTCCGAGATCTCCGCTGGAGTTAAAGGAGCGAGGAGCTTGGGTTAGAAGGAGCGAAGGAATGTGGTGATGGGAAGTAAACAGGAACGAAGGAGCGTGGAGATAGGAGGATCGACAAAGGAGCGTGGAGACAGGAAAATCACAGAAACGAAGGAACGTGGAGATAGCCAGATCACAGGAACGAAGGAGTGAGTCTGTATACGATAAACCATTTAACGATAAACGCTTAACGTTTAACGAGACCAGACACAGAGTGAAGGGAGAACAGAGTATTTAACGAGAGGAACGGAAACAAGAGACAGGTGCAGGTGATTAGTGATTATTGAAAAGGGAGCGTGAAGCATAAAAGCAAGGAAAGACAGGGAGATCTGTGACAGCAACATTTCACATAACATATGGTTGTTTCTTAATCTTTGGGCACTTTCAACACTGTGAACATTTCTTTTTATTATTATTAATTTGTCTACTGAAAACATCCACCAGTGTATGTAGGAATGACAGAAGATTTATGTTATGAATTCCCACCACAGCATCATTTCCAGCACATCTTATATTCTGTATTGCTGTATAGAATTCTGCAGCACAAATGACGCTGATAAAAATGACATTAAAAGTGTTTTTTAAAATAAAATGTCTGACTCCTTTCATAGCTAACATTTTAATTACACACTATTATAATGTTTTCAAAATTTTTACATTTTCTTCTGGCTGCTCCTGTTAGGGGTAGCCACAGCAGACCACCCATGATCCGCATATTTGTCTTGGCACAGGTTTTATGCCACATGCTCTTCCTGATGCAACCTCCAGTGGTTGGGGGACTCTCACTCATGCCTAGAGGGCAATTTAGAGTCTCCAATTCACTTAACCTGCATGTTTTTGGACTTGTGGGGGAAACCAGGGCACCCAGAGGAAACCCACACAAACACAGGGAGAACATGCAAACTCCACACAGAAAGGCCCAGTTGAGCTAGGAATTGAACCTAGGAATTTCTTGCTGTGAGGCAACAGTGCTAACCACAGAGCCACCGTGCCACCCCTTCACATTTTTTCCCCCAAAATTACAGCTTTATTTGAAATGATGCCCAATAAAAAATATTCTGCGCACAAGTTCAATTTACCTTGATTTTTCAATTATTCAGTACAATTATTATACTGAAACTTTTGTTGACTTGGTAAACAAGTACACAAACTTTTGAAAAACTTTATTAGGGGCAAAATTGTTTGGTGTGTTTGAAATGACTGGGACAGTCATAATTTTTGAAAGATTAATACATTTTCACACCATAAATATTGAAATGGTTTATGCTTATTTCACTCTTTGTTTAGATTACCATATTTTTCAACATGAAGTCATTTGTATTTTTTAACATATTTTTAATTTATTAAAAAGTATTAAACATTTTTTTATGAAGGCCTGATAAAAAGTTTCCATGTAACAATTTAAATCTGTTTGTTTTAATAAAAATGAACCCATATAACATGAAATTTAGACCTGTAACTTTAACAGGATAATTTAGTGCGATTAATTATATGCCCCCTATCCATACCTAAATTCAGTAATAATGAAGGTTCCTACCATTAGAGCAATTCAAGCTTGATGTACCACCTTGATATGGCAGTAGGGGGCAGTAAGTGCTCGAGTTGTACAGGTACATGCCTCGTTAAACCAACAACCAGCCTTCTTCAGAAGCACTTTTGTGCTCAAAAACAGCTGAACGAGGCACAACAAAATGTAGGTATCTTCTGGCTCTAGTTGCTAAAAAGGCGCTTTGCTTATGATTTTTAACTATTGCTCCTCCAACTTGCTCCTCAACCACATCAAGCGGTGCCAATGACAGAGGCTCAAAGCATCATGGCCAGGCTCTTGCCACAGTGGGGAAAAACCCCGGGCCAGCTGTAGCACTCCAGACCATATCTGATTGGGAAAAGTGGAAACTAAAATGTACATACTCAATAAATAGCACTTTTTCCTCCTCACTTAGCCACAGACCCAATTCCCACACATTCTCGGATAGAAATTGAGACTCTGTGCCTTCGCACATTTACATTTACATTTACATTTATTCATTTGGCAGACGCTTTTATCCAAAGCGACTTACAAAAGAGGAAGAACATAAGCGAATCATCTTAAGGAGACAGTGGTACGAAAAAGTGCCATACTACAAAGTTTCAGTATCATCACAATAGTATACAAAACCGATTTAAGTGCAACAAGAATTGTTAATACATTTAGAATTATTTTATTTTTATTTTTTTTTATTTTTTAGTGGCTGGTTAAATACTCTTGGAAAAGATGTGTTTTTAGCTGTTTTTTGAAGATAGAGAGTGAGTCAGCTTCACGGATTGAGTTGGGGAGGTCATTCCACCAACGTGGTATGATAAAGCTGAAAGTCCGGAAAAGTGTTTTGGTGCCTCTTTATTTTGGTACAACAAGGCACAGCTCATTTGCCGACCGCAGGCTTCTGGTGGGAGTGTAGCTCTGCATAAATGTTTTTAGGTAAGCCTAAAAAATGTTCAAAGCATTTCACACAAATGCTTTGAACATATTAACAGGCATTTCCAGGGAGAAACCATGATGTACGATTACACAGTTCAATACACGAGGTGTCCGCCTCGCTTTAATGGCGTTGTTTCCTCCGAGATTTAATAAGCATACACTTATACTGTGTTAAGAGGTGAATAACCTCTTTATGGGCTTTTGCAGTCGTTACTATCTTATTCCAAAGAAAGATGCATCCATTGGCCAATCGCAGGCTTTTGTTGACTGAATATGACCCTAATCAGAATCATGGCACAAAGTTTGTATACTCCCCCTGTTGGGCTAGTTACAATTTGAATGTCTCTTAAGACTTTGCTCTTAATCCACATAGAAGGTTGTTTTCCAATCGGTAAAACACCTCTCTCTGGGTTATTAAGCACATTAGCAGCTTTTACCGCTCTTGTGACAAGAATCTTTTTTCTATACTACCCTCTAGGGCTAATTACACTAAGAAGTAATTCAGGAAGGTTAACCCCTTCCTTACCTCCATGAAAGAGCGTACCCTCTTGGCAGTGTTGTAGTCAAAATCACCTAAACCGAGACCAAGTCAAGACCTAGATAAGTGTTATCGATACCGGGACATGACCAAGAAATTGAGGGGTTGAGACCAAGTCGAGACCAAGACCAAGGCAGTACAAGACCAAGTCAAGACCAAGACCAGATCAGTACCCCCAAACTGCATGACCATTAACACTCCTCAAATTGATCTGAAAGATCCGTATTCCCATAAAAACACCCACAGAAAACATCTCGGTTACAGTTGTAACCTTCGTTCCCTGATGGATGGAGCAAGACATTCATTGTGTCAATGTAGTGACACTAGGGGTTGATCTTGAGAGCTCCGATCACCTCGGATCTTTGAGAAAAGGCCAATGAAAATTGGAGAGTACAATTTGCATGCCAATTCACCGTGACATACAGGTATAAAAGGGAGCTGGAAAGCGGATTCATTTAGGTTTTATGCTGAGGAGCCGAGACAAAGTCCCGGCCATTTCAGCGGCTAATACAGCGCTGTGGCAAGAGGGACACAACATCTCATTCCCTCTACTGACGTAACCAAGACGTCCCCCTTCTGTCACTCACTCGACATTGTGTTGATGTAGTGACGCTAGGGGTCCCTATGGAAAAAGCCACAACAGCTGAACTGTGTTCCGTGAACTGCCAATGCAGGTGCTAGCCAGCTGCTCCGTGCATAATAGCAGGTGTATCAGACTGCACGTAACCTCCCCCAACGCCCCAAATGACGTCATGTATTTCCCCACAACCCTGAGGGGGGAAAGCGATATAACTAGCATGGGAGCAGGCCATGCCAGCCACAGTCTTTTCTCTCTATGTTTTCTCTCCACAGAGTATTAGACTCGGCTGGGGCCATCTAACGCTATCATACGTGAGCGGCGCACCGAACCTAGGAACCAATCATCGAGCCGTGAGTGCTCAGGGGAGGCAATATCAACCCAATACTTGTGGTAGCCCGAGCAAGCATGGCAGTCAGCTCTGCATCGGCCTCAGACTGGGCGGGCAGACCCGAAGGTAACAGCTCAGCCGAGTCCTCAGCATCCGACATCGCCGGTGCGCTCTCCGATGCAGCAATCGAAAACTTATCCAGAGCGCAGGCCCCGAAAGAGACGTCAATCTGGCCGTGAGGTGGGCTGGTCTCATTTCGGAACCGGACAGGGGCAAACGAGCTTGCTGGGGAACGGGAGGTCTGAGGGGAATTACCCAGCGAAACCGCACCCATTGAACTCCCCAAATCGCCTCCAGCGTCAACCGGGCCGGCCTCATACCCCTGGGTAGAAGGCGCAGCGTGGGGGTGTGGCTGGAGTGGCTTTACCTCATTTGAAGAAGGAAAGCCGTGACCACAACTTTGCCATGGTCATATTCTCGCAATGAGAACATGAGCCTTCCACAAACGCTGCCTTAGTGTGTTCGCTGCCCAGACACGTGAGGCAGCGCCCGAGGCCATCGGAGGCAGAGAGATAACGACCGCACCCAGGAATCACACAAGGACGGAATGGCATCTTTAAACTTCATCTTTACTCTTTAATAGCGCTGTCGAAGTGTCCAGGGGCGAATCTGCAGTTGCCGTGCAGAAGGAGAGAAAGTCGCTGGAATGCGCAGTATCTCGAACAGCATACACTTCTGTAGATGTGAATGGAACAGTAGTAGTATTCATTTTAAAAATGTTCAATTTTGTGCAAGCATCACATCAGGTTCTCTGGATGACTTCCCCTAGAAAGCATCATTAAGAACAGAAAAGATCAAACAAGTATTCAGTACATACGTCTTCAATTTTCACTGTCTTTATAATATAGTAACTTTCCGAGTTGAATGTAATGCAGCAAGAGGTAGATTGCTAATGCTAGCTAGCTAGCTTTATTAGCATCACTTACACTTAGCTTATCTTTCTTTATGCTTCCTTTCTAAGTGCCGATAAATGTTTGACGTAGTCCCAGCCGTCTCGGTAAGCATTGCATTGCAGAATTTACATACAGATGTGTGTTTCCTTTTGGATACTTTTTTTGCAGATGAACACTTTGTGGTTTAGGTTTAGAGTTTTCCAGCCTTTTTTCTGCCACGACAAACTTTTCCCGATTAAAAAAGTCTCATGGCACACCACTATCCCACATAACCATCGTCTGTAGTTTTCTTTTTTCAAGAACTTGTCCATGTTTTCTGTCTTAATAGCGTGAACCCATAATGTTTGAAATTCGGCTATGCAAAAAACGCAAGTAACATAGGTTCGCTGTATAATGAGGTCACAGATGCCAAGAGTGCTAATTGGATAATGAAAAATCAACACACTCTTATGGGAAAACGTCAGGATTCATATGTCTTTTCAAAATTTGGCTAACATGTATGGCATTGTGCGACTGCACTCTACAGCCAATGACGTCGTAGAACATCATTTACATCTAATACGTGACAGTTACTTGCATCTGTCACACACAACAATTTGTTCTTGCAATGGCACAGCAAATATATTATTTATTTATTTACTATATTTTCTGGAAATAAAGCTGCACCTGAGTATAAATCGTACCGGGTCAATCTCGCATTGTTGATAGAGAGAGAGAAAAAAAGCAATTAGGTCGCACTGACAGTGTTTGGATCAACAGGAACTAGGACCCGGGAGCAGCCGCCCAGCCTCCATTCACTGGTTCAGATCTCAAACGCGCCATGAAGATTACCTCAGAACAGTGTTTCCCAACCTTTTTTCTGCCACAGCACACGTTTTATGACTAAAAAAATTAAACGGAACACCACTATCCCACATAGGCTAACCATTGTCAATATTCTTACTTTTCAAGAACTTGTCCATGTTCCTGTGCTTCTTAGTAGCGTGTTTACTTGTAATGTTTGAAATTCGGCTATGAAAAAATAAAGAAAGAAACAAAATACATACACATACATTGCTTGCGTTAGACTTTCTCATCCTCTGTCATTTTGACGAACAGGGTCATAAAAATTCCATCATAATCTATTATTACACGTCATTTTAATTGTCATATTTTAATGATAATAAGACATTTAATGGCTTTTATATTCGGTTCACATTTTCATTTGTAATCATGAACTTACCCCTGTAAGCATATAGGAGATATGCATTGATTTATTTATTTATGAAAAGAAGATGAACAACAGAGACACCACACGAAGCAGATGAATGTTTTTTCCCCCGCAGTGACAGCGGAGGCCACTAAAACACGACATATGAATAACGCAACATTACAATAAAGCAAATACGATTCAAATATGAACAAAACACGTAAAAAATGAACTGAACAGAACTCATTCGACAACTCAAACCTTACTCCTGGTCCGCATCGATTTAAACTGGCCTGTGCGTGATGAAACGCATCAAGGGAGACTAATGCTGAGGTAATTGTCATTAGATTTGGCATCTTTGTCTCGGACAGACGACTTCTCGTGTCAGTTTTCTTGGTGAAATTAAATGAGTTCAATAACTGGGGTCTCTGATATTCCTAAACGATAAGGTTAATATTTAATTAAAATAAATGTTTATACATTCAATGTCTTCACAAATTTGGACAGTTTTTAAATATTTCTCGTTGTTTAATCCCCTCAAAGACATTATTGGTGAAGCAAAAACATGTGTGTGAGATAAACACTTTGGTGTGACGTCGTCACTTCATAGACTTCAATGTATTCTGCAGCGCTGATGCGAGTCATGTGATGACCCTTTACGTCTATAAATATTACTCAATTCTGCACATTAATCGTTGCTCTTCACAATCACAAAAGTGACCGATTATGCTTTCAAAATGACGAATTTCTCCGAAAGGTGAGGAGTTTGGATCCCTGAAATTATTATAAAAAAATTTTTTCATGCATTTATATATTTTGTGGAATTTGATAATTTTCCACAGCACACCTGACAATCTTTCACAGCGCAGTGGTTGGGAAACACTGCCTCAGAATCTACACATGGTATCACAGTATTTTTGGACTTGTTTTAAACAGGAGAATTTGCTTTTAGTAATCGTATGTAACAGTTTCTCATATTCTTTTTATGTTTCATGAGAGAAATGCGACAAGTAAGCCACGTCTGTTTATAACATCTGTAACTCTATGCTTTGTATTCTATTCATTCATGCGGTTCACTGACTGAATGTTTTTACTACAAATGTGATGATGAAGCATCATTTTGTGTGCATGTGATGTGTGCGTTTGACTGCGGATTAGAGTTTGTTAGAACTATAATGTTATCATGGACAATATATTTAAACTGGTTGCATAAAATACTTTGTAATGGAAAATATACTGAATTGGCAACTTTAAACTCTCCTACTCTCTATGCCTTCACTAAAATACTGGAAAAAACTGTAATAATTTATTTTTAAGAATTTGATCATTTTCCATGGCACACATGACAATCTATCATGGCACACTAGTGGTTGGGAAACACTGTTTAGGTAGCCAAACTGTATTACAGAAGATTTGGCTGAAATCTCTCAGACAGCCACAGTTTCTTCTCCTGTCTCCCTCATTCACTGACTTGGTGTGTGTGTGAAGGGGGACGGGGAGGGGTGACAGCCGTTAACTGTAACAAAAATTTCAAACTAGAAATGAGAAAATGTATTACTTGCATTTGAAGCAGGAAGTTATACATCCAATCACAGTTATGATGTTAACAAATAAACCAGACAATGCACATGCAATGTAGTGATATCCCCACAGTTGTGGTTTTGACTGGTCTTGAAATAAAATTCCATGTCCTCTTTGTCTGAGACCAAGACAAGACAGAGTAAAAATGTGGTCGATTCCAAGAAGAGACCGATATCTTAAAAAAGTGGAGCGACCTCGAGTACTACAACACTGCCTCTTGGTAAACATCTCTTGTTAGCAGTTGATCCAAATTCAAGCTGGCTGTGGGGGTTTGTCTATATCCACTTGGCGAGTCCTTTCAAACTGCAGAATGAAAACCCAGGATATTGCTCTGTAAAAGTGATGCTTCATTTCCTACAACAGTGCTTGGATGCAGGGTTTCCCCCCATCAACACTAAAAGTATATGTTACAGCTTTTGTGGCGTACCACACCCCTGTTGGTGGCATTTTGATGAGCAAGCACAAGCTTGTGTTTAAATTTTTACATGGTGCAAGACATCTCAGACCATCTCGTCCTGTCACTATTCCAGTGCGGGACCTGTTTTTGGTGCTGAAAGCTCCAATTTCAGTCACTGGAAACAGTAGAATTGCGCACTCTCTCGATAAAGATTGCATTACTACTAGCACCTGAAACAATTGCCTTGTGACACAAATTTTGTATAGTCACCTTTTCGCTCTTAAACCACATAGAAGGTTGTTTTTCGTTCTAGGTTGTTAAGCACAATAGTAGTTTAATACCACTATAGTGGCATCAGTCTTTTTTACACAACCCTATTAGCTAATTACACTAAGAACTCTCTTCAGAAGGTAAACCCCTTCCGTACCTGCACAAAAGAAGTGTTCCCTTTTGGCAAACACCTCTTATTATGCATTGTGGCCAACTTTGAATTGGTTGTGAGGTTTTGGCTCTATTTGATGTAAGAAATCAACACTATCTCAGTTATACAGCACCATTATGTCTGCGGGACAGTGTCTTTAGGATTATGTGTTAACTGCCTCCCAGTGGTAAACCAGTTATCATGTTCTTTTTTTGCTAAAAATTAGGAAATGTTATCCATCAGTTAATAGCTTCCCCAAGAGGAAGCCTTTTCAGTTATTGTTAGCATTCTAGCTTAGCATTTTATTCCTGGACTACACGTAAGATATCTATCTATTATGAGAAAGCAGCTCCCCACGAGTGAGACCTTTTTTTGCTATTACCTTAGCAATTTATTTTATGGAAAAACCGTTATGTAATCTAGATTACACACAGGATATTTTTCCTTCCTGTCTCCAATTTGTAAAAATGCTCCCCATGGCGAGCCTTTTTCCTATCACTTTAATTGCATCCCAATATTTGTAAAACAATTATTGTAATCATTAATCTAGTGATTTACTCCTAGATTTCATATAATAAGTCTCAACTCTTCCTCCAGTCGGTTTAAGGTGCCCCTACTGGCGGCCCCTTTTATAAACATGATAAAAGGACTGTGAATTCAGCCCTCCCTCCAAACAGCTCATCACCTCACCTGACGTAAGTTCTGTGGAGAAAATTGTCTACACTCTGACTATTATCTTTTCAGGTAAGATAGTCCCAGGCTCTTCCCCACTTTGGCGTGGAAGTGGGTTTCCTGTAAACTTTATACCACATTTTTGGTAGCAAGTGCAACCAAATCATTATTGTGGCGTTGTGCTATAGGGTCCTCTACCATCATTTCACTGACTTATCGTTGAGTGAATGACTTGAAAGGGAACATCTAGGTTACTATGGTAACCCCAGTTACCTGAAAAGAGGGAACAAGACATTATGTAACCTTATCACAACACTGACTGCCTCCTTATATACAGTATGATAACCAAGCATGGAAGGCGGGACTTCGAAAGATATCTGCCAATGAAATTGGCATAATGGAAAACCATTCAGTAAGATCGATGATCTCAGAAGTGACCCCTAGCATGAGTTCACTGACATAACATCTCATTCCTTCCTTTCAGGGAACTGGTGTAAACATAGTAACTTAGACGGCTTCCGTTATGAATCGTGAAACACTTCCCTGTTCAGGAAAAAGTTGGATACATTAAGTGATCTTTGCCGTTGTACCTGGTGGTTGGTGTTTGTGTTGTAAAGACCATTTAGGTTGGCTTCATGACAGTTCTTGTACCACCAGCCCCCTCTATAAGACATGGCACAGCGGGTGATGAATGGCTGAGAGTCTCTGTCCCGGGTGGAAAATGGCCGTCCATTATGATATGTCATAGAGTCACCTGTACATGAAGAAATGCTTTTTAGGTACATTTAGATTTTTACAGGTATTATAACTGTAGTCGAATCAGCTCATTTATGATCTGCCCTGTGTCAGATGCATTTGGCTTAACTTGGCTTATTTATATTTTTAGCTTTAGTGTGTCAATAGGAAAAATACATTTTAGACTCCCAAACATTTCTTTTGCAAATAGAATAGAAGAGAACAGGGAGCCCTGCAACAGATGTCATGGCCCCCACAGAGCCCCCCACTGTCAGTCTGAGATTACATAAAGAGACAGAAGCTATTTAGACAGCCTAAATAGATAGAAGAACTGTGGAGAATTCTCCAAGAAGCTTGAAACATCCTATCTGCCAACAACCAAGAAAAACTGTGTCCAAATGTACCTTGGAGAAATAGGGCTGTTTTGAAGGCAAAGTTGGTCACATGAATATTGATTTAGCTTGTTTTATGTTTACTGGACTTTGTATGATGTTAATTGATAAATGAAAACTATTTATGGTATTATTTTTGAAGACATCCTCACTATGCAACACTTTTCAGGTGCCTAAAAATTGCACAGTACTGTAAATTTACATGAGTTTATGACATACTTACCGGCTGTGCCCGAGTATCCAGACACTCTGATGGTGTAATGTTTTTTCTGGCTATCCACAGAAAAGGAGGAATAACGAGCGTAGACAGACTGGTCTTCTGCTTTCAGGTCCACTCTTAGAGTCATTGGGCTCATCTGAGTGAAGTTATGAAGCTGCTCATTCCCTGCAGAGAAAGAAGACACTTACTTTTTCAATACAGTGGATGACATGACTTCGTTCACTAGAGGGCAGCAGAGATCAGAGCTTGGCTGTGTTTTACACCGCCAAACACCAGTTAAACAAATGTATTTTTTTTTAACAAGGAAACAGCTCTTATTTAACAATATCTGGCCAACTTGTTCTTTGCCTATTTGTGATCTGTAGTGTTTCAAGAGAAATTATGCATATGTCAGAAGACCTGTATGACTATAATTTGGCTTGGTAATTACGGAGTCATGGCAGCTATCCTCACCGAGCCAGAATTCTCCATCCAGATCTCCAAACCCACGGCTGTATTCACGCCAGCCCCTGAAGAAATTAGTTCTCCCATCCTTTCTTCTCTGAAACACCTAGACACACACAAACAAACACACACTGTAAAAAAGATCCTGTGCCACTTAATGGCATGCCGTGGAATCTTAGAAAATGTTTAGTGTTTGCAAAGGCAAGTTTCAAGCTTCAAGCTTATACTAATGGTTAGAGTTTTGAACAAACTCTTAAACTTAATTACTAAATTGGCAAAATATTACATAGACTAATATTAAAGGAGGGGCCTGAGCCATATTCAGAGACCAGAAAATCATAGAGACTTGGGGGTCCTCCCCTCCTGAAAAGACCAGATTAACCTGCATGCAGTTCCCATGCTATGGGAAATATTTTCACAAATTCTACCAATACCAAATGATCAGAGTTCATTTTATATGTATGCTAACCTCTGTCTGATATGTGTCTTTTTATTTTTTATAAGGAATTTTAAAAGAAAAATCCTAGTTGAAAGATATTAAATATGGTTCAGGTTTTTAAAATACAATTCTTTCTGGATTATAGTGATTTTTGTGTAATAACAGATCTTTTTAGTACAAACAAATTAGTAAATAATGAATACTCTCGTTGGACTATCTTTTGCATGATGTGGGCAGTTTATGCTGCAGTTATGGTGAACATGTGAGGCAACTCAAGTCAGCTGCATTTCCTAAATTGCATGAAATGACGTCTTCCCTCTTTACTCAACTTTTTGCAACTAATCAGCAACTCTTGCTCATGAGTCCTAAGCCTGTGACATCTGTGTTTCCAACAGTCTCTATGAATTGAACGCTAGTGCAGATGTGACTCACTCCTAACAACACCCCACATACCGTCCACCCTCCTCCATCAGTCTCCATGTCACAGTACACAAGCACTGGCTTTCCCTGCTTCCCCTGTGGAAACACCTCAACAATTCCAGAGTCCAGCTCTCCATTCTGTTTCTCCTGTGAACAATCAGTGGGAAACGGAAATCGAAGATTCCCTAAGGACAACAGAAAGAGAGAGAGAGAGTTGAGCGGTGAAAACAGTCCCCTCTCTACTAACACCATCACACTAAAGCTCTGTACCAGAACAATACTGACAAACCTATTACACCTGTTTCACATCACAAGGGCAAGCAAGGCATATGTGTAGCTACTGCACAGCTGCATCGTAACTACAACTGCAAACTTGCTAGGGCTTTATGTGTTTTTTTTGTGTTTGTTTTTTTTACAGGTTTACAGCTGTGAATCTATACTGAAAATAAAATGATTTCTTTGTAACTGTGTTGACTATTTCCTTTATTGATGGCTAAAAGTTGTTATCAGTAGTGGGCAAATGACTTGATCGTCACCATTGGTGTCACCTAATATGATCTTGTAGAATTCTTTCATGTAGTGACAGCCAACACAATAAGCTCTGCTCATTTCAAACATCATCAAACATTGTTATTTTGTTTGTTTAAGCCTATAACATGTAGTACACTGTAGTTTTAAATGATAAAACCATACTTCTGCTTAAGCTATATAATTAAAATAATTTCATTTTGTTTTGTGTCATTTTACATCTGACAGTAGTTTTCTTTTTTCCACATGCTCTAATTCATATAAATACAAACTAGACTACAAATATATGCTTATTGTGTGCAATTTCTACTCTTTTGTGTGAAATAATACAAATTGTGGCCATAAACAATTCAAGGTCATTTAAATTGAGCGTGAGCAGCACTGCAAATATAGACTCAGACATGAAACCCCCGCAGTACTTCCGCTCACATGGCGCTCATGTGTTGTGTAAATATGTTGTTTATTGTAAAGTGGTTTATGTCTCGTCACTGTCATGAATTCAATGTTGCTCGGAACTGCACACAAGACTTTCACGTACTGTTGCACTCGTGTACACAGTAGTGAGACAATAAAGTGATTTGATTTTGATTTTCAAGCTACACTCTGACGTGTTGCTGAAGCTTCTGATGTGAACTTAACATGGGCACAGAAAAAAATACTTTCTGCTCACCTGCTGATCACACTTGCAAATTGAATCAGGCCTATTAAACAGGAAACCATAAGATTCAACCAAGCTACGGCACAAATTAAGCATTTCACTTATTGGGAAATTCAAACACAAAAATTTAATTTAGCTATAGAAACAAACACAAACTTTACTACAGAAACACTATAGAAACACACCCTCACGACAGAAGCAAAATCGTACTACAGAAACACACAATCACTGTAGAAACACAACCTCACTATAGAAACACAACTTAACTAAAGATAAACATCCTTGTTTAAGAAACACAACCTCGATACAGAAGCAAAATCTTACTACAGAAACACACCCTCGCTATAGAAACACACCCACATGACAAAAACACAAGCTCACTATAGAAACACAACCTCAATACAGAAAAACACACTCAATACAGAAACACACACTCACTACAGAAACACAACCTCACTATAGAACACAAGCTCAATACTGAAGAAAAATCTTACTACAGAAACACACCCTCGCTATAGAAACAACATCTCTACATAAACAGAACCTCACTTTAGAAACACAACTTCAAAAAAGAAGCAAAATCTGACTACAGAAGCACACACTTGCTATTGAAACACAACTTTACTATAGATACACAACTTCACTATAAAAACACACCCTCACTACAGAAACAAAACCTCACTATAGAAACACACACTCACAACAAAAACAAAACCACAGTATAGAAACACAACCTTAATACAGAAGCAAAATCTTACTACAGAAACACACCCTAACTACAAAAAAATAACTTCAATATAGAAACAACATCTCTACATAAACAGAACCTCACTATAGAAACAACATCTCTACATAAACAGAACCTCGCTATAGACACAACATCTCTACATAAACAGAACCTCACTATAGAAACAACGTTTCTACATAAACAGAACCTCACTATAGAAACACAACCTCAATACAGAAGCAAAATCTTACTACAGAAACACACAACTTCACTATAGAAAAATAACTTCAATATAGAAACACAACATCTCTACATAAACAGAACATCACTATAGAAACAACATCTCTACATAAACAGAACCTCACTATACAAACACATAGAAACTATAGAAACACAACCTCAATAAAGCAGCAAAGTATGACTACAGAAACGTCTCAGGGTTATGTGTGTAACCCTTTTCCCTGAAAAAAGCGAAACGAGATGCTGCGCTGAAGAGTGCTTTGGGAACACGTCTCAGTTGTGACCAGATGTGAATATGTATGTAACACGTCAATGAACATTGACCGGAATTTATAGCCTCTGCCGATGTAATCATTGGACGCACCTTGCGCAGTGGCTATAAATAGATGCATCACAGGTGCATCATCAGGTATTTTGTCTGAAGAGCAGTCCCGGGGGATCCCAGTGCGGCAGAAAAGCGCAGCATCTCGTTCCGCTTTTTTCAGGGAACAAGGGTTACACACGTAACCCTGAGACGTTCCCTTTACAAAAAGCTTCACTATGATGCTGCGCTGAAGAGCGCTTTGGGGACGAGAACACCCACGCCACCGCACTGTGGCTGTCCGGACCCCTTCCGGTTGTGTAGTGTGCTCACAACAGCGTGAGAGGGCTCAGACATGGGCTTGAGATGTTGACTCAAGGACATAAGAGCCTGGAGTGGCATGAACATCCAAACTATAAAATCTAATGAATGTGTGCGGAGAGGACCAACCTGCCACATCACAAACCTGGGTGACTCAGGGAGAAGTAGAGGAGACATTGCGCTGTTCGTAGTGGCGAAGAGGTCCTCTTCTGCCCTGTAAAATCTCACACAGATTTGTTCCAAGTGGAGGGAGCCCTAACACTTAAAATGGTCTCGATAACCTCAGGAGAAAGCCCTGTGTACCTCAGTTGGTACCTTTCAGGGGCCAAGCATGAAAGGTTCCATAATTCGGGCCGGGGATGAAATATTGTCCCCTGTGCCTGAGAAAGAAGGTCCTTCCTGTTTGGAATGCCATCGAGGCGAGACCCTTGCTGGCGAACTCTGGCCAAGACTCCCGGGAGCAGAGAAACTGGGGGAAAAAGCATACAGACGCATTCCGGGCCATGTATGCGCCATCGTGTCCAGACTCAGGGGGGGCTGGGTGAATCAGGGAGAAGTAGAGGAGACATTGCGCTGTCCATAGAGGCGAAGAGGTCCTCTTCTGCCCTGTGAAATCTCACCCAAATTTGTTCACTACCTCAGGGTGGAGTTACCACTCTCCCGTCTGTATTTTCTGTCTGGACAGTAAATCTGCTCCCACACATGGGCATCCAGGGACAAAACCTGTTCTGAGTGACAGGAGCTTCCCTGGGCCCCAAGGAAGATCCGACGTGCCAGAAATTTAGCTGACATGAACGTGGATCTCCCTGATGGTTTATGTAAGAGGCTACCGCTGTATTTCCCACCCGCACCAAGACATGGCAGCCTCGGGAGGAAGTATTTCAGGGCCAGAAATACAGCCATCAGCTCGAGACAGTTACTGTGGCAACCAAACTGACGACCCTCCTTATCCCTTTTAGCCGGATGACCACTTAAGACCGCTACCCAGGCCGTCAGGGAGGTGTCTGTCAATAGCAGCCTGCAACAAGACACACCTAGAGTGGGACCCAAGATAAGAAACCGGGGTCTGAACCACATAGAAAGGGAATGAAGCCCACGGCACGTAACCCATATCAGCCTAGGGTATTTGGCCCTTGGAAGAAATCCCCTGGCTTTGAGCCACAACAAAAACGGTCTCGTGTGCAGACGGTCCAGAGGGATCACCGAGGACGCAGTCACACTGAGACCTAGTACAACCTTGACCTAGCCTGATTTTGCTCAGGGTATTCTGAATGGACTCGATTCTAGCGGGAGACAGTTGTTCCAGCATTGTGATTGATCTCCATCCCTGATAGACAGTGTTCTGAGTGGGAGAGAGGACACTTTTCTTGGTGCTTTTCTCAATCCCAGAGAAACTAGATGAGCTAAGACGGTATCCCTGTGCTGAACTGCCAGTCGCTGGAACTGCGCTATGGTCAGCCATTCGTCTATGTAATTCAAAATGCAGATGCCTCGGAATCACAAAGGAGCTGGCGCTGCATCATGCATTTATGAATGTGCGGGTTAAGAGGGCTAGGCCGAATGGAAGAACCCGATACTGGAAAGCTTCGCCCCCGAAAGTGAACCTCAGGAACTTCCTGTGTTGCGGCAGAACTTCTAAATGAAGAAGTAAAGTGTGTCAATAAGATTGATGGTGACCAGCTAAACGGGATGTTGGGCTTGTGACTCGATCGTCTTGATAGGCAGCATCTTGGACTTGAACACCCAGACTGGGAAGTTCAAGCTTTGAGATCTAAGGCCAGACGCAACCCCTCAACCTCCATGGGAACCAGGAAGTGCTTGGTGTAATAACCTGACTCTGGAAGGGGAACACGTTCTATGGCCCCTTTAACCAGGAGATTTTCACAGTAGACGTGACTGATCCAGTTTCCGGTAGTGGGAACCACGCCATTGAAACACGGAAGGAGGCGAGTGAATTAAATTCTGTAGCCCTTTCCTACTGTTCTTAGGACCCATGAAAAAATATATATATCTATCTGGCAGAAGTTTCTACGCTGCCAGGTTCTTTGAGATGGGTATTAATATTTTAACACTTCCTGTTGAGGGGGTGTCGAGTGTTCCGCGTCCTGGATAAATGCAGGGAGCAGCGAAACACCCAACTTTTGATGGGAGCCTCTACCACCCGAAACATCGAAGGTGGCGGGAATGGAGAGGATTCGCGGGGGTATCGGGAGGGGAGAAGTAGAGCACGCGCCCCGTCCCGAGGGGAGCTACCCCACAAGACTAGGCGCAAGACCATCAGGGTTTTCGTCTTTTAGAACTTTAGGGGCTGCCAAGGGCGACGAGACTGTCCCCAATCCCTGGGAGGAGGAGCACGACTCACCACTTGCTTTTGAGCCTCCCTTCTAACAGGACTGAGGGTCTGAGTGGCCGAAGGACCCGCCCCCTGAGTGCGGCGAGGGAGGAACTGCCCGAAGGCTTCCTTGTGGCTTTTCGCCTCCTGGAACCTGGAGATAACCGGGCTCATGGTGTCTCCGAATAGGACAGTAGGCGAAACCAGGGCATTAAGGAGGAAAATTTTAGCACCTACAATAGTCGAATATGTCAACATCGAGGGCACAAAGACACAGGAAGTAAAAAGATTCCTTCATTAAAGAGAAAGCTCATCAAGGAGGTCATCAAAGAAAGGAAGGGACTAATATAGCGTTCCCTTCCCCTTCCCCCTTTTTTTTTTTTTTTAAATCAGCCACCAGACAGAAATCTGTCTTATAGTTTGGAGCGTTTCGGGGGGGTCTTGTTCATGTGGCCAAACTAGCTGTAGTCTGCCCACAGCCCAAGTAACCACCTCAAGTAATTTCTCAACCGCTTTATTATTGTTTGTGGAATGTACAGAGGTTCAGCGCCCCCCTCGTGAAATGAAGAGACGCCGAGGCGCGCTTCAGGCTTCCGAGAAGGATCAGCTGGATCTGGGGAGAGAGCGAGCGATAGGGACGGACCCGTCTCTCGCTCCTCAGCCAGATATATGCGAGAGCCCCACGATGAAAGAGTGGGCACTGGCTCTTGGAAGTAAGAGAGACGAGTGAGAATCATTTAGACTGTAAACAGATCGCAAGGCTTGCACCTGCCCCACCCCAACGCAAGAGTAGCATGCTCTTCCCCAAACACACAAAACAAAAACTGGTGTGTGTCCGTTTCAGCCGTAGAGTGTAAACATGGGAACACACACCATTTGTTTTGTTTATCAATCATTCTTTTCCTTTTTCAGAGGAAATAGAAAGGAGAAAAGGTTCATTGCGCACTGCCTAACAGAATCTAACTTCTAACAGAGGAAAGAATGTTTGACAGGCTTGTGATAGCACACAGCACAGAATGGCTCTGAAGATGAAAAATCTGATGATGCACCTGTGGCACATCTATTTATAACCACTGTGCCAGTGCGTCCAATGATTACATCGGCAAAGGCTATAAATTCCGGTCAATGTTCATTGACGTCTTGCATACATATTCACAGCTGGTCACAACTGAGATGTGTTCCCAAAGCGGTCTTCAGCGCAGCATCAAAGTGAAGCTTTTTGTAAAGGGAACACACTCTTGCAACAGAAACACAACTTCACTATAGAAACACAAATTCACTATAAAAACACAACCTCAATACAAAAGCAAAATCTTACTACAGAAACAAAACCTTTTACAGAAACACAACCTCAATACAAAAGTAAAATCTTTCTATAGAAACACACCCTCACTACAGAAACAAAACCTAACTACAGAAAATAAAGCTCACTATAGAAACACAACCTCAATACAATAGCAAAATCTTGCTACAGAAACACACCCTCGCCATAGAAACACAACTTCAATACAGAAACAAAACCTCACTATAAATCACAACCTCAATACAGAAACAAAACCTCACTATAAATCACAACCTCAATACAGAAACAAAACCTCACTATAAATCACAACCTCAATACAGAAACAAAACCTCACTATAAAAACACAACCTCAACACAAAAACAAAATCTTACTACAGAAACACACCCTCACTATAGAAACACAACTTCACTACAGAAACAAAACCTTACTATAAAAACACAACCTCAACACAAAAACAAAATCTTACTACAGAAACACACCCTCACTATAGAAATCCAACTTTACTACAGAAACACACCCTCACTACAGAAACAAAATCTCATTATAGAAACACAACCTCAATACAGAAACACACACTCACTATAGAAACACAACCTCACTATAGAAACAAAACCTCACTATAGATACACACCCTTGCTATAGAAACACAACTTCAAAATAGAAGCATAACATCTCTACAAAAACAGAACCTCACAATAGAAACATAACATTGAAAGATAAACACAAACTCACTACAGAAACACAATTTTACAATTGAAACACAAACTCACTACATACACACAACTTTACTGTAGAAATACAGCCTCAGTATCTAAATTAGGATATTAAGATATAAAACTCAGTACCAGTGGTGAACTCAGTAGATATGGCAACCATGTGTAGACCACCTCTCTCGGCCTGTAGATTAGCTGTGTATGTTGACATTGGATAAAGTTGCTTTAACTTGAACTCTTTGATTGAGGGATCAAGAACTACTTCCTGTGTAGAAAAAACAGATTCATCTCTATAAATTGCAACAATTAATAAGTAGATAATGTTTTCAAAATAAAGTATTAAAAAGGAACAAATTAATACAATAGTTAATCCTGTTTTATCCAGGACCAGACAGAATCTTCAAACTTTCAATGCATTTTCTATATTGGATTTCATGGACAGGTTTTAAATATGGTTAAAAAACGAGTTGAGAGTAATACACTGTTATTGATTATCTCACTCTAATTGATAGTCACACAAGGGCGGGGATGTGTAGAACTTTGTGAATGACAGTTATTAAAATTGTGCAGAAATCTTCAGAGCATCCTGTGTGGGCCCAGCCATCAATCTAATTGTACTTACTGATACTATAGATATGCTGTCATCATTTATCTGCTGATGTATGATGTTTCACCTTAATGTCCTGGCCGTCTGTGTAGTATCTCAGCTTGTAACTACTGACGGCTGATGCAGGTGGTTTCCATGACAACACAGCAGTACGAGGAGTCACCTGACTGGCTTTGAGATCACGGGGACTGTCCCCTCGTTTATCAGAGCCTGCCACATTCAGAGTATTCATGAGAACTTTACAATCATATATGTATTTTTTAAATGCTTAAAGGTCAATTGCTGTTCAGGAGAAGTAGAAGATCATAGTATAAACTTATTCAAGACACCATCAAGAAAATAACTGAATTTTTACACAAGTGACAATTAATTGGAATAATTAATAAGTGACAATTAATTGGAATTTAAGAAATATTGAATTCACTACACTTCAAAATGACTAAACAAGCAGAATGCATTCATGCTAACCACTGGAGGTTGTGAAAACTGTGCTGGTTGCTGCACTGCTCAGGTCTCGCAGTTGGCTTTGAATGGTCACGCTATACTCGGTGGAAGCTTGCAAGGCCTGCAGCTGCTGTTCAGCTGCATTGCCAGATACTTTTATGGTTTTTCCAGATCCAGGTACTTAAAAAGAGAACAGAGAAAAACACATGAGTGTCATTTTTCAGGAAAATTATAATGACTGTGTATTGTCAGGAGTATACTTTTTAGACAAATGACTTCCAAAGCCATCCTTTTTCTGATGATGTATAAATATGTTAATTACATTTTTATAAACTATATTTGGGGATTTAAAGCCACCTATATCTGCACTCCCAGCATCTAAGTACATTTGACAGTGCTTTGTATTTAAGAGCAATTTAAAGGTAGTACAGGCTGTGAAAGTTGTCTTATCCATTTGAACCAGCGGTGTCATGCCCTGATTTTGATTGGATTATATGAACTCAAAAAACGTATTTGTACCTTCAATAATTAAATTAAACGATTGTTGCATGTAAAAAAATTTTAAATAAATGTCTAAGGCAGAAATCTTTATTCACATGTCTAAATTTTAACAGTCCAATCAAGTCACATAGCCGTAGCCGGAAGGTTGACCACCTAAGGGAAGCGCAACATTATGATTATAAAAACTTAATTGGAAATACTTCCGTGTAGTTAACATTTGTCAACTAAGTCTATCTCTGTGGATCAGTCCATTCTTTTTATTATAGTCAAATATAGATTATCTTTCTATATTAGAAAGAAAGAAAAGAAAAAGAAAGAAAGAGAACCCTGTATTTATCACCATTATGAATCTCATTACAGCATTCTCATTACTGTGGAAAAAAATAATAAATAATGTCTATGTTTTTGTTTCAGTCGCCGTTCATTTCCTTTGATGCTGAAATACACTTTACATGATCTATTCTTCATATTTAAAGAAAGTAACTGATTACAGCACACACTGTGCTAGATAAAACTATTTGATCTATTCGTGGCTGCTCCGTGTCATTGACAATCTCACAGATAAATTTAAATCAACCAGCATTTAGCATTTAATGATTTAGTTTCCTTGTGCATAGTCTAAATCATCACATTTAGGCAAGTTATATTTGTGGTTAAACTATTTTGTAGAATAATAACACAATCGTGGAAGAATATACTATTTATTTGTATAATATACAAATATAACTATTTGATTGAATTTTCTTAGTTTTATTATCACATAATTGCCACATTGCTGCATCTACTGAGCTAAAGCAGTTCCCCGTCTGTCGCTCACTTCGGCGTTGTGTCGAAGAACCGGCAATAGGGGTCCTCCACGCAGTAGACGGCAAGTCTTTTGGTAAGCATGACTTAATCATCAGGTTCCTAAGAGGCGCCCAGAGGATGAATCCTTCCCGGCCAAGCCCGTTCCCCTCCTGGGATCTCTCAGTGGTCCTCGCGGGCCTCCAGAGACCTCCCTTCGAGCCGCTAGAATCAGTTGGACTCAAGGCCCTTGGACTCAGAGTCTCTCTTAAGACTGCCCTGCTGATCACGCTTGCCTCAATCAAGAAGGTCGGAGACCTGCAAGCGTTCTCTGTTAGCGACACTTGCCTGGAGTTCAGTTCGGCAGACACATATGTGATCCTAAGACCGCGACCGGGCTACGTACCCAAGGTTCTTACCATGCCCTATAGAGATCAGGTAGTGAACCTGCAAGCACTGCCCCGGGAGGAGGCAGACCCAGCCCCCTCGTTGCTGTGTCCGGTACGTGCTTTTCATATCTACTTGGACCGCACGCAGAGCTTTAGATTTTCTGAGCAGCTCTTTGTCTGCTTTGGCGGACAGCGGAAAGGGAACGCTGTCTAAAAACAGATGCCATTTCATTGGCCTATCACACCCAGGCCATGCCCCCCCTTGTGGGTCCGAGCACACTCAACAAGGAGTGTTGCGTCCTCGTGGGCACTGGCCAGGGGCACCTCCCTGGCAGACATATGTAGAGCAGCAGGTTGGGCAACACCTAATACCTTTGCAAGATTCTACAATCTCCGGGTTTAGTCATTATCGTCCCTTGTTTTCTCAGGTCCAAGCCGGTAGAACTTGATAACACGCTGACGGACTGACCGGGTGGATTGCTTGCACCTGGCACCCTTTCCCTCGGCCAAGGTAAAATTGTGTGCTTTCTCTCCCAGGAGATCCCACTCATTCGGATCCCTGGATGATTCCTCCCTAGCCCTTTGGGTCCGCAGATCAGCGGAGGAACTCGCCGACCCAATCCACTGTGGGTACTTAATCTACCCTGTACTGGAATAGGTGCTCCACAGGTCAGGACGTCTACGTGGACTCCCCCTGTGTATATTGTCCGAGGTTCGGTCCCCTTACGAGTGGACCCGCGTCTCCCTTAGGCAGTCCCAGCTGCCCTCTGGTCGCCGTGTTGTAGCATCTCCCCCCTCCTAGCGAGGCTGGATCTACCACTGTGCCACTATTCACATGCCGCCTAAAAACCCATGTGATGTATTCGCAACTCTTACCTCCCCTTCCGAGCAGGTGTGGTGTCCGCAGGGTCTTTTCCCCCTGAAAGAATAGGAAACTGGGTAAGACCCTTTTCCCTCGATGCATGTAAGGGCCCCGGTTGTTTCTTGCTCTATGCAGAGAAATATAGAGAGAAAAGAGGCCCAGCCAGGCTCGGCCCGTTCTCAGGTTGGCAAGCGTCGCCTTGTTCCCTTGTCTAGGGTAACCAGAAGGATTCCAACGACTTTTTTGGGGCATTGAGGAAGGGTACGTGCAGTCTGACACAGCTGGTCGCCTTTGCACGTAAAATACCTGCCCGCTCCTGTGTCAGCAGAACACATACATGGCTCAACGCATGGCATGATTTAAATTGGACCCCTAGTGTCGCTTCTTCGTCACAAAGTCGAAGTGAGTGACAGACGGGGAACATCTAGGTTATGTATGTAACCTCCGTTCCCTGATGGAGGGAACAAGACGTGTTCTCCCGGCCACATCGCTGAGCTGAGCCACTGTTGTGGCCGGACCATTTCTGGCTCCTCAGAAAAATCCTGAATGAAACAGACGTATTTCCTCGACTTTATACACGTATGTCCGGAGGCGGGGTATGCAAATACTATCTGCCAACTTCTCATTGGCCTTTTTTCATAGATCAGAGGCATATTCGGCGCTCAAGAGAGACCCCTAGTGTCGCTTCTTTGACACAACGTCTCGTTCCCTCCACCAGGGAACGGAGGTTACATACGTAACCTAGATGTTTTGGGCTGATACCTTCTGCAGGTGCATGACGCTCCTGATGTGAACTTTTTGATAGATAAAGAGCCTGTTTTTTCATGTGTGAAGATGTCTATTAAAGTGAGGAGTACTGTATAATTTTATATATTTAAAATATCTTTAGCAAAGCAATAGTCACACAATAACAGGTTATTGCTTACCTGTGTCAGAACTGTACTTAATGATGTAATGATCAATGGTTGCCAGGGCAGGTCTCCACAGCAACAGTGCTTTACTGTCTGTGATATTTATGGCTCTCAGGTCTGTTGGTGTGTCGGGCACTGAGGACATATGTTTGATAAAAATGAGCAACATAGATGAAGGTAATAATGCAAAAAAAGAAAAAAAAAGGAGGCAAAAATTATATTTTCCAGGTACTACACTAATCAAGTTATCCAAACAAAAGAGGTATTATAAAATATGCCTATAATTGCAAATCCTATAAACACAAGAGTAAAAGAGCAGTTCAATTATTGCTGGGTTCAGTCCTTCTGTAATAAATAAGTTTCAGTGTCAAGGGCACAATTATGGTTTATGAATCAACCCTCGAGTGTTCATTCAACCATATACCGTTTCAATTACCAGCCCAGATCTTAAACCATTATTGACTATATTGGGTGAGTCACACAAACCCATCAGCATCATTTTTCACCCCAAAGTCGAAAGAAAGAAGGAAAGACAAAATTCAAGACCAAAAAAAGAAAGGGAACCCTATTTTTTTCACGATTACAAATCTCATTATTCAGTATAGAAATATTACAGTAAAAACTCAAATGTAAAAATTCAAAAGTAAAACATTTGAATGCATTATGGAAATTAGAATTTGGGGGGATTGAAATATAATTTTTTTTTCTCTGATTTGGGGGTTTTGTTCTTAACAGATTACACAAGGTATTATCACCCAAATTACTTTGCAGATAGTAATAGTAATAAGTGTATATTTACTAATAATAGTAAACGTACAAGTGGTGACGGTATCCTTGATGGAATCGCTCTCATCTTGTCCGAGCAGTGACATCACGCTGACCTCATAGGAGGATCCAGGTGGCATACTTGAGAGAGCCAGACGGGCAGTGTCTGAATCCACACTAACAGAGATCGGCTCACCTGCCATTACAGCACACATTTCATGTTTTTTTGAGCCAACATAATGAAAGTTTATTTATTTATTTATTTTTCTGAAATAGAGATTTCTGTACCTTCTTGTACGTGAGTGTAGGTGATCTTAAAGCCAGACACTTTGCTCTTGGGTTTGGTCCAGGACAGAGTGAAAGAGTTGTCGGTCACTTCACTGAACACAAGATTAGATGGTGGCTCGGGACCTGAATGTGTAAGTACAGATCATTAAATACAGCAGGAAAAGATAAGAGAAAGACAGGGAGATAGACTTAGACAAGAGAAGATGATGAGCACTGATTATTGAGTATGGGACAAAACAGACAACAGAACTAAAAAATTGAAGTTTAGTGATCATGGAATCATTTTGAATTAATCTTTCAAAGGTGTTGAGATGTATACAATCTGCTTCTCTCATTTTCTCACAAAATATGTTTTTTTTTTTTTGCCTGATTTTATCACTTTCAGAAATGAAAACACAGTGAAACCGGATTAAAGTATTTTTAAAGTGAATCCTTCTGTCAGGATAAAGTAATGCTTCTTTAAAAGATGAAAATGTATAGGTCTGATGTGGTTTTGGTGGGACACTCGACAATGTATTATCCATTTCCATTTTGATAATATATAAAGAGAAAATAAAAGTATAGAAATTTGATTGGTTGTTGGCAGCCATTTTTGCTGATTTGAAGAATGCATATTTGTTAGCACTTGAACCAAAGATGCATGAAAATGCATTGGTGGAAAAAAAAATATATAGACAGAAATAAAAAATGTACTGTATAAACTATATGTACATGTTATATTTTTTTATTATTTTTTTTTTTAATGTATATATCTGTTAGGAAAGGTGTATTGCAGATGAGCAGAAAAGTCTTTCAGATGTAAACACACACATCAAATCGATGTTTAGGTGATGTATGTGTGCTGTCAGGATGTGGTCTCTGACACTCAGATTATTTTAGGGCATAAAAAGAAGAAAATCAGTACAAATACAACTGGTTCCAGCACCAACTTCAAACAAAATGGTACTGATTAATTTAAAATTTGATAAGTTACAGTATGTTTAAAGACATGTATTATCCCCTGTCTCAACAATCAGAGAGAGGTGAAAGTACCTCTTTAAACTTACAAAAAGAAAGAAAGAAAGAACAGGATTAAAGAAAGAACAGGAATAAAACCATAAAGAAAAGGACAAGGTGACAGAGGTAAACATCAAACAAACCTCAGAAAAAGACAGCATATTAATAGGAAGAAAAAGTGATAAAGATAAATACAAAGACCAAATAAAACATTAAGCAGTACATTTTTACATTCACTCTCAATTCTCTCGACTGTGTGAAGAACCATTTTACATTCATGTCTCAAAAATAAAAGGCTGGCTATTGGCTGTAGCAGTGAAAACATCAGTATACAGTATAAGTGTATATATGTGCAGTCCAAACATATATACAATATATAGGCAACTGCCTATACAGACCAACAGAAACATCACTGTTAATAACATGAAACCTGCACAGGAGCAAGAAAACAGAAGCATGATATTAAGATGCCGATGCTGCTCTTTGATCCCGGAGAAAGGACGAGGAATGCAAAGAGGAAATGAATGAGTACGTGAAGACACTGAGGAGGAAATTGTGTGAGGTAAGTGATTTAATTTCAAAACAAATGTACAAGAGCACACTTTGTGTTTTGTTGACCAACAGGGTAGAGGTGTATTCAGATTTAATAAGTTATTTTACATGAGATTAAACAACTTGGAAATCAAATCAGCAAAAAGCTGTTTGTTTGAAATCAAGTAGCTGTCAGTGCAATGATTTGGGGGCCGACCATAGTCTTACCCTGGATTGGGGTGAGTGATGAGGGTAGACATGAAGGTGGCTGACAGTAATCTTACCCTGGATGAGAGAAGATCAAAGCAGCTATCAATGGTGAGAGCAGGACTGTCTACTGAAAATTTTAATATTTCTACCAGCATTGTAAAATTTTGGTTGGCCAGTAGTATCCTCTATATAGCAATTAAATCAAGATTCTGTGTTAATTACAATTTAAGTTGTATCAACAACATTGGTTAGTTGTGAAAAGTTAGTTATTACCATATGAATGGAGACAGCATTAAGGTAAAACTATTAAATAAACTTTTTCTGTTGATCTTCATGAATGAAACACATTTGCATGGTGTAACAGTGAGTGGACTAAAATACTGGCGTTCAATGTTATAAATAGATACCAAAAGAAAAACAAAAATTTGCTAATGTTACACCATTGTTTCACAGGTGTATTAAGCATATTAACATATAGATGGGGACTTACACTGCCAACACATGCTATTGTTATTATCTTATATCTCACTCTTCACCTCTAAGGTCGTAATTTTTAGTATGTCACGATCAAGTGCTTTGTTGACAAAACATGGGTATGTTGCAGTGGTACCTGCAGGAGTACGACTATACATACCAGGAATGCTCAGACTGACCAGAGAAACATTTTCTTTCAGAATATTCCAGCTATAATGAGGTGAGTCCCATATTTTTGTGGGCTGTTTAAAATTCAAAATTAAAGAATTGCCCAATTCATGAATGAATCATTATTTATTTTCAATTAATTGGCTAAACAGACTTGCAAAACAGATGAAATCCTGCAGGCACCCATGCTTTCCTGCATACTGTATTTTTTGGGAAACTTTTATTTTTTTACACTGTAAAACACATTTATTTCCATTAACGTTCTTTACTAATTGCCCATTTACTATTTCTTGATTATTAAGCATGCTAGTTTATTTGTGCTGTAATTTGGTGCTGCTCAGTATGTAGTCCACACATTGTCCACAAAAGACCAAATGGAGAAGGTTAACACTTGTTAAAAGGTGTTGTTATCACATTTTATTAACAATTACACATTGCACATTGCATGAATTTTAATCAAAGCTTCAAAGAAGTTGCCTTTACTTTGATTAAAAACCCTTCCTAGTCAAGGGTATACAATGAACAGCATTGGAAAGTAACAGTTTTGACAAGCTGAGCACTAACACTGAAATTTCCAACAATACTTCCACAAAATGTCATTGTAAAGCTATCAGTTAGGTAATGTACAGCATTATATAAGTAGATTAAATGATTATCAGTGATGACTTTTAATTTTGGGTACCTGTATGTATGATGAGGTTGTGAGTTTTGGAGCGAAATGCAGGTCCCATTCCAAAAATGGACACAGAGTACTTGGTCTGTGGGCTGAGATTCGCCATATGGTGCGAGCGGGCTGATCCAGGGAGAACTGTAGTAAATTTCTTAAAGTTTTCTCCACTCTTATTTGTCGATGTACTCTGTACATTAGTTACAAGGTCATGAACTCCACTTTCACCCTTGCCCAAACTCCATTTCGTTGCTGCTGACTTCTCAAGCCCTTCTCCCTTAATTTCATCCCTAACTTCTTCCTCGTTCTGTTCCTTCTTGTCCATCTCATTCTTCTCTTCTTTGTTTTCTTTTCCAAGCTCAGCGTGGTTGATTATAAAATGTTTGAACTTTCCTTTCGGTGCTCCCCATATTAAAACAAACCCTCTTGATGTTACATTATTGACCCCTACATGCTCAATGGAGATATCCTCTTTGTTCAACACATATTTCTCTTGGCTCTTATTATTGTTTTCCGCTATATGGTCTGTGGAGAAAGAATTATCCTTTCCGTTTCCTTTTCCATACTGACTGATGTTCATGACCACTTGAGTGGTGCCACTGTGATTTATTTGGGACTGTCTGTTGGCTGCAAGTCTATTGGCCAATCCATTGCCCCTGCTGAGTGTTACATTGGGTCTACTCTTGATACTAGTGCTATTTAGTCTTGAAGTGGTGATGGAAGGTTTTACTGGATGGATAGGACTGACTTGGCTGATGGTGTTGTCTCTGATTATGGGTTTTGAAGGAAAAGGTCGCCTTATGAGACCCCGGGAGGGATGTTGAGGTGGTTCTAGAATTAGCCTTGTTCGGTTCCGAAAGGGACTGTTATTTGATCGAAGAGGAAGTGAACCTCTAAACAGCGTACGGCGGAAAGGCATCAGACTGGATGCTTCATTGCTTCTATTTGTCTTTGTAGTGTCTTTTTTCAAGGGGTATTTAACGAATGATGGAGTTGTTGAGTTATAAGCAGGTTCAGGAGTTGAATCTTGGGGTTCTGGTGTGATTTGAATTCTTGAATGTTCCTTCTCTAATAGGGCATCTTTTGCTAAATGAGAAGCAGTGGAACTAGGCCAAGATGGACGCTTGTCTTTCTGTGTCTCTAAAGTTGATGAAAGGGAAGTTGACTTAAGACGTAGTCTACTTTCAAATGCTGGAGAAGGTGAACCTGGGAATTTTGCTCTATTTGGCTGTCTAGGGATGAATGATGAATTTTTCACAGGGGATCTTTCAGCGTTTGGCCGATTTCTTCTTGTAAGCTGATTCACTCTCTCAGGTTGTGCCAAATAGAGTTGTGTAGGAAGGTCTGGATTGGGTTGATGGGGAAAAGAAGATGAGTTGGTAAAGGAGGGGGAAATTGTTGTCTCAGGTTGTGCAGTCGTAGAGTGGGTGACATTCAAGACACTTGAATTCTGTTCCACTTCCTCTTCATCACTTTCTTCTTTCTCCTCCCCTTCTCCCTCTTTCACACTCCCAGAAGTTTCAGCATTGGGTTGAGACTCATTTAGCCCTGTAACCTCCTTATCATTAACTATAGACCTGTCGGTAAGAAGTTTGTGTATGACATCATTTCCAATTATATGGCCAACTACGACTGTCAAGTTTTTAGTCTGAGCATTACCATCTGACATTGTGTTTACATGTATATTCCTGTACCCAACCAAAACCTTTCTGACACATTTTGTCCCATTTATGTAGACTGTAAGGTTTTTCACTGTTGTAATTGTTGGCTCTTCAGTTGATTCAGTGACATTTGCGAAAGGCAATGGGGTGGTGAATGGGGTAACTATGAGTTTCTTAGAGCTAGAGCTTGGGGTAGCATTTCTCATGGGCTTGACAGGTTCCTTGCTGAAATGCTTTCCACCTTGGCCTTCCTCAGATTTAGTCTCTTTCATTATCAGTGCCATTGGTCCACCAGAAACAGGATAAGCTGAGTCTACATTCGAAGTCTTTGGTCTCACTGGATACCATACTGTTGACTTATTTGAAGAAGGCACACCAATTTGTTTCCCTCCTCCCCCTACCCTGGTTGAATTAAAATGTTTTTGTTCTGGATTATAAGGTCTTCGTATGATTCCTGGGCGTGTCCCAGGTTTAAGGAACGTCCTATCTTTTCCTAAAGGTATTGGTCTTCTTTGCCCAGGTTTAACAAGAATACTACTGTTGAGTTTGCTGATATTTCCTATCCTTTCTGAATCTTCAACCCTTCCTTTTGTTTCCTGATCCTCTTTGCTCAGTTTTTGCTTTCGCAGAAAGAATGTTGTGTGTGTCAACCTTGGTGGATTTCCTTTATTATTGCCAGCCTCCTGCATGGTCGAAGTTCCCATAGACATCCTGATTGCAGGGTTTGAAGCAGTCCCTGAAGGCATGAATGAATTAAAAAATTTGGATTCAAAATTAACACCCACTTCTCTTTAAGTGGCTAATCTGGAGAAGAAAAACCCTGATAATGAAAGGGTTGTGTTACTCAATAGGTTAAGTCATTTATTAAAATAATTCCAGGTCTGGAATGGCCCCGATTCCTGTGCCCTTTATTTGCAAATTAAAAGTAATATCAGTAAGTTTTGGTCCATTTTAGTCCTGTAGAAAAATTTGGAAGTTTACATTATCTGCAATAAAGAAGAAAAGTCAGCTTCCTGAAGAAAATCTTGCATTGCATTGCTAATCGTGTTGTGCGAAGGAAAGACATGAATAATCACAAAAAACAACAACAAAAACACCCTTAATAACAGAAAAGGAAGTTATAATTATTTCCAATGAGGACCTTCTCTTATAAATAAATCTCTCTGCTGTAGCACATATAAAACACATTAACTATAGTATGCCCATTTCAACAATAAGGATTTTTTTTTCAAGTATGACAGAGTAACTGGGCTCTTTGCGATCAGGGCGGCGTTTCCCAAAAGCATTGCAAGCTTAAGTTGATCATAGAGACCATTGGCACCAGTGGCTTCAACAATCTACTTAGGCTTACGATGCTTTTGGGAAATGCAGCCCAGGACTGGCCTCACCTGGATTCACATTGTTTGGCAGCTGTAATACATATGTGTAATACTCTGATGACTTTACCTGTTGCTTTCATTAACCTAGCAGTTCTTCAAAACTATCTCCTTAAGGAATTCATTGTTTCTTTTATCTTTATAAAGCCAGAATAAATAGTATCACATTGTCCATAGTGACTACTGTTTTCTTTGTGACAAAACTAATGGCTGCTGAAGTGTTCAGTGTATACAGCCATTTTTTACTTTTAAACTGTTTATTATTGCTCATTTAATGGCAGTTTTTATTGCACCCTGTCAAATAAACCATATTGATTAGTCACACAGTGCCATGTTCCACATCTTGGGAGCTGTTTAAAAGGAAGAGAAGCTTTTACAATGCTGTTGAAGAGCAGAAAATTAAGAACTTAAGTCATCAGTTGCATACTATAATTTATCTTCCAAATAACTTACCAGGAGTTGCCTGTACAGTTGCTGGCAGGCTCTGTAAGCTATCTTTCTGCACCACTAAAGTGATGTCATACAAGCGGCCTGGCTCCAGGCCATCAATCTGGGCTGAATCCCTCTGCGAGGGGAGGTTCATCTCTGGAAGTCTGATCCCTGATCCATCTGTCTGATTGGGTGCAATGGAGAGGACGTACCCGTCAATCTCTCCCACTGCTTTCTCCCACTGGACAATGACTGATGTAGTGGTTGTCTTAACAACTTGCAAGTTTTTGGGGGCAGACATCACTGTAAGAGAACAATACAGAGTAGATGTTTCTAGAAGTGATGAATGCAATAAAACGTCTAGGTTACGTATGTAACCTCCGTTCCCTGATGGAGGGAACGAGCCTTTGTGTTGAAGAAGCGACACTAGGGGTCTCTCTTGAGCGCCGCATATGACTCTGATCTATGAAAAAAGGCCAATGAGATGTTGGCAGACAGTATTTGCATATCACGCCCCCGGACATACGGGTATAAAAGCGGGGAAATATGTCGAGTTCAGTCAGGATTTTTCTGAGGAGCCGGAAATGATCTGGCCACAACAGTGGCTTGGCTCAGCGACATGGCCGGGAGGACACAACGTCTCGTTCCCTCCATCAGGGAACGGAGGTTACATACGTAACCTAGACGTTCCCCGTCTGTCGCTCACTTCCACGTTGTGTCGAAGAAACGACACTAGGTGTCCAATTTAAATCACGCTATGCACTGAGCAATGTACTGCTGACACAGGAGCGGGCAGGTATTTTACGTGCAAAGGCGACTAGTTGTGTCAGACTGTGTGTACCCTTCCCCAATGCCCCAAAAAAGTCGTCGGAATCCTTTTGGTTACACTAGACAGGAGAACAAGGCGACGCTTGCCAACCTGAGAACAGGCCGTACCTGGCTGGGCCTCTTTTCTCTCTATGTTTCTCCGCATAGAGCAAGAACGGTTGGGCCCTTACACGCATCGAGGGAAATGGGTCTTACCCAGTTTCCTATTCTTTCAGGGTGAAAAGTCCCTGCGGAGGCCACACCTGCCTGAAAGGGGGAGGTAAAGGTGGCGAATACATCACATGGGTTTTTAGGCAACATGTGGAACGTGGCGCAGTGGTAGATCCAGCCTCAAGGAGGGTGGAGTTGCTACAACACGGCGACCGGAGGGCAGCTGGGACAGCCTAAGGGAGACGCGGGTCGACTTTCTAAGGGGACCGTACCGCGGACAATACACACAGGGGGAGTCCACGTAGGAGTCCTGACCTGTGGAACACCTATTCCAGTACAGGGTAGATTAAGTACCCGCGGTGGATTGGGTTGGCGAGTTCCTCCACTGAACTGCGGACCCAAAGGGCTAGGGAGGAAACCAGGGATCCAGATGTGTGGGATCTCCTGGGAGAGAAAGCGCACAGTTTTACCTCAGTCGAGGGAAAGGGCGCCATGTGCAAGTTTGGAGACAGCATTCCCTTTCCGCTGTCCACCAAAGCAGACAAAGAGCTGCTCAGAGCATCTAAAGCTCTGCATGCAGTCCAAGTAGGTACACAAAGCACGTACCGGACACAGCAATGAAGGGGCTGGGTCTGCCTCCTCCCGGGGCAGTGCTCACAGGTTCACTACCTGGTCTCTAAAGGGCATGGTAGGAACTTTGGGAATGTAGCCCAGTCGCGGTCTTAGGATCACATATGTGTCTACTGGACTGAACTCCAGGCAGGTGTCGCTAACAGAGAACACTTGCTGGTCCCCGACCCTCTTGATGGAGGCGAACGCGATCAGCAGGGGCGTCTTTAAAGAGAGGGCCCTGAGTCCAACTGATTCTAACGGCTTGAAGGGGGGTCTCTGGAGGCCCGCGAGGACCACTGAGAGATCCCAGTAGGGGAACAGGCTTAGCCAGGAGGGGTTCAACCTCTGGGTGTCTATTAGGAATCTGATGATTAAGTCGTGCTTACCCAAAGACTTGCCGTCTACTGCGTCGTGGTGGGCTGCGATAGTGGCAACATACACCTTCAGGGTGGAAGGGGACAACCTCCCCTCCAGCCTCTCTTGCAGAAATAAGAGCACTGACCTAACTGCGCACCTCTGTGGGACTTCAGCCCGCAGGCCAGCTGTGTGCCAGTGCGTCTGCCCGAGGGGAGCCTCTGATCGGGCATACCAGAGCGGGCAGTGGGAGGTCTCTTGGGAGGCAAACAGGTCTACCTGGGCCTTGCCGAACCGTTTCCAAATCAGCTGGACCGACAGGAGATGAAGCCTCCACTCTCCACTGGGCAAGCGTTGTCGTAACAGTGCATCCGCTACCACATTGAGGTTGCCAGGGATGTGAGTGGCCCGCAGCGACTTGAGTCACTGTTGGCTCCAAAGGAGGTGACGACGGGCGAGTCGTGACACAGGGGGTTGTCGTGATAACCCAATCTGGAGGCGTCGGTCGTGACCAAGACGCGTCGGGACACCTGCTGCAAGGGTACTCCTGCCCATAAAAAGCAGAGGTCTGTCCAGGGTTTGAATGTTTGGCGGCAGGCGGGAGTGACCATCACACGGTGCGTGCCGCGGTGCCATGCTCGTCTCGGGACACGAGTCTGAAGCCAGTGCTGAAGCGGTCTCATATGCATCAATCCCAGTGGCGCGATCACTGCGGAGGATGCTATATGCCCCAGGAGCCTCTGGAAAAGTTTTAAGGGGACCGCTGTGCCCGGCCTGAAGGTGGAGAGGAATTCCAGCACCGACTGTGCACGCTCATTGGTTAGACTGAGTCTAACTCCATGCCGAGAAAAGAAATGCTCTGAACCAGGGTGAGCTTGCTCTTTTCCCAGTTAACCTGAAGCCCCAAATGGCTGAGGTGCCTGAGCACTTGGTCTCTGTGAGCGCATAGTAATTCTCGGGAGTGGGCCAGGATGAGCCAGTCATCGAGGTAATTGAGTATGCGAATGCCAGCTTCTCGGAGCGGGGAAAGGGCTGCCTCTGCGACTTTCGTGAAGACGTGAGGTAACAGAGACAGAGGACTTTGTACTGATACGCCTGGCCGTCGAACACGGATCGTAGGAAGGGTCGTGTTGAGGCAGAATTGAGAAGTGGAAGTACACGTCCTTCAGGTCTACCTCTGCGAACCAATCTAGACGCCGGACGCAAGTTAAGATGTGTTTTTGCATGAGCATTTTGAACGGGAGATTGTGCAAAGCCTGGTTGAAAACTCGCAAGTCCAAGATTGGTCGTAAGCCGCTGACTTTCTTGGGTACGATGAAGTAAGGGTTATAAAACCCTTCTTCATCTCGGTTGGAAGGACAGGCTCTATCGCGTCTTTGAGTAAGAGAGTAGCGATTTCCGCGTGCAGGGATTTGGCATGCTCGCCGTGTACTGCGGTTAAGCGGACGGCCGCGAAGGGGGGCAGAGGCCTGGCAAACTGAACTGCATAACTGAGTTGGATGGTCCGGGCCAGCCAGCATGACGGGTTGGGAAGTGAAAGCCACGCATCCAAACTACATGCTAGGGGCACCAAGGGGACGATTATTTTTTACGTACCTGGCAGGGCTTCTCCCACGACATTCCCAGATTGCCTCCAGTGCCAGCCGATTCGTCCTCAATCCCGTGGGAAGAAGGAGCAATGCGGGGGTGGCTGGAGTGATGTGCTTTGTGTTGAAAGCGAGCCGCGACCGCAACGTTGCCGTGAGAGCATGAAGCATCCACAAACGCTGCCTTGGTGTGATCGCTGCGCAGACACACAAGACAATGCCTGTGGCCGTCTGAAGCGGAGAGCACTCTACCGCATCCAGGAACTACACAGGGGTGGAATGGCATCTTTATAAAGACGCATCCTGAAAAGGACGTTCAACGCCACTGTGCAAATGCTCTTTTAGAGGAAAATACTCTTTTATAGAGAAAATCACTCTTTTACACAACTCTTTTAGCTTTCTGCGCTGTCGAAGCGCCCAGGGGCAAGTTTCAGTGCCGTGCAGAGAAGGAGAAAAGCTGCTGAAGTGCGCCGTAGATCCAACAGCAGGCAGAGCGTCAGAGGAACAGAAGCAGGAACAGGTGTGTGACTCGCAGGTGACTGCATACACGACCATTGGCTCCGAAGAAAATTTCTGAATGAACTTGACGTATTTCCCTGCTTTTATACCCGTATGTCCTGGGGCGGGGTATGCAAATACTTTCTGCCAACTTCTCATTGGCCTTTTTTCATAGATCAGAGGCATATTTGGCACTCAAGAGAGACGCCTAGTGTCGCATCTTCGACAAAACGTCAAAGTGAGTGACAGACGGGGAACAGGATCCATTGACAAGGAGATGTGTGAGTATTCACATAGAAATAGGTATCCTGAGAAATCACAACTGGCTGTGTGACATACCGCAGAAAAAAAGAAAAGAAAAAAAAGTGTAGGGTAGTGGTGTTTTTTGTTTGTTTTTTTTGCCAATTTCTTTGCAAATCAGAAGCACTCTCTGCCCCTCAATAATTTTGTGTTTGGGTTTACTGACATCAAGCTTGATGTCATACCTTTGGAGGGCTGTTTTTTAAGAGAGGGCATGTGGTAGAAGTAAAAAGGTGTATTGTGTCAAAATGGTGAACTTTTGCAAAACAGCTTAAGTCATATAATGCACACTTGTGGCTACAGTCGTATTTGTCTAGACTCACTGGTGGTAAATTCAGCTGTGCTCTCTGCTCCCATCACACCATCTTTCTCTCCAGTGAGGCTGACTGTGTACTCCTGTCCAGCAGCCAGTCCAATCTGAGTGTAAGTGCTCAGTCTGCCACTGACTTTGTAGGTTATTTTCTGATCGCTTTCTTTCTGTAGAGAAAGTAATGTGAAAATCAATAGACAACAGTGAAGAAGATTGTATTTAAACATTGAACAATCACATTAATGTAGACATTTCCTTGTAACATGATCTACTGGGTGTTTGTTGTAAAAACCAAGCAAAAGACTACACACTTATATTCAGTCTGGTGTTTATTTACATATTGTAACACCAAGGCAGTCTCATAAGCGAGGCGACATCATAGGGACATTTATCCTACACTGTAAAAACATTCTCTTCTCATTTCGGACGTTTCCATCACAAGCTCAGCAATTTTCTGATTTATTTGCGTATTTAAACACAAAATGTTTGATTATACTTAGAAATGCATTATTTTAGTTACATTACAATTATACTATGATATTGATATTTCAGATCCCTTAACCCAACTCAACAATTATAAACAATATAAAATTCATAACAAGCAACAATTGCAGACAAAAGTTTTTAGTGGTAGACCAATTTATTGATTTGACCAATTAATCATTGCCAAATGTTTGCATTTTGGAACCATCGATTATCTGCAAATCTATTTTTAACATATATTATTTATATTTTTCAATATTATTATTATAAAGGGGGACAAAAATGAAATAATAATATTTAGTCCAAATATATACTTGTAAATGCTGAATAGGGTTTTATTTCTGAATATATACATAAAATATAAATACAAATATATAGTTGTAAATCCTGAATATACTGTATAGTTGCATTTTTTAATATATAAATATAAATCCAAATATATAGTTTTAAGTTTATGATTAAGCATGATCATAGACAGTTGTTCTTGAATAAAATGTGTAAATGAAAGTAGACCCAGTTTCTATGTAATTCAGTATTGTACAATAATTAGCCAAATCAGTTATCCAGACCAATTGGATTATTTTTCTGCTTTACAAAATTGAAGGTTGGTCGTAACATGGACGCCAAAGGGTCCTTTGATTTTGGGGTCCTTAGAAATCTAAGGCTATAGTGCACAGAAATAGCAAAACACACCATGGCTGAGAGAGCCAGGTGATGACAGCCAATGATGATTTAACTAACATTAGCAGCGGCATGTGATACACAGGAGAGATGTGGCCCATTGCATGGCATGTCCATTACCACAAGCTCAACTTTCCACCAAACTACTGAGGTGTAGTCGCTATTCCAATGGGGCGCCCCAACACGTCCTCTGGAACCTATAATCTCCATCACTTTATCACTGAAAGCGATTAAGGAAATTGTGTAATTCTACAAAATAATTAGAGAAGTATGCCATTTTTAACTGTGCCTGTGATGAGCTTCCAAGCCCTGGTCAACAAGAAATTGATGAAGGAGAATAAATAATAACAATAATACTAAAATAAATAAATAAATAAATAAAACTACCCTCACCTATGGTCATGAAGGTTGGGTCATGACCGAAAGAACTAGGTCGCAAGTACAAGCGGCCGAAATGGGCTTCCTCAGAAGGGTGGCGGGCTTCTCCCTTAGAGATAGGGTGAGGAGCTCAGTCATCCGTGAGGAACTCGGAGTAGAGCCGCTGCTCCTTTGCGTGGAAAGGAGTCAGTTGAGGTGGTTTGGGTATCTGGTAAGGATGCCCCCTGGGCGCCTCCCAAGGGAGGTGTTTCAGGCACGTCCAGCTGGGAGGAGGCCTCGGGGAAGACCCAGGACTAGGTGGAGAGATTACATCTCCACACTGGCCTGGGAACGCCTCGGGGTCCCCCAGTCAGAGCTGGTTAATGTGGCTCGGGATAGGGAAGTTTGGGGCCCCCTGCTGGAGCTGCTTCTTCCGCGACCCGACTTCGGATAAGCGGTTGAAGATGGATGGATGGATGGATATAACTCACAAAAATAATGAACCAGATGAAATAATGAAAATATTTATATTAAGCATGATAACTGTTTTATTCAGATATGAAAAAAATTAGAGGGTGTTATCAATAAGCCTGATCACAAAGTGATTTCATAAAAATATATTTAGACTTACAACTATATATTCAGGATTTTAAACAACAGTGCATTCATAAATTATTCAGACCCCTTCATTGTTTTCACATTTTGTTATGTTGCAGCCTTATGCTAAAATGCTTTAAATGTTTTATTTTTCACATCAATATATACTCCATAACACATAATGATAAAGCAAGTTTGCAAATTTATTAAAAAGAAAAAACTGGAATATCACATTGACATAAGAATTCAGAGGTTTTGCTATAACACTTGAAATTTAGCTCAGGTGCATACCATTTATCTGGATCGTCTTTGAGATGTTTCTACACTTTGATTGGAGACCACCTGTGGCAAAGTCAATTGATTGGACATGATTTGGAAAGAAAAACACCTGTTTCATATAAGGTCACATAGCTGAAAATGCATATCAGAGCAAAAACCAAGCCATGAGTTCAAAGGAACTGCCTGCAGAGCTCAGAGACAGGATTGTGTCGAGGCACAGATCGAGGGCAAGGCTACAAAACTATTTTGGATGCATTGAAGGTTCCCAAGAGCACAGTGGCCTCCATAATTCAAATTCTTAAATGGAAGAAGTTTGGAAAAACCAGGACTCTTTCTAAGTAGAGCTGGCCACCCAGCCAAACTGAGCAATTGGGGGAGAAGGGCCTTGGTGGGAGAGGTGACCAAGAACCTGATGGTCACTCTGGTTGAGCTCCAGAGATCAGGTGTGGAGATGGGAGAAACTTGCAGAAGGACAACCATCACTGCAACACTCCACCAATCTGGGCTTTATGTCAGAGTGTCCAGATGGAAGACTCTCCTCAGTGTAAGAAAGAAAAAAAGCACCTAAAGGACTCTCAGACTGTGAGAAACAAGATTCTCTGGTCTGATGAAATGAAGATAGAACTTTTTTGCCTCAATTCCAAGCATTATGTCTGAAGGAAACCAGGTACCACTCATCACCTGAGCAATATCATCCCAATGGTGAAGCATGGTGTAGGTAGCATCATACTGTGGGGACGTTTTTTAGTGACAGGGACTGGGGGACTGGTCAGGATTGAAGGAAAGCTAAATGCTGCAAAATACAGAGATATCCTTAATGAAAACCTGGTCCAGAGTGCTCAGGACCTCAGACTGGGCCGAAGGTTTAACTTCCAACAGGATAATGACCCTAAGCACATTGCCAAGACAATGCAAAAGTGGCTTAGAGACAACTCTGGGAGTGCCCTTGAGTGGCCCTGCCAGAGCCCGGACTTGAACCCAATCAAACATCTCTGGAGAGACCTGAAAATGACTGTCCACTGATGGTCCCCATCAAACCTAACAGAGCTTAAGAGTATCTGCAGAGGTGAATGGCAGAAAATCCCCAAATCCAGGTGTGCAAAGCTTGTCGCATCATACCCAAAAAGATTTGAGGCTGTAATCGCTGCCAAAGGTGTTTCAACTAAGTTAAGGGTCTGAATACTTATGTCAATGTGATATTTTGTTTTTTTCTTTTTAATAAATTTGCAAAGTTATCAAACATTTAGCTTCGTCATTATGTGGTATTGAGTGTAGATTGATGGTAAAAATAAATAATAATTTAAAGCATTTTAGCATAAGACTGCAACATAACAAAATGTGAAAGAAATTAAGGGTTCTGAATACTTTATGAATGCACTGTATATATTTGGATGTATATTTCTATATTTGGAATTAAAACTATATATTCAGGATTTACATTTATATATTCAGATTTGATACAATTATTTCCTGTGTCATAGTAAGGAAAGAATAATAAAAAAAATTATTCTATATAAATCTAGCGACCTAAAAACTATCTGGCAATTAATTGGTTATCTGCCATTTCCACCACCTTATGTATCGGTATCTGCAAAATTCAATATCTGTCAGCCTCTAATTGATTCCAAATAATATTATAAAAAGCACAATATGAAAGGTTGAAATTTATCAGTAGTACTTCATGACACAACAACATCTGAATGTTGAAATCAGTCAGAAGACATGGGAGAGCCAATGACATTTGACATCCCTGATATCCAGGGTTGGGAAGGTTACTTTTGAAATGTATTCCACTATAGATTACGGAATACATGCTGTAAAAAGTAATTTGTAACGTATACTGTTAGATTACTCAAGGTCAGTAATGTATTCTAAATACTTTGGATTACTTCTTCAGCACTGGTAGATTTTTTTCACTTGTTATGACTATAAAAACTCTGCCAGTACAGTAGAACAAAATACACATGTTAAAAATAAAACTGACAAACCTACATATCTTTGCAGTGTTGTTTCTAAAACAAGATCAATCAAATTGATCTTGTTTTAAGGATTTTTAGATATTTTTACAGGAAAACAATACAAAAATTATTATTAAGAATATGTTCCCCTTCTGTCACTCACTCGACGTTGTGTCAAATGTAGTGACACAAGGGGTCTTTCTTGAGAGCCTCGCGTACCTCTGGATTTGAGAAAAGGCCAATGAGAAATTGGCAGACAGAATTTGTATGTCCTGCCCCAGGACATACGGGTATAAAGGGAAGCGGACGTGTGTCTGTCAATCAGATTTTTTCTTCGGAGCTAACGGTTGTGCTCACTACTGTTGCACTCACCTCTACAAGCAGAGCATTACGGCGCATTACCAGTGGCTTTCTCCCTCTCTGTACAGCGCTTGTGTTAAAAGAGTGTATACCTCTAAAAGAGAAGTATTTTCCACTCTAAAAGAGTATATTTTCACTCACAAAAGAGCAATACACAGCAGGCATTGAACGTCCTTTTCAGGACACAAAAGATGCCCTTCCACCCCTGTGTAGTTCCTGGATGCGGTCGATATCTCTCCAAGTCTGACGGTCATAGACGCTGCCTCGTGTGCCTGGGTAGCGATCGCACTGAGACAGCGTTTGTGGATGGTACATGTACTCATTGTGAGAATATGACCATGGCAACGTTGTGATTGCAGCTTTCGTTTCTCAAAGTGAATGCCACATCAGCCGCCCCCACGTCGCTCCTTCTTCCTACGGGACTGAGGACAACCCGGCTGGCGATAGAGGCGATTTGGCTAATGGCAGCATGCTCGGCTTTGGCGGGTACGTCCCCACGAACCACCCACACCCCGGAGAGCGTTCAGGCATCTGACACAGAAGAATCGACACCCAGTCTGAGGCTGATGCGCAGATGGCTGACATGCTTTCCCGGTCTGCCATGAGCATCGGGTTGGACTAAAACCCTATGTCCTCCCCACAGCCTTCATGGCTTGATGATTGGTATCTCGGGTCAGGGCACCACTCCCAGCTATGCCCCCCCCACCCTTATCTTATATTATAACCCTAACCCTATCCTTATTTTCCTTATTTTCTTTTGCCACACCCCCTTCGGGCTGCGGTACCCACACTGTCAATAAAAGAGCAATTTCCTCACTCCCTAGGTCATGTAGCTGGTGCGTGCTGTTCTCACGGCACCCTGGCACCAAAATCCTACAGTCCAGGTTTCCTGGATGCGGTTGCCGCGCCTCCGGACCCGTGACTGCCCATCCCCAGCAGGACGGTGCTGACGAGTTCTGAAGACATTTCTACAGGACCTCCTCCTCAGTCTCTAACCCGCCCCTGCCGGGTACGTGGAGCAAGGTAAGTCTTTTCTCAGCATCCAAGCCTCAGGACGCGCTCTTGCCTTCTGATGCGTTATTACCTGCTCCCCCCACTGCGAAGTCCCACCCGGTATATAAAAAATTATCATCACCCTAGTGCCACTATCCAACCCATCACGTTGACTGGCCAGGACCAGCCGACTCGGCTGCGCAATTCATTTTGCCAGGCTCCCGCCTCGTTTCAGCTGTATTCACTTCACTTCAATGTGCGGTGAAAACGCTAGCACCTTACGGGCAGAGATTACAACTCTGCAACTCAAAGGCGCGATAGAGCCTGTCCCTCCAGCCGGGATGAAGAAGGGTTTCTACAGCCCTTACTTCAATGTAACCAAAAAAGGTGGTGGTTTGTGGCCTATCTTGGACTTGCGAGTTCTCAACCGGGCTTTATACAAACTCCCGTTCAAAATGCTCACACAGAAACAGATTCTAACCTGCGTTCGGCATCAAGATTGGTTCACGGCGGTAGACCTGAAGGACGCGTAATTCCACGTCTCCATTTTGCCACGACATGACCCTTCCTACATTTCGCATTCGTCGGCCAGGCATATCAGTACAAGGTCCTCCCTTTCGGCCGAAGGTTGCAGAGGCAGCCCTTGCCCTGCTATGGGAAGTGGGCATCTGCATACTCAAATACCTTGGATGCATGGCTTTCACTATCCAACCCGTTGCTTTGGCTGGCCAGGACCATCCGACTCGGCTACGCGATTCAATTTGCCAGGCTCCTGCCTCATTTCAGTGGTATTCACTTCACTTCAATGCGACTCTGGTCACTGCATGCCCTCGGACATGGTTCTCGGATCTCACGCTCCTCACGACAGCACCTTCCTGGCTTCCAAGGGCCTTCTTTTCCAGGGACGGGGCACCCTCTGACATCCACGGCCAGAATTCTGGAACCTCCACGTCTGGATGGGACATGGAAGATCTGAGTGACCTGCCACCTGCGGTCATAGACACGATCAATCAAGCCAGAGCTCCCTCTACCAGGCAGCTTAACGCCCTAAAGTGGCACAAATTGGTGTTCTTCCTGGTCTGAAGACCCGCAGAGATGCACAGTTCGGTCAGTGCTTTCATTTCTGCAAGAAAGATTGGAGGGAAGGCTGTCCACTTCCACCTTGAAGGTGTATGTAGCCACTATTGTGGCCCACCACGACGCAGTGGACGGCAATTCCTTGGGTAAGCATGACTTGATTATCCGGTTCCTTAGAGGTGCCCAGAGGCTGAATCCTCCCCGACTAAGCCTGTTCCCCTCCTGGGATCTCTCAGTGGTCCTCTCGGGCCTTCAGAGACCCCCCTTTGAGCCACTTGACTCAGTTGAGCTCAAGGCCCTCTCCTTGAAGACGGCCCTCCTGATAGCGCTAGCTTCCATCAAGAACGTTGGGGACCTGCAAGTGTTCTCTGTCAGTGATTCTTGTCTAAGTTCGGTCTGGAAGATACTCACGTCATCCTAAAACCGTGACCGGGCTACGTGCCCAAGGTTCATACAACCCCCTTCAGGGATCAGAACACCCAATACATTTGCGAGATTCTACAGGGTCTATCTCGTCCCTTGTTTTGATTTGACAGGTCTGACCCCGGAGCAACCTTGCTCAAGGACACAATGGTGGTGGCCGTGGGGTTCGAACCAGCGACCTTCTGATTAACAGTTATGTGCTTTAGCCCACTATGCCACCAGCACTCTATAATAGGAACGGAAAAGATCGCCTTCCCCAACGCATTTCATAGCGTTAATATAGCCCTAGCCACTTTATGCTCTATGACGAGAAACATAGAGAGAGAAAAGGCCGCGGGAGGCCGGCTTGCTCCCATAATAGTCATATTGCCTGTTCCCCCCTTAGGGGTGCTGGGAACCTAAGGTCTGTATATGAGACCTTTTTCTGGGGGCATTGGGGAGGGTTACGTGCGGAAGATACAGCTGCTTCTAGCACGCAGTAGCTTGCTTGCACCTGTGTCAACAGTTCACATAACACGGTCTATTGAATGGCATTTTTAAATGGGACCCCTTGTGTCACTACATTCGACACAACATCAAGTGAGTGACAGAAGGGGAGCGTCATGGTTACTGTTGTAACCTCCATTTCCTGATGGAGGGAATGAGAAATTGTGTCCCACTTGCCACGACACTAGAACTACAACTGTAAACGGCCAAACCTTACTCTCGGCTACTCAGTGAAAAACCTGACTGACTGACGCACGTCAGCTTCCCTTTATACCCATATGTCCAGGGGTGTGACATGCAAATTCTGTCTGCCAATTTTTCATTGGCCTTTTCTCAAATCCAGAGGTATGCGAGGCTCTCAAGAAAGACCCCTTGTGTCACTCATTCGACACACGTCTCATTCCCTCCATCAGGGAACGGGGGTTACAACAGGAACCATGACAATTTTTGCCCTAATATCAAAGGTCTTACTAGAAACAAATAAATTATGATCCGACATGAATTTTCTTGATAAAAAATATGATCGTGTCTGGTAACGTGCAGGTAAAATGGCTAGAAATAGCATGTTTGCTTAGCATAAAGCTGACAATTTACACAAGGTTTATTTCCATTTCTTCTGCTCCAAACTTCTGTCAAACGTACTTCTCTGTCTGCTAGTATGAATTAACACATCAAAAGAAAGTGTTTCACCACTGTTCAAATGCACTTTGGATCGCATCATTTATATGTTTAAATGTTCCCTTTACAAAAAGCTTCACTTTGATGCTGCGCTGCTAAGCGCTATGGGGAAACAATCTTATAGTGAGCTGCTCTGAACATGTGTGTAACACGTCAATGAAATTGACTGGAATTTATAGCCTCGGTTGGTGAGATCATTGGACGCACCTGTGGCCAGGCTATAAATAGGAGGCGTCACCAGAGTGTCGTCAGACATTTTTCTTCAGAGCTTTCTCTCTGTGTGTTTTCACAAAACTCTTGTTAGAAAATTGTTTAAAAATCTAAGTCTTTTCCTTCCTTCTCTCTTTATATATATATATATATATATATATATAAAAAAAAAAAAAGAAAAGAAAAAGGGGAAAATGGCGGAAAAACAGGGCAAACAATGCGTGTTTCCTTGTCAGCGTTCTATGTCTGACAGGGACACGCATCAATTTTGCTTTGTTTGCTTGGGGGAAGAGCACGCTACTCTCGCGTTGGAACAGGGCGGGTGCGCGCATTGCGACCTACTTTCGGTCGGGATGCTTCGCGCTCGCCTTGCTTACTTCCGAGAGCCGGCACCCACACTTCATTCGTGGGGTTCTCGCATGGATCTGGCTGAGGAGCGAGAGACGGGTTCGCCCCTTTCACTCGCTCTCTCCCCAGATCCTGCTGGTCCCTCGCGTGATCCTGAAGCGTGCTTCGGCGCCTCTTCAGTTCACGAGGGGGACCTCCATTCCCTTGGGTCAGATTCCGAGTTAACCGCATCTGAGCGCTCCAATCGCGATTCTAAATCTTCGGAGGAGCTGCTCGATGTGGTTACTCGCGCGGTGGCCAGGCTTCAAATAGACTGGCCACGTGACCAAGTTCCCCCCAAGCGCTCTAAGTTAGAGGACAGATTTCTGTCTGGTGACCAAGGGAAGGGAACACCTCATCAGTCCCTTCCCTTCTTTGATGATCTCCACGACGAGCTGTCTCGTTCTTGGAATAAACCTTATACCTCGCGCATTCACGTGCCCTCGACGTCAATATATTCGACTATCGTGGGCGCTGAGGCGCGAGGGTATTTAAAGATGCCACCGGTCGAAGAGACACTTGCGGGTTATCTCTCGCCGGGTTCGGCAACGTCGCTTAATAAATCTGCTCTCCCTTCTAAGCCATGCAGGGTAACCTCCATGCTGGTCGGGAGAGCATATCAAGCGGCGGGTCAGGCTGGTGCTGCGCTGCACACCATGGCTGTCTTGCAGGCGTACCAGGCTGACCTACTAAAAGATTTGAGTGCTGGAAGAGGCCTCGACGATGAAGCTTTTTCTGAACTTCGTCGAGCTACGGATTTGTCTCTCCGTGCCACCAAGCAGTCAGCCCGTGCTATTGGCCGGTCTATGTCCACTTTGGTTAGCACTGAGAGGCACTTATGGCTTAATCTATCCGGCATCAAGGATAAGGACAGAGTTTTCCTCCTTGAAGCCCCAGTTTCGCCTTCTGGTCTCTTTGGAGACGCCATGAACACGGTTATCTCCAGATTCCAGGAGGCGAAAAGCCATGTGGAAGCCTTTGGGCAATTCCTTCCTCGTCGCACTCAGGGGGCGAGGCCGTCGGTCACCCAGTCTCTCCCTGATTCTGTTAGGAGGGAGGTTCAGAAACAGAGCGTGGCAAGTCGTGCTCCCCCTCGCAGAGATTGGGGACAGGCTCGTCGCCCTCAGCAACCTCCCAAACAAGACCTCAGGGCTTGTATCTCCAAGAGAAAGAAGCCCTGACGGTCTTGTATCCAACCCTGTGAGGGTAGTTCCCTTCGGGACGGGGCGCGTGTATCATTCACTTCGGCCCTCCCGATACCCTCACGAAACCTCTTCACTCCCGCCACCCTTGGTGTTTCGGGTGACAGGGGTTTCCAACAAAATGTTGAATGTACCGTTGCTCCCTGCCATAATCCAGGACACGGAACATTCGACACCCCCTCGACAGGAAGTCTTGAAATTAGTTCCCATCTCAGAGAACCTGGCAGCGTGGAAACTTCTGCCAGGTATTCTATGTGGGTTCTAAAAACAGTAGAAAAAGGCTACAGAATTCAGTTCGCTTGCCGCCCTCCGAGCTTCAACGGCGTGGTTTCCACTACCGTAAGCCCGGAACAGGCATGTCTACTTCAGGTAGAACTGCAAAATCTCTTGGAAAAAGGGGCCATAGAACATGTTTCCCTTCCAGAGAAAAAGTCTGGCTATTACAGCAGATACTTCCTGGTCCCCAAGAAAGGGGGGGGGTTGCGTCCCATCTTAGATCTTCGTGCCTTGAACCGCTCGGTCAAGACGCTCAAGTTCAAGATGCTAACAGTCAGGTCCGTCGTGTCTCAGTTCCAACGTTTCGATTGGCTGGTCACGATCGACCTCATGGACGCATACTTTCATATTGGAATTCTGCCACAGCACAGGAAGCTCCTGAGGTTCGCTTTCGGGGACGAAGCCTTCCAGTATCGGGTCCTTCCATTCGGCCTAGCCCTATCACCCCGCACATTCACGAAATGCATGGATGCAGCACTGGCTCCGTTGCGACTCCAGGGCATCCGCATTCTGAATTATCTAGATGACTGGCTGATCCTAGCCCAGTCTCAAGAACTGGCAGTTCAGCACAGGGATATCGTCTTGGCTCATCTAGGTTCTCTGGGTCTGAGACTCAACGCCAAAAAGAGCGTTCTTTCCCCGACCCAGAAAATTTCCTATCTAGGGGTTATATGGAATTCGATCACGATGCAGGCACAGTTGTCTCCCGCTCGTGTCATCTCCATCAGAACTCCCTGAGCATTCTCAGGCTAGGTCAAGGTTGCACTGTTCTTCAGTTCCAACGAATATTAGGTCTCATGGCGTCTGCGTCCACGGTGATTCCTTTGGGCCTTCTCCATATGAGACCGTTTCAGCTGTGGCTAAAAGCCAGGGGGTTTCATCCAAGGGCCAGTCCCCTCAGGCAAATTAGGGTTACGCGCCCAGTGCTTCGTTCCCTTTCTATGTGGTTCAGACCCCGGTTTCTCACCTTGGGTCCCACTCTTGGTGCGTTGTGTCGTCGCAGGATGCTTACGACAGACGCCTCCCTGACGGGTTGGGGTGCGGTCTTAAGTGGTCGTCCAGCCCAAGGGGAATGGGAGAGTCATCAACTCGATTGGCACATAAACCGCCTCGAGCTGATGGCAGTATTTCTGGCCCTGAAATACTTTCTCCAACATTTGAGAGGCTGCCATGTCCTTGTGCGGGTGGATAACACAGAAGCAGTCTCCTACATAAATCATCAAGGAGGCCTACGTTCTCGCCACCTCAATTTGCTGGCACGTCGGATTCTCCTTTGGGCCCAGGGCAAGTTACTGTCACTCAGGGCAGTCTATATCCCTGGACGCCTGAATGTGGGAGCAGATTTTCTGTCCAGACAAAACTTACCATTGGGCGAGTGGAAACTCCATCCCAAGGTAGTACAACAGATTTGGGAGAGATTTTACAGAGCCGAAGTGGACCTCTTCGCCTCTCAAGAGACTGTGCAATGTCCCCTCTACTTCTCTCTGAGTCACCCAGCCCCCCTGGGTCTGGACGCGATGGCGCATACATGGCCCAGAATGCGCCTGTATGCGTTCCCTCCGGTTTCTCTGCTCCCGGGAGTCCTGGCCAGAGTTCGCCAGCAAGGGTCTTGCCTCTTATTGATAGCGCCTCGCTGGCCGAACAGGGTTAGGTTCTCAGAGATGATGTCTCTCTTAGACGGCTCGCCCTGGGCGATTCCGGACAGGAGGGACCTTCTGTCTCAAGCACAGGGGACAATATTTCATCCCCGGCCCAAATTGTGGAATCTTCACGTTTGGCCCCTGAAGGGTACCAACTGAGGGACACAGGGCTGTCGCTTGGGGTTATTGAAACCATTCTTAGTGCTAGGGCTCCCTCCACCAGAAGAATTTACACCAATAAATGGGGTGTCTTCGAAAGGTGGTGCAGTTCACATGATGCAGATCCAGTTAACTGCCAAATTGTTTCAGTTCTGGAGTTTCTGCAGGAAAAACTGTCAGCAGGCATATGCCCTGCTACTCTCAGGGTTTATGTGGCCGCCATTTCGGCTTGCCACGCCTTGATTGACGGGGTGCCTTTAGGGAGACATCCTCTACTCGCCCGCTTCATTCGTGGAGCCAGGCGACTGAGGCCTCCCGTTAGGGCCAGAACTCCTTCGTGGGACTTAACAATAGTCCTGGAGGCTCTGGTCGAGACCCCTTTTGATCCTCTGGAGTCAGCATCTGACAGACTTCTGACTCTCAAGATGGTCTTCCTTATGGCTATTACCTCTCTTAAGAGGATTGGGGATCTACAGGCTCTGTCTATTCTGCCGACCTGTTTAGAATTTGCCCCCGGTATGGCCAAAGCAATTTTGCATCCTCACCCTGATTACCTTCCTAAAGTTCCTTTTTCGACAATACATCCTGTCACTTTAGAAGTCTTCTGCTCCCCACCGTTTTTAACGCCGGAGCAGGAAAGACTTCACGGACTCTGCCCAGTCCGTGCCCTTCAGATTTATGTCCACCGCACAAGCCAGTGGCGTAAATCAGGGCAATTGTTTGTTTGCTATGGGGGCCGCAACAGGGGGGCGACCGCTACTAAGCAGACTATGTCACATTGGGTGAGGGATGCTATTGCCCTGGCCTATGAGGCGCGCGGTCAAGCTTCGCCAGTAGGTGTCAGGGCTCACTCCACCAGAGGGGTCGCTTCCTCTAAAGCCTTGGCTAGAGGGGTCCCTCTGCAGCAAGTTTGTGATGCCGCGGGTTGGTCCTCTCCGCACACATTCATTAAATTCTATAGTTTGGATGTTCATGCTACTCCGGGCTCTTACATCCTCGAGTCGACATCTCAAACTCATGCAGGAACAAGTTTGTGACGTGGCGGGCTGGTCCTCTCCACGCACATTCTACAATTTTCTACATGGGCTAGGATGTTTTGCTACCCCGGACTATGTCCTTGGGTCGACATCCCAGGCTCATGCCAAATCCAAGTTCATGGTACGAACTTTTGAGTTAGAGCCCTTGAATCGGCTTCTCAAACTCATCTTTTGACTTTGTGGGCTAGATGCTCCGCTACTCCGGACTCTTATGTCTTTGAGTCGACATCTCAAGCTCATGTCTAACCAGGTTTGTGATACGGCAGGCTAGTCCTTTCCGCACACACTCTTCGGATTTTATGGTGTTAGATGTTCTGCTACTCCGGGCTTATGCCCTTGAGTCGACATCTTAAGCTCATGTCTGGAACCTCTCGCGTTCTGTGAAAACACTTCACAACAATCAGGGGTCCGGACAGCCCCAGTGCGGCGGCGTGGGCATTTCATTCCCCATAGCGCTTAGCAGCGCAGCATCAAAGTGAAGCTTTTTGTAAAGGGAACGTCTCGGGTTACTTGTGTAACCCTTGTTCCCTGAAAAAAGCGGAACGAGATGCTGCGCTTCTTTTGCCGCACTGGGACATCCCAGGACCGCTCTTCAGAAAAATAATCTGACGACACTCTGGTGACGCCTCCTATTTATAGCCTGGCCACAGGTGCGTCCAATGATCTCACCAACTGAGGCTATAAATTCCAGTCAATTTCATTGACATGTTACACACATGTTCAGAGCAGCTCACAATAAGATTGTTTCCCCATAGCGCTTAGCAGCGCAGCATCTCGTTCCGCTTTTTTCAGGGAACAAGGGTTACACAAGTAACCCGAGACGTTTTCCATCTGAAAGGACTAAATATTAAATGAAACAAATGACAATAAAATGCAAAGTAATCTCTTCAGTTATCAAAATACTTTTTGAATGTAACTATTCTAATTACTTTGAAATATGTAATTCCGTTACATGTATTCCGTTACTCCAAATGTTTTGAATGTTTAAAAGGGAGTCGGTTAGGATCTGACTGTTACGGGAAATATTCTGAAAGCTCCCTTTGTGTCCCCCCACAATCAAAATAAAAATTAATTAATAAAGCAATGAGTAAATGATAACTGCATTTTTTTCAAATTGTTTAATTTGAGCCAATATTTACACTATTCATCTCATAAACTGGAACACTCACTCTCCAACATTTTAAGTCATAAATTCAGTTTTAATAAAGTGTGCCAATGTGTTGGTGTTCTCCAGTATTTTTTTGGGGAATTTTTTTAAATGGTTTCTTATAATAAATGTAATTGGGTCCAGCTGAGAGTCAGCCAGACTACAGCCCCTCATCTGAAGAATGTAGCAGAACTGCATGTTTTACTGATGTCTTTCTCCATGTATTTGTTATTTATCAGTAATTTAGAGCTGATTGTACATCTCTCTGTTACTGCTGCTATTTGTATTGTCCTTTTGCTTTCTCGTGTGCGTGTCACAGCAGCTGCTCTGTGATGTCATTGCTCTGGCCAGCGTGATGTTTTTGACCATGTTTACACCATCCCTAGCAACAAGCATCCCACATCTCTCTCTCTCTCTCTCTCTCTCTCTCTCTCTCTCTCTCTCTCTCTCTCTCTCTCTCTCTCACTGCCTCTCCCTTTCCCTGTTTCTCTTTGTGTTGCCTCATTACTGTGTCCATTAATCTCTCTTAACTCTCGTGTATATTGTAATTTTTATCATCTTTTATTATTTGATAAACCTAGTTTATTTTATTTTATTTTGTTTGACTAGTTCCAGCACACTACCTCGCTTTCATTATTGTTCTCTCCATTTTTCTTGCACCCACCCATTCATGCTTTGTGTGGGAAAATGTGCCTTTTCTGCCCTTTAAATTTTTCTGTGGCTCTCTGTGTCTTTTTCAATCTATCTGTTGTTGTTTGCATGTGAAACACCGATACTTGAAGCCTCTTTTCTGTCTACAGCCTAAATAAATGGTAAATAGTCTGCATTTATATAGTGCACTTTTTATCCTTAGTGGTTACCAAAGCGCTTTACACGGTCACACACATACACACACACACACACACACACACACACACACACACACACACACTTTTTCAGTGTCTTGAACAAAGGACACTTCGGCATGTGCAGTCATGTGGGCCAGGAACTGAACCGCCAACCCTGCGATTAGTGGCTGACCTGCTCTACAACCTGAGCCACAGCTGCCCCAATAAAGACAAACAGACAAACATTGAATCTACTTGTCCAGACTGTCTGTTTAGTTGAAATGATGGAGCCGCTGATAAAAAACACTTTTCAGTCATATCAAAGAAAATACATAATTATATATACAGTATATATAGAATATATAGAATAGTCTAAAAAAATCTCAGTGCTGAGTGACTCCAGTCCGATTCTTAAGCAACCATTGCCTCCTTTTGTTGGCCCAGATGCTAGGGTAGAGTCGCATTGGGTTAACCTCCTTGTGGTCCTTATAATGTGGTTCTCGCTCTCAGTGGGGCAGTGGTGAGTTATGCGTGGATGCCCCAGAGAATAGCGTGAAGCCTCCACACATGCTAGGTCTCCATGGTAACCCGTTCAAGCCACGTAATAAGATGCACTGATTAACGGTCTCAGATGCGGAGGCAACAAAGATTCGTCCGGTACCACCCGGATTGAGGGGAGTCACTACGCCATCACAAGGATTTAGAGTGCATTGGGAATTGGGCATTCCAAATTGGAGACGAATCCAATTTCAGGTCATAAACACATCACAGGATGATAATGATGTGAAGGAATAATGTTCCATTGTCTCTGCATGCTATTAACTCTTGTTGAATTTCTGCCGGTCAGATGAAGTTAGACAAAGTAATGAGAAAGACACAACGAATATTATTCAATAAACTATGCTCATTTTTTACCATCACTTCATCTCCCACCTTCTGCTATTGCCCTGTCTCATTAAGCTGCTAGAAGTGTTACCATGACATGGTGTTGATATTGACTGGTTTGGAAATCAGACAAGATTTTAAAATGTTGATATCTTCTGACAGAGAAAGATCTAGTAAGAGACTGGAAATAGCAAACCTTTGAGTCATTCAATTTCTAAACCTGGTTTCTTTCATTGATAAGTTATTAAGAAAGCGATTTAGTGAAAATATAATAAGCAGCCAGTATTACAAATGGCTCAGAGACATTTATGCAACGTTTATGCTTAAATTACCATAATGTATAGTGTAAAATCACAAACACATGTTCAGAAATGTGTCTCTGTGATAATTACACATTTATTTTTTCTCTCTGTGATGGTATTTTAATCTTTGTAAGATTAAGGACTGAGAGCTGATGATTAGACTGAAGCACTTCAGATCATGTTGCATGTAAAAATAAGAGCTTCAGGATGTTTGGATATTTCGGATATTACAGCAACATCACAGTTCATTCTCAAAGCATCTCTCATGGATAGCTTTACGTCACCCACCCTACAGCAGATTAACAGCATATGTTTCTTAATGGGCAATTACTGCCAGAAACAGGCCATCAAATTGAGCTGAAATCACCCTTCAACCTTGAGACCAAAATAGATTAAGTGACCACGAAAGAACAGAAGAACTGAACCTGGGGTGGGGGGTTGTCTTTCATGCTTTTGACAGAGTTTTCTGTCAAATTATCACCCTGACACAACACAACACAACACAACACAACTTTGTCCATTTGTCCAAGTTTGTATCAGTGATCCAAATAATACGTTTTTCTGTTTCTAAGCACATTTGCAGGCAGAAACACTCATTTATGAAAATCCACCTATGAAGCAGTCCAAAAGTATTGTTGTTGTTTTTTATGCTTGTGGACAAGCTCTTGAATAGCTGTTGTATTTGCATAATTAATGAGGTAGGTCTTTGCAAGATTTGGGGAAAATTTGTTCCTTTGATTTACACATGATCCTGTTAAAGACAATCTCTCCCACTGATTGTAAGTGTAACACTTACAGAACATTGTCATTACTGAAAAAATTATGTTGTCTTAAATAGACATTACTTGCAGTCTCAAGAGCTCACATCTTACCTTCTGTTTGTCTCCTTATTAAAGAAAAAGACAAAATCTAAAGTTTTCCCTGAACTGATGATTTTTGTCATTTCTTTCATCAAGGAGAATGGGATCCATTTGCACACCCTCATTTGGAGCCCTGACACCAAGTTAAGTGAACTTAATTACACAAGTTTTGCAAATGCCATTACTCAATTCAGCTGATGGAATGAGTTTACTCAATCAGTTCATTCATTCATCTTCAACCGCTTATCCTGTACAGGGTCACGGGGGGCTGGAGCCTATCCCAGCTAACATTGGGCGAAAGGCGGGGTACACCCTGGACAGGTCGCCAGTCCATCGCAGGGCCACACATATACAGACACACACTCATACTCACATCCACACCTAGGGCAATTTTTTGGAGACACCAATTAACCTAGCCTGCATGTCTTTGGATGGTGGGAGGAAGCCGGAGCACCCGGAGAGAACCCACGCAGACACGGGGAGAACATGCAAACTCCACACAGAAAGGCCGGGGCAACCGGGGTTTGAACCCATGACCTTCTTGCTGTGAGGCGACAGTGCTAACCACTGCACCACCGTGCCGCCCCTCAATCAGTTGATTAAAATCAATTAGGGTATTAGGGTTTTCAGTGAATTTGTCAGAGGAAAGATAATTGCATTATCAGCAGGGCCGGTTCAAGGAGGGTGCTAGAAAGGGCTTGGGCTTGCACATGCACATACAGTTTAATCTTCTCTAAACAGAAATTTTGAAAAAAAGAAAAGAAAAACTTTTCACGCAGGTTAAAGTCATTTGAAGACTTGCAAGTCAAAACAATAGATTGAGTGTTCGTATATATTATTACGTAAAGTGTGGCTCTAGCTCATACATTGTTTGACAGCACCCGAATGTCTTCCGCTGCCTCGTACCTACCCATACCTAAATCCGCCACTGGTGACAGTTGTAGGATGCAGCTCATTCTAATGAAAAGAATGCTCATTCTGTATAACATGATAACATGTTGTCAGGAAAGAAGACTACCAGTTCTCCACCTTGACTAATGTTAAACTATTATAACTACATCAATGTTTTTACAATGATCTTAATAGCATGATCCCCATTGCCATTAATCATGTATCAACGTGCACCTCGCTCAGCCACCATGTCCCTCCATGTCTCTCATCAAAAGGTTCCTTCTCATCCCGCTCCTAAAATTCTATTTATTCTCCTCACTGGAACTTCCAAAAACTCTTACTGCCTTACAGTCATGGTGACATGTGGTGTCCATCCTCTATGGCTGCACAATAAAACATTACTTTCTACAGTCATTCATAGCAATGGCTGACACGTATGGCTTCATTACTTTTGAGGTTAAATGCATGCTTAGTGAGCAAGAGATGGATGCTCTCTACCTAACAGTTTGAAGGCTATAAATCAGTTCAGGGCTTCAACCCAAAGCAAATAGTAGCTTTTTCCATTGCCAGATTAGGCCAGTTTTATGCCTGTGTAAACATTTTTCTTATTTTTCCTTTGGAAATTTTAGAGTTTGGGTTACCATGGGAATTGTAAAATGCTTCACTGCAGTACCTGCTATTATCAGATTGCCAAAAAAAAAAGAAAAAAAAAAAAAAAGAAGCGCAGAGTAAATCTCATGAAAACATGTCCAGGTCACATTTCACTCCAAAATCAAAATGAGAAGATATATATTTACATAAAGTATTTGATGCTTATTTAGGACCATTGAGACTTTTTGAATTTTGTTTTGACATTGTTTTCATGAAAATTACTCATACTGCAACATTTTCTTTTAGAAAAAAGTGCTTCTTTTTTTTCTTTTGATTTTGGGCTGATATATGAGACTGGCATGTTCATCACATGTTTCATGAAATTCACCAAAATGTGTGAAATTACAGTATTCTGCCCTAAAATAAGAGGTCCACTTGTCGTGATCTCAGAGTGTCCGCATCACCTAAATGTCTTGATTTTTATGAAAACAAAGAAATGTTAAAATTTTTTGATGTTGTTACACCACTGGAAGATCCCACCCTGACCAAATGATCATAACAATTGTAGAATGGGAGCAGGAATGGGCCCCCAAGAATAAACTCAAGACAATGGGGTGCCTGAGCTTCATTAACTTACAGACCATATCTTTTAGGGTTCTTAATTTACATGGAGAGCAAAATATGTGGAGGCACAAACTGGGGAGTGTACAATGCCCTTTGTACAGTTCGTTGTTCTTACAAAAATCAGGATATGTCAATGCTTTTTGGCATCATGGCAGTGACCTCATGTTTTTCCAGTTAAAACCTACAGCTATTATTTACCCATTTGCTCTTTTACAGAGCTGTCAGTGAGATCACTACTCGTAATGTTTGCTTATAGATGAGTGTCATAAAATTGGTGCCATGACCCTGAATCACTCTAATGCTGTTTCAGCTACACTGTAAAAATGAGAATGTGCAGTAGTTAAAGAGGTCACATCATAAGGAATCAATTTTTCCTTGATCGTTTGGGTTAAAAGAGTTCTGTGAAAGCCTACTGTAACATTCAAAACTCAAAAACTTCTTCCAAGACAAAGAAGAAAAATTATGTTATGTGCTGTTTAATAACTTGTTCTGAACTTCTTATTATTCCTGAACACTAGTGTTGTGTGAAGTACCCAATCACCATACTCAAGAAAAAAGAAAAATACCTGTATGTAAACTAACTCAAGTAAAAGTAAAATATTTTTACTTACGCATAAGTAAAAGTATTAAAGTAACTGACGTTAAAGGAGGTCATGACACGAGTAATCACAATTTCCTTGATCTTTTCACATAAAAGATCATGGTACTATGAAAACATACTGTAAGTTTCAGTACTCAAATCTTTCTCCTTACTGCAAAACAAGAATTTGTTAAAACCAAGACTCGTTGTCTACTTCCTCTGCATTGTGATGTCACACTGTGGTAGATGTTTGCATCTGACCGTCTCCACAACAACACATCAACACCTACTTTACCTTATCACTTCTGTATCCACCAAGTATCAGTGAGATGGCAAGTAGAGAGAGCAGTTCAGTCAAGAGCAGAGAGCCAATCAGAACAGTGGGTGTGTATTGTCTAGTCTTAAAGGAGAAGCAGCACCAAACCAAGTGTTTCTGACAGAGGGTCAGAAGGAGAGTGGAAAATTATGTTTTGCAAATATGTTTTATATGATTTTTTTTGTGTGTGTGTGTGTGTGTGTGCAAAATGCTTTACTAATATCATAAATGACAACATTTGTAAGAAAACACGCACACCAAAAGCAAACTTTGTAAGGTGGCGAGACAAGGTACCAAGATGTTTTGATAATATCAAAAGTGAGCCTCAAGGAATATATTCAAATAACAAAAAAAAATCCATGTCATAAATGTACTTGAGTTTAAAAACATTTCGTTTTTTTCCATTAAAAGCAGGAGAATTTGGTAAAAAAAAAAAAAAAAAAAAAAAAAAAAAATATATATATATATATATATATATATATATATATATATATATATTCATAGCATTCGAGATTCCAAAATACTACACACCTATTCATGACATGGCATTACATTGTATATGTCAGTGCTCATTCTGGAAGATTGAGAGAGATGGTGAGAAAAACTGCAGCACTTTTAACACAAAAGTACAGTACATGTGTAGTTAAAACACTACATATGATTTTCTTACATTTCTCTTGTCATAAACACTATAATGCCAAAATTTTGACACAGTGATCTAAGGAGAAAGGGGTTGTCCTGTACTTGGCTGGTAGAAAGATGCATCTGACGCATATGTGCATAGATGCGTCCTTTGAAAAGCCCTTATAATAAGTCTACCTCAGACGGATTGATGAATTCAATTGCAAAATGAACTGTTGTGGTCAAAGTTATATACTATATTTATGCTTATTAAAATATAATAATTTATCATTATTTACTCATTATATATTGAATTATTTTTATTTGGGGGCGTTTCTCAGCAAATATTGATATATGTGATTAATTGTGATTAATTGAATTAGTTATTTGATATATCGTATTTATTGACAGCCCTAAAAATAATTCCTTTACTTTTTTTTTTTTATTTGTATACCTGTTTTTGCCACAAAACTTTTTTAGTATCATTATAAGTGAATCTCGAATAAAAAAATAAAAAAAATAGTTTGATATGACGCCTTTTAAGAGCTCCCTGATCTTAAATGTATTTTCCTTGGTGTAACACATATCAGATAAATAATAAATGCAACTTCAATAAAACCAGTTAATTTGGATCTCCATATGGTGATTGTTAAAGAGTGGGGCGTCATTAAGAATCATGATCATCCTTTATGTTCTACACACAGTGATGGACTCATACAGGCATCACAGTGCATGTGTTGTTTTACCATGCTGGTGAAAGTGATGTGGTAGGTGTCATACTGCACCGCTGGTGGAGTCCAGAACAAAGTGACAGACGACTCAGTGATGTCCCGAGTGCTGAGACCAGAGACACCCGCCAGTACTGGAGAGAAAACCAGACACATCCATGAACAGCCTAGATCTCTTCCATTCAAATACATCTGGTTTTAATTTAGGCAATAACGGCCATGCTGTAGTGTGATTTCTGCTGACTTGCTGCTGTATTCATTCTATTAAAGACAGCGTGAACACTTAGGGCAAAATGTAATATTGCTGTGTAACCAGGTTATTTGAACACCTCCATATGGAATATAAAGTCTCTTTTAAAAGTTAATGTCTCCTTAACGCTATTGCATTATCTGATTAATTTTTAATGGAAAAAAGTGGACAAAATCAGATGGCGATTGTGGATATGCTATTTTCCACGATTAGGGTACAAAATGGGGCTTGGCGCCCTTAAAAACAGAATTTTTTTTTTTTTGAAAGAACGACAAGTTCAAGAGGTCAAACTCATTTTATATGTGCTGTTTTACTTTATATGATGTTTAAAAAATTTCAACCCTGTTACAAACCTTTTGGACATTTAAAACACAGATTTTTGTGTTTTTTTTTTATTTTCCAGCTATAAACATTAAAGGAATTACCCTGATGCTATCTCAGATGTGTATGACTGTCTGAAGATTCTTAGAAGAATATAGAGCTCTGTCAGGTCCTTATAATGCAAGTAAACGGGTGTCAGCACTTTGATGATCCAAATGTCACATTTAGACAGCATAAAAGTAATCCATGTGACTCCAGTCGATCAATGAATGTCTTCTGAAGTGAATCAATAAGTTTATGTAAGAAACCAGTTGATAATTAAAAAGTTTTTAACCTTTAAAAAGTGCTTCGCATCACATAGTTTTCACCTGACACAAGCGTTCAAACCGCGTCAGAACCCTGGACGGATGCGCCGATTTAAAGTTAACAACATTTTAATTATCGAATTGTTTCTTACATAAACTTATTGATTCACTTCAGAAGACATTCATTGATTTACTGGAGTGGCATGGATTACTTTTATGCTGCCTAAATGTGACATTTGGACAGTATTTTCATTTTTGGGTGAACTTTTCATTTAAAACATTTTGTATTAAAATCAGATGAATATTTATGAAATAAAAACATGGTTGCAGATGAGTTATTTTAGCCCAAATTAAGATGCTAAAAGAGTCCAAATAATAATCCATGTTTTAAATTGTAAAAAATGTCAATATAATGATATTTGAGGTTGTTGATTGATGGTATACGCTTCTGTTGAAGCAATCAGAACACATTTGTTTAAAAAAAAATTTATTTCATAGTATAATTCCTGGTGAAGAACTACACTACCCATGATCCTAAGGGACAACGATCCACTAATCAGAAAATTGTAGCCAAGAAAGCGCCCATGATGCACTGAAAATGACAAATAGCTTTCTCTACACTCTTAAGCTACTTGTATATTTTAAAATATCAGAATATTTGGCAAGAAAATGAAAATATATGGTTTCTATATTTATAATCAACAACATTAAATTAACAGTTTTATATTTTTCAAAAGTTTTTAATTTGATTACATCATTTGCAGTGCTTCATGGGATTGCAGTTCATGAAAGACATGAAAAGTACACAGTCTTGTACCTTTGTCTTTATGTCCAACTTTTAAATATATATATATATATATATATATATATATATATATATATATATATATATATATATATATATATGTTTCAAGTCAAAGTTTGGAATGTAATTCAGCTTAGAGCTGGTTGGTTTGTGAACACTTTAAGGAAGTGTTATGAAATCCTTATGGAAAACAATTTATGGGAAAAATACATCCAGAACTAAGATGGTGAAAAAGAGGGCGGACACTGTTGCACTATATAATGCTCCTTGTGGCAATGCTGAGAATCCAACGCATACTTGCACTGCGTTATGAATAGCAATGCCCAATAAAACATGGTAATGTGAAGTGCTGGGTAAATTACTCAAATAAGTAATCCACTACAAATTACTAACTACTTATCAAAAATTGTAATAAGATTACTTTACTGGTGGTTACTACATTGAAAATTAATCACATTACAAATTACCTTACTTTTAAGTTGATTTCTAAAATGTTTTTTTCACTCAATTAATGAAAAATGAATGCCTATATTTCCTATATACTGTGCTTGCTTAAGTTTATATTTATCTATATATTTGTTCATTGTCACAAAATGTCAAGGCCATTTGTGGTGGTGTTCATGTGCGTTTAACTCGAAAATACAACCATTCCAACATGACTGTAGATATATCTATACTGTGTGTAGCACTCACCAGAGTTGCAGTCGGCCCCTGTGAATCCAGACTCGCATTCACTGCAGTTGGGTCCAGTGAAACCATGGTGACACACGCAGCGGCCCTTCACACATCGTCCTCTGTTGCTGCAGTTATTGGGACAGGTTTTGATGGAGCAGTCCTGACTGGAGAATCCCATGTCACACACACACTTCCCATTCACACATCTGCCTCTGTTGCTGCAGTTACCGGGACAAGCCTTAAATGAGCAGTCCGGTCCAGTAAAACCGACGTCACACACGCACTGGCCGTCCACGCATCGGCCCCGATTACTGCAATTCCCGGGACATGGTCTGGACGAGCAGTCCGGCCCCATAAAGCTGCTCTCGCACACACACTGTCCATTTACACACCGTCCGCGTTTGTTGCAGTTCCCGGGACAAGACATCTCGGAGCAGCTGAGACCTGTGAATCCAGAGTCACACACACATTTCCCGGTCACACAGCGGCCACGGTTATGGCAGTTTTCAGGGCAAGTCTGTGTCCCGCAGCTGGGCCCGGTAAATCCGGTGGGACATACACATTTTCCATTTACGCAGTGGCCTCTGTTATTGCACTTATCAGGACAGGTCAGTGTCCTGCAGTTGGGCCCAGTAAAACCGGCATCACACACACACTTGCCATTTACACAGCGTCCTCTCTTATTACAGTTATCGGGACATGTGCTGGTGGAGCAGTCTGGACCGGTGAAGCCCCTGTCACACACACACTCTCCATTCACACACTTGCCCCTTTTGTTGCAGTCATCAGGGCAGTTGGCTACGCTGCAGTCAGCACCACTGAATCCCGGGAAACATACACACTTTCCATCTACACAGCGGCCCTGGTCACTGCAGTCATCCAGACACTCGTCTGTCGCAGGACGAACTGTGGTACATACTGCACCTGCAGACAGGTACATTTTATGATGTACAAAATGTATAAAAGTCAACTGCAACCTTTATTACACTAATGTTAACTGGCATTAAATTACTACATTGACTATTGGTGATATATTAGAAAGGCGGCATTGCCAAACTGGTCACATAGAATCACATTATATACTAATTAAGAGTTTGCAGGGAAGCCACTATCTGTATCTATGTGAGCAGCGTGTAATATCTATATGAAAAGATTCTATTATTATTATTAACATCATTATCATTTCTAACCAGATGAAGCTGAATATTAGCTCTGTAGACTTTGAAATTCTCTTTCTTATCATCCATATTATTATTATTTTTTTTTTTTTTAAAGATTATGTTTTAATAGGAATTAAATGATAAAAGCATGATGTGACACAACAGTAGGTTTTGCAATATTGCTACAAATGACAAATTTTATCTCAATATTTTTCATCCTATTGACAATATTCAATATACATTTCAATAATTTTCTCTGAAAATATTTTAAAGTAAAAAAGTATGTATTTTTGTTTTTAAATCAGAGAAACCATCATTTCAACCAGCAAGTACATTTCAAATGTTTGATGCATAAAGTAAAAGCCTAATTAAAAATAATGAAGGCATGTTGTCCACAGTTTTACACTGAATGAAACATGGTATTACCACACGACCATCTCATTTGAACTTGAAATCACTTTAGTCATTTGTTTATATAATAGCACTCTTTGTTTAGAATTGCCTTTCTGATAAGTTATTCAGCTTCGGCCATGGCCTCATCACCAATATTTTTGCAAAAGTATTTTTACTGGGCTTATTGTACATATCACAGCTCGTTCCTGGTGAAATGAATACTAGAGGTGTTAAAAAAACAATGACTTTTATTCATGTTCAACAAATCATGAGTAAGAAGACATCTGTTTTGCTCACTAAGTAAGATTATAATCACTACTTTTCTATCTGTTCCTCACACAATGTGACATCAAAACACTTTTACTATAGCAGATGACGTTTAAGGCAATACATTTGAATGTTTTAATTACAACACCAACTACATTTACAAGCTTGTTTAAATGTGATCATATTGTGTGGTAGCTGAACTGATAGGAGACTAGGGTAGTCAACAAGTCCTGAAGAGGGAGCCAAATGTGCACCACAAAATGGCGTGGAAATTCAGCATGTTTTTATTTTAATTTTTATTTCACTTTTGCTTTTTATGACACCTTTTGTTTAGGTTTAAGGTTTGGATAAGGGAGGTCGGTTTTGTTGATTTAAAACTTGAGAGAGTGTTAACCTTTAAAACCACATTTGTTTGGGAGAACTTTTAACTCGCTTTCAGCGTCCCCAAGTGGACATTTCACCTCGAAGCAAAACTTGTAATACACCACGCAATGTAATTTTGCTTTAAATTTCACCAGTCACATACTTTCATGATATCAGGCTGGGTAATGTTCAATATCTTTTGCATTTGTGTGTCTTGTGTACATTTATCTTGTTTTAAAGATGTTTAAATATTTGTACTGGAAAACAAGACAAAGAATCTTACAGTAGAAAACTGTTTTTTAGATTGTGGAGCACATATTGATTTTTCCCTTGGAGGGTAATTAGACACAAAACAATGTTAAACTAGTTTTATTTAGAAAAACTACAGTTTTATTCAGTCTAATTGAATGGCCATGTTTCTTGTTTTCTATCATTATTATTAATATTTTACAAACATTATCAAATCAAATGTACCTCCTGTGTATGATCATGCATGAGGATAGGGACTGAATTAAATCTGACTTTCTGAAAGTCCTAAAAGATGTGTACAGATTTCTGTGAATTTCTGTCATCTGGAACCAATCCTAAAGGTTTCTAATCTTTATCAAGTAAAGATCATACTCATACCTACTAAATAAACAGGAAGACTGAAAAAATTATAAATAAATAAATAAAAATTAATGAATGACATTTTTCTTTATCCAGTTAAGATTTCCTATTTCCTTTGCTCATGAGATCTGGTCAGGCCTGGAACACGTCACCATCAGGAAGATCTTTACCTTTGCTCTGCTGGGAAGTGCAGCATCCCTCTGGACCACCACATTTCTCTCTCAGGTCTGACACCTCCTTCTCCAGTCTTTCAATTCGATCACGCAGGGCTGCAAAATCCACCTCACACCCTCCACAACCCGCCCCTGACCCTGGCACCAGATGGATCCGATGGGTCAACACCAGAGGAGAATCAGGTTCCAGGTCTATCTCTTTGCCTCTGGTGTCGTCCTGTGCACATGTGTCCGAAATCACAACTTTAAAAGGCTGAGGTTTGATAACCCTGGACACGCGTTGAGATGCTGTCAGCAGATCTTCAGTCAACAGAGCAGGACTCGGCAAGACCAACAGCAGGAGAGCCAACACAAATGCCATGTTTGATGGCAGGAAGACCTCCAAAATCAATGAACGTTTCATTGCTTTGCAAATGAGAATGTATTTTACGATAGTCAGTTCAATTCTCAAAGCACTGATTCAGATTTTCCACATGCTCTGGTTGAAAACTCCGCTGTCTCCCATTCAACCTGTTTCAAACAAATATGAATTTCAGTCAGTTTTATAATACAGGATTCCAGTTGAATACTTACCATAAAATGAGTCCACAGTCAAAGTTATCATGATACAGGTAAAAAAAAAAAAAAAAGTAGGACAGGACTTGGTTTCTTCCATTGGGGATTGACTGGTGGGTGAAAAGTGGTCTCTATATGACTACTTTTTGTTCAATCAAATGCTCTCTAATTAATATGATTTGCCACAGACTAGAATATGCTTCATGGCTGTGATGTAACTAAAGGTATTAGCTATTTTAAAAATGGTCCAACCCTTTGATAAATATCTGTTTCCATGGGAACATGTCAAGACAGGCAAGAAAACAGCACTCCTCTAGCCAGTTCATGGGGCCTTTAAGTTGAGTCTAAATAACACTGTCACAAGTTACTACACAGCAGCTTCCATGTCTGTCTGCCAGATAAAATAAAGGAAAGTTAATGTCACAACATCACCAAACGTCACCTAATGTCTTGGGTCACTATTACCCTCAAAACAGATCTGCTACGAATTTACCTGTGAAAATTGGGGAACACAAATGTTACTGTCAAATCATTTTATTTGTAGAGCACTTTTCACAACACACATTGATTTAAAGCAGCTTCACGGAAAATAAAACTGTAATATCTATAGAGTATAAGAGTCGCCATTGTGCTGCCATTTTTCGTTTGTCTATTGTCACATTTTTGTCACAATATGCTTTGGAAAAATTGTTTATTTGCAACAAAGTGGCAGGTAATATATTGGTACATGTGCAGCACACAAAACAATGTGGCATGTTTCCACAGGGGCTTCCTGAAGTGAATTGTGGTTAAACCAATTAGACTAAGTATTAACAAGGTGTTTTTTTTTATTTTTGTATTTATTTATTTTTAAAAGATGCCATAGCTATATCTGAGCATGTAAATCTATATTTGTATTTACAACTTTGTAAATGAGTCCACATCCTATATATATATATATATATATATATATATATATATATATATATATATATATATATATCCTGAATCTATAGTTGTAAATACAAATATGGATTTTTTTTTTTATATATATAGGATTTATATTCAGAGACAATTATAAATAAGCAATTTGTTGGTTGATTCCCCATGAAGTTCTGTGGTGCTTTTAAAACATTGCTCTGTTTGTTCAAGTGGTCTGACCAGCCCGGCACAGCAACTTTGACTCAACCAATGCATGAGTTTGGAGCGACTGCAGGAATACCTGTTTCTGACCAATGGTAGACGGGGGTGGGGTGGGGGGGGGGGGGGGGGGGGGGTGTTCAGGAAAACCTATCTGAAATATGATGCTATTGCAACAGAAGTTAAAATGTTTCAGCTTCAAACAAGCAGTTTCTTATTAGATTGTTGTTTAATTGCTTTAATTGAGCTGCAGCAAACGTTCATTCTTTTGAAATGTTCCGTTGTTTTATTCCTCATTTCTCTCCTGATGAATTTCCCTGCACGTCTCATTTTTCTCTCATAAATAAGCAGTCCAAACTCTGGCAATCTCTTACAAAAGTTAGATATTCAGTGAAACTTACTCATTAACAATCCAGACAGACAAACAGACTCTGTGTAATATGTTTCACATTTTCATAATAAACTATTAAAGTTAGAGGTCACATAACCAAATGATAGGATCAAAAACAGCAGCTTGTATTGTGATTGCAAGCAGAACCACTCCATCTAGAATATCCACTATCAAGACTGTTTAGTCTTTGACTATGTAACTCTCTGATGATGTCCACAACAGAGTAGAGATCATTATTAAACATTTTTTTAATCACTACAGTATTGTTCCCTTTTTTAAGGGGTTTTAAAAAGGTTTATTAATGACTATTAAGTCATTTAAAATGCATTATAAATCATATGATATACTGTTATAACAACATGAAGAAAGGGTGAATTACATGCAAAACCTGCCAAATATTAAGCATCTTAACCTACATGTTACAAATGCTGAATACATACACATATTCATACTTATTAATGTAAAACATAAAATGAATGATTTATGCCAAATGAGGGATAATGTCATTTTGTGTTTATATTCATGACTGTAATCTCTTGACTCATTCGTGTTGTCTCTTTTCTTGACATGTTGATATCAAAAGAATGATGTTACTCCAAGTGCTGTCCCAAATTAACTAGTCCAAGTTACCAAAAGTCCTCTACAAAAACACTTTTCAGCTCTTCGTGCTCATTCACAGCAGATATCATATAATAAAGCCTGATGACCATTAAACTTACACTGAACTTTATGTGCATGGGTTACTAATGATGGCAGCTTCTTAAAAGATTATTCAGACATGCATGTGTGCACTTTACTTTAAGGTACATTTACATAGGTTCCTAATGTTGAAAATGAGTTAAGTATTTAGAACATGTGATGTAAAAAGAAAAAACACTATTTGGCCAGTCATTGCATGACAGTCACCCTTTTTTAATCATCTTGTTATAATTGCATATCATATTTATATTTATTTTTAAATGAGTTATTGGTCCTTAATGAGTTTATAAATTCATTTGGATAAAATGAAGAGACCACTGCAAAATTATCAGTTTCTCTGGATTTATTATGTATAGGTTTGTGTTCGAGTAAAATGAACATTTTGCTTTATTCTATAAAGTAATGACAACATTTCTTCCAAATATTGTCATTTAGAGCATTTATTTACAGAAAATGACAACTGGTCAAACTAAAAGATGCAGTGTTTTAGACGTCGAATAATGAAAAGAAAACAAGTTCATATTCATTTTTAAGCAATACAATACTAATGTTTTAACTTAGGAAGAGTTCAGATATCAATATTTGGTGGAATCATGTGGCTTGCTCTCTACCACTCTTTGTGTTTTTATTTATGGTGAGTGGTGATGCACCAACTTCCTCTGGAAAATGTACCATTATATTCTATTGCAGTGGACAGACATGTAACTCACTCAAAATAAAAAATACATAAACATTAAAAGATTGGGAATGATTATATTGTTGTAATATTTATTGTTGTAAAAGAAAAAGAAATTCTCCTTTGCACTGTAAAAAAATCAACCCACTCTAATTGGAGGAAAGTGTTATGTACATTGCATTTTATCAACCACTTTGAATTGAATTATTGGTTTAGAAATTCAAGTTGAAAGTTGAAACAACTGATTTACTTTTTTTTTAAATTATTTAATAAAAAAATATTTATAAAAGTACATATGACAGCTATTATTGCAAGTTAAATTAAGAAATAATTAAGAAATAAAGATGTTGTCATAACATACTAATTCATGATTCTTCCATTAGAAAATTAATATTAAGCTAATCTTTATTTGATCAATGACACACCATCTATATGGTGAATGCTCATCAAGTCTGATCACTAGAGATAGAGCGACAGATCTTACCTGGAGAGTCTGTGATGCCTGATGCTCCACCACTGTCAGATTGCTCTAGTGCTGCACTCAAAACTCCTGATTGACTGAGGAAGAGCGAGAGGGAGAGACAGAGGAGGGGAGGAAGGCAGTATAATTTCCTCACACTTCAAGAATTTTCCTCCTCTTTCTTTCTCCATTTCTCTCTCTCTCTCTCTCTCTGATGTAATTCTATGTGCTTTACAGGTCCCTGTTGGGCGGTGCATTTCGATGGAAAACATCTGATATTTTAGATATTTTGAATGACCAGATTGAATCTTTCATGTTTTGAAGTCATCTTGGGACTCTCTTTGTCCTGTTTTAAAACATATTTGTGCATTTAATAAAGCAGCCATCTTCACATGAACACAAGTTCTTGATTATCTGTCAGTACGCTTTAGGACAGACACATCTTTCTGTATTTAGATTTTACTCTTAAAATGCAGCTGTGTTAAGATAGCGGCAAATGGCAAGAGGAATGTCCAGAGCAATGCGCCGCAGCACAGAAAATAAATCACCTGACATGACATGACAAAACAGCTGCAGAACATGTAATTAAACAATAAATGCATTCAGTTGTTTGCTTGTTTGTTAGTGTAGAAGAACTGGAGATTTGCAACACCTGTTTTCCAGCACTCTCTCATGTTGCACATGTGTGCTGGTTAGAAACATGAGAATATGAATTGCATAAGAAAGTTCTCAGTTTAGTTCATCGTTTGAGAATTATTTGGGAAAATATACAATTTTACACAAAATGCTTATAAATTGCATTATCTGAGTGTTCAGAAGAGTTATATGTTAAAATTGAGTGTTTGTTTTGGATCATTTTTGAAGGATGCATATGGATTGCATGTGTGGAGTTTGACCACGTATAGCACGCATGCAAGGACTGGGTATGTAAATTTAGTATTAATCATCACTTTAACTTACAGTAAATGATTCATGGACCAGTATTTTCCACTTTAGTGAATAATTTTAATACGTGTTATATGTTAAAATACATGTGGTATTGTTGAAACTGCAATACATGTCCTTAAAGTCTGGTTAAAAATGCATAAAATGCTTTTAATTATTTAAGCAAGTGCTTAAATGTATAAAATGCTGTGAATGATGTAAGCATGTATTAAGGTGATGTATGCTGAAGCATCTGGGTAAGCTAATGCCCTGTTTGTATTTTCTTTTGACATTAGCCTCTGCCATATTTCATTACCGTATTTCATTTTCTGAACTTCCTGTTGCCGATGGCACACTGCACGATTGTTTGTAGCCTACTTAGCATTGCTTATTCTCAAACATTCATAATTTTATCCTTTGTCTTTTTACTGCGTGTTTTGGATTATTCTTCTTTTCTACTGTTTCATCTGTGTGTATTTTACTTGTTGCTGTTGGCGCCTAGCTCGAGTCTGTGTTTGTTGCCTGCTAGCTTTTTTAGCATCTCTTATCTGTTTTCAGCTTTTAATATTTACCATCTGCCATTTTTTCAGGGCACATCAGGATTTGCCCAGCATTATTCTCTTATTGTAATTCAATTGCATGCATTATCCATGTGCATCTGCTTTCTATTTTTGTCGTGATTAAACTGCACGCATTTTATAGCGCACACACGTTTTTCTCCTTTGTGTTATATGGATTATTGCATCGATCTCAAAGCACCGCTTATCAAGGACAACCATAACAACAAACAATTTTGTGAGGGATTCACATCTCAAACCCTCACCACTGAGGAACAACCACCACCACCAACAACAACAACAACAATCAAACGCGGTATGTCATAGCATCCACTCATTTAATTTCTTCCTGCATTGCATGTCACATGTTTACAATAGCTTCATCCGTCAGCAGTTAGGGATTCATATGTGATAAATGTAAGGAATTAGTCAGGCTGACTGAGAAGGTTAATGAGTTAGAGACATGCACCTGAACGCTAGTGAAGGTCAGTGAGAATGAGAAGCCGGTAGATACTGTTTTGGCTGCGGGTAGTACAGTGAGCAAGACACACACTTTGGTTGCGGCTCTAAAGCCCCTGCAGCAGGGCATTTGGGTGACGTCTCGATGGCATACTCACTCAGCAAAGCGACACCACTCTCCCGTTCCTGTTAGGGTTTCCAATCGATTCTCCCCACTCAGTGATGCACCCACTGAGATTCATGTTGAAAGAGCCCTAATAATTGTTTCTATTCTATTGTAAGGAATGTGGAAATAGAGAAAATTTTGAAAATTCAATTATATACGTATATGAATTTCTTCACTGATAAAATTGAAATAATCAGAAACAAATTTGGAATTATGCAATCATCTGTCACAGTACCTCAGAGTGTCTCATAATTTTCCTCATGTGTAACTTCAATCCTTCGCTGTCATAGTTCATGAAGAGCTAACAGATCTTATCGAAACATCAAAAGCCACAACATGTATGTTAGATCCAATACCAACTAAACTCATAAAGAGGTATTCCCTATAATCTCAGAACCTCTTCTTAATACTATTGACTCCTCGCTATACTTAGGACATGTCCTAAGAAACTTTAAAATAGCAGTTTTCAAACCGCTTATTAAGAAGCCACAACTTAATCCCGGAGAACTGGCTAGTTATAGAATCTATTTCAAATCTCCTGTTTATGTTTAAAATACTAGAAAATGCAGCATCCTCTCAACTATGTTCATTTCTACAGAGAAATTTAACATATGAACAATTTATTTAGGCCCCACCTCAGTATAGAGACTGCACTTATCAGAATTACAAATGACTTTTGTCATTTGAAAATGGCTCTTATCATCTGATCACGGCTGCATTTCACTTCTAGTGCTTTTAGACCTCAGTACCGCATTTGTCACAATAGATCACAACATTATCTTGAATAGGCTAGAGAATTATGTTGGCATTTGTGGAGCCACAGGGATCAGTTTTAGGGCCTCTGCTTTTCTCCTTGTATATGTATATAATGTATATTATCAGGAATCGTGGACTAAGTTTCCACTGTTATGCCGACAATACCCAACTTTATATTTCTTAAAAACCTGATGAGATTTCACAATTCTCCAAATTAGCAGTGTATCAATGAAATTAAAGATTGGATGACCAGAAATTCCCTTCTACTCAATTCCGACAAAGCAGAGGTACTTATTATTGGACCAAAAACCTCTAAAAACAAGATGCTAAAATATATTTGACTCTCGATGAATGTTACATTGTCTTCAACAGCAAAGAATTTGGTGTTATACTTGATACCAATCTGTCCTTTGAAAATCAAATTACCAATGTTTGTAGAACAGCATTCTTCCACCTTAGAAATATTGCTAAATTATGACACATGCTCTCTGTTGCTGATGCTGGAAAACTAATTAATGAGTTCATGACCTCAAGACATATTGTAATGCATTACTGGGAAGATGTCCAGCAAGATCATTAAATAAACTTCAATTGGTTCAAAATGCAGCAGCCCGAGTGCTAACGAGAACCAAGAAATATGATCATAATAGCCCCATTTTATCATCGTTACATTGGCTACCTATTAAATTTTAAATTAATTAAAAAATTCTGTTAACTACATACAAAGCTTTGAATAGTTTATCTCTGCAGTACTTAAGCGACCTTCTCTGTCTCAACCTTTGGACTCCAATCCTGAGGTCACCAGAACCGGCTGGATCCAGCTCCATTCCTGCTTTGTGTTGGACTCTACTGCTACAAATCTCTGAGTGATGATGACTAATAGCAGCCGGTGCCAGCCAAACATCACTTCAGTCTATTACGATGGACTTCAGAGGATGAACTGATGCCAACTCCAACCATAAGATACATCATATGCCATTGCCTGAACCTTGGATTTAGGATAGACCTCACCAAAATTACCAGCCAGTTGAACTGTGATGCACCTCACTGATCTCTGCCTGCATCACCTCAGTCTAATGATGGACTACACTCTTAGAATGGAATACACAGACTATCAATTAATTGCCAACAAAAGCCTTCATCAGCCAACTAACAAGGACAATTGCATCTATGTGATCTTCTGCAGTTAATACAGGATGGACTTTAAAGACATGAGTCATTAATCTTTTACAGTTCATAAAAAAACTTTGTTTAAACACTGTCCCTTAACACTTACTTAGTTTAATCATTTTAAACCATGACTTGCACTATACATAAGTAATATTGTCATTATATTCTTGATGTTAGTCAGAGGGGAACTGGCCCCCACAGTGAGTCTGGTTTCTTCCAAGGTTATTTTTCTCCATTAACCAACATCTTGCATCATGCTCACTGGGGTTCTAAATACAATTATTATTTAATTACTTATTTTTAAACACAATTCAATATAGTATTTAATCAAACTACACAATGATGACTCTAAGACTTTATAAATATTACAGTTACATTTTCTGTTAATATATGATTTTCCGTAAAGCTGCTTTGAAACAATATGTGTTTTTTAAGGCGCTATACAAATAAAAATGACTTGACTTGTATTTAATTTCTTTTTTTAAATTGAACATTTTTCATTCTACTGTGTTTTATTGTGCTAAAATTGATCAGCAGTCCTTTTTTATATACAGCCCAATCGATCACTGTTTTTTTTAAGAGGCCATCAGATAAAACCCCAAAAATTATTTTGTATCCTGTGTGATTATTTAGGACCCAACGGCTACATACAGTATGTAATATCAGTGCTTGAGTAACCATCCATGACTCAATGCCAAGGTCTGATCATCTGTTGTTTGATGATTTTAATTAGAACGGATTGATTATAATTGTTTTGGGGCTGTTGAACTGCAGTGGAATTATCCTGTTAACTCTCCTGTGTGCTTGTGGTTTTACTTAAAACATTTATATTCATAAAGGAGTAAGACATAGACGTAACACTTTTAAACAGAACATCTGCATTATCTTCTGATTGGCTGCAAAATTATTTGTATTTTTTTATTATCTTAAAGTATATTCATCATCTGTTGTCACTGGCTGTGGATGATGTTTACGCTCTTTGTTTATTTGTTGGGATCTGACATTAATTTGTCATGAAATGATTTGAAAAGTTTTTGAAGTTAAGAAAAGTTCTAGTGTGGAGAGAGTCTTCTTCACAAGTTCAAGGAATGTATAAGATGAATTCTTATTCATTTTCATTATATTCATATCAGTGCTGGCTCTTTTCCAGATTGATTGGGATGATTATTGATTTAAAAGTGAATTGATGTAGGCTAATTTAAAAAAGATCATTACACACATTTGGAGTGACATAATCTAACAAATAGGTTTTAATCCAATACTTAACAACTTAATTTACTAGTTGTTACAAATGTTCAATTATTTCAGAAATTAAGACATTTTTCTTGCACATGAACACAACTATTGGCCACAGCCACTGATCTAGAGTCAGCTTTTCCCTTCTTACTAGTAATAAAGGTTTGGACATGTGGTTGGGAAACTGATCGTAAACCAGCAGTTACGAGCAATATCATCCCTGAGCGTCAATAAGAATTGAATTATTGTAATAATAGTATTATACATTAATATTGTATTAAACAGTACACATGCCCATGCCCCATAGTCAGGGGGAGACTAAGCCTTACACATGATATAAGGTGGGGACACATCTCCTTGCATTTTTATTTGCAATTTTACTGGAAAGGAGCGTGAGCTGCTCAAAGCGGAGAGAGAAGAGTGTATGTCTGTATGTATGAGAGAACATCGCTGCCCACTGTCACTCAATGCTACTGATAACAGCCACAATGAGCACTCATCATAACATTACAAATACACTCCAGTACTGGATTGCCACTTATTATAATACACACAAACTAAATGGAACCTTCTGAACAAGAACTGGAGATGCTTCTTTGCAATAAACACTTACCTGATGAAAGCTGTTTCAAAAGGTAGAGTAGAAAAAATTGACAATGACAAAAAGTGGTAGGGAAATGTCCCACACTTAAATGATGCCTTGCTCACGCCACAGCTGAATGTAGCCCTAATGTAATGTAACCACATGTAACACAGATTTGATGACCATGTGAACAGCCAAATGATCTTTAAATTTGATATTCTCAAATCCGATCTGAGCCACTTATGTGTATGTACATATGTAGAAATAAATTGGATACCTATCTGATTTTTCCGATGTGCTTTGACTCAGATTTAATGGGATTTTTAAAAAAAATATATATTTACGTATATTTATTTTTAACTGAACATTAATCTGCATGCTTCATTTACCAGTTAATATGCTTGTTATGGTTTAAAACCTTTTAATTTCAAGTCATATATTATCAAGTTATTACATTCATTTTCTTTTTAAAAAAAGAAAATATAGGCTTCAACTGTTTGGTTCAGCTGTTCATTTGAATTTCAGATTGTGAAATATGCCAATGAAAATATGCAGAGTTGGATTTAGCCTGTTTTAACACCCCTCTTTTCTTATGTCACTTGTGTAGAAAACAGTTTCTATATTTCTAAAACTGTTTTGAAACACGATACAGTTAAGTCAATGGAAATCTGAAATAAATACAGATAACAACCTTTACCTTACATAATGCAGTTTTTCCTGCTGCTCTTCAATTTTATGATATCTTGCACATAATATTAAATTTTTGAGCTTCAATGGTTAGTCAATTCCACTATACGGCTGCAAATGACTTTATTTAAAATGACTTCATCCATATGGTCTTCCATCACTTGCTGATATTTTATTATTAAGTCATTAAGTGTCCTATTATTCTATAAGTTAAATCATTAAACATGTCTGGATTTGTTAGGCATGCTCAAGTGTGTTATATGCATGAAGATTAGTTATTGAGCATCAGCTGTTTAGACCACTGTCTGATATGGGTTACATTTAAAATGTCATGTAAAAAAAACGAACAAAAAAATAAATAATCGGATTTAAGCAGAAAATTAGATCTGGGTCACATTCAGCTGCAGTGTGAACATAGCCTATGAGGGGCAGGTGGGCTTAGCCCACTAGATGTGGCGCTGTTATGCAAAATGCGTGGCATAATCATACATTTATTTTAAGAACAATATAATTTCTTCACCTTAAACTTGTTTTATGTCCATTATACAAAACAGCAGTAGAGATTATTTTTAGAATTTCTGTAATTATAAAGGTATGTTGTGTTAAAGCCATTTAATTGTTCACATTTGGTATACGTGATGCTAGCCTGTTGTCCTTCATGTAAATCAAGTGAATTATGGAAAACGGCATGCACATGTGACACAAGTGTTAATAACCTGATAATAACCTGAGGGACAAATTTGCCTTTACCCCTGAGCAATCCATACCATTATCTTTGATGAGCTTTGATCATATGTCAAGATTCCGTTGTTTTTTTTTTGGAAAGGCTGTTCCAGCTTTTTTTCCCCTATCCTGCTCTGTCTTACTGCCACTCTCAGCCCCTCCCAGGTTTGTTTGAACCTCTGATTTTCCTTCCTCTGTGACAGGCTCTTCCACTATCAGAACGTCATTACTAGGGATGATCGATACTTAATTTTTGGGACTCACATTTTTTTTTTTTAATTAAACTTTTTTTAAATAAATTAGTTAAAACTTTTCATATGAAAATATAACAATTAATTTTCAACATAATATTGTATTATTTTTGATCAAATTAAGTGTTTATATACCAATCCTCACAGCACAATCCAAAATGCAACATTGGAGTTATTTTTGTCAAATGCTACAAAAAAGAGCATCACAGATGCTGGATACTGATTAAGTATAATACAATTATTGCTGATTTATTATTATGATTAGGGCCCGAGCACAGATGGTGCGAGGACCCTATTGTACTTCAAGGCATTTATTATTGCATTTTCGAGGGCCTAAACATACTCGAATCTGATATGGGTTTCAGAATTAGGTGTGGCAAAATGGCTCGATAGCGCCACCTACAAACTTTCAATGATGTGCTCTTTACGCTACATTTCATTTACACATCCGAAAATCAGTATACATGCCAATACCTACAAAAATGTCTCTGGATCCATGCCCTAAACTCAACAGGAAGTCAGCCATTCTGATTTTTCTTTTAAATTTTTGCTCAGTTTTTGCAATTTCCAGGCCTTGTACATTAACAAACTCCTCCTAGAGATTTCATCAGATCTACTTTATATTTGGTTATTCTAATCTAAAGGCCTTGGTGATGCTAAATTGCAAAGCTTTTGAGTTTTCACTGCACGGTGTTGCTGTGATGGTCTGACAAATTTCGATATTTTGGTATGAAACAGGAAGTTGTTATAATTCATACATAGAATGTTCAATTAGCCTCAAACTTCACATGTTTGATAATAGTCCCAGCCCGAATACATCTACGTACCAATATTCAGTTATAGTCATAGCGCCACCTACTCCAGGTCTTGTACTTTAACAAATTCCTCCCAGAGATTTAATCAGATCAACATTAAATTTAGTCTGTCTTAATCTAAAGGCCTTGGTGATGTTAAATTGTGAAGATTTTGAGTTTTCATTGAAGGGCGTGTCCGTGGCAGCCTGACAAATTTGGATATGAAACGAGTCAAATTTTTGAGGCCTAGACATGCTCGATAACTCATGAAACTTTGCACACATCTCAAAAGTGTGGAAAATTTACATCTGATACCAGTTTTAGAATGAATTATGGAAAAATGGCTTGATCGTGGCACCTATAAAATTTCAATGAAGCAGCCCTCAAGAAAATCAGTAGGCATATGTAACATGACAACACGTACAAAAAAGTCTCTAAGAACCATATCCTAAACCCAACAGGAAGTCAGACAATTTTTGATCAGTTTTTGCCATTTCCAGGCCTCGTACTTTAACAAACTGCTCCTAGAGATTAAATCAGATCAACATATTCAGTTAGTCTAATCTAAAGGCCTTTGCGATGCTAACTTGTGAAGCTTTTGAGTTTTCTTTGAACAGCACGTCCGTTGCGGCCTGGCATATTTAGATGTTTCGCATTGAAACAGGAAGTTGTTGTAACAAACATACAATGTCCAATCTACCCCAAACTTCACATGTTATATAAGAGTCCTGGCCTGAACACTTCTATATGCCAATATTCAGTTATAGTCATAGCACCACCTACTGGGAACAGGAAATGTCATGCTTTACACTGTAATACACACTTAACAACATTTAAATGCTAAATAATTAGTGACATTCCCCTGGTCCAGCAGCCCCAACGTGCACCAGGGCCCATTCAATGCTGCTTGCAGCTAAAATTATTATTATTATTCTTAGTGTAGATGGTGGGTTGAAAATAATCACCACAGGATACAAAAATATCTATTTGGGGTTTTATTCTGATGGCTGTTGGAAAAAAAGAGAAAGAAGTAAAAAAAAATTGCAGTAGATGGAGCCATATTTTATCTAAAAAAAAAAAAAAAAAGCTTTGCCTTTGTATTTATATTGGAAAATTAACAATTGGATTACAATCCAGGAGTTTTCTATTGTAAACAATTTATAAATGTTACTCAAAAAGAACAATGTCCCAAATAAGAGCAAATTTTATTCAGTAAATTTCAGCACAATGAAACTCAGTAGAAAGAAGTACGTTATAATGACAAATGGTAGAGGCTAATGTCAAAAGAAAACACAAACAGGGCATTAGCCTACCCCTATGTTTAAGCATACATCACCTTAATACATGCTTATATCATTTACAACATTTTTTTTTTTTGCATTTAACACATGCCCAAAACATTCAAAGCATTTTATGCATTTTTAACCAGGCTTTAAGGACATGTACAACAGTTTCAAAGTAAAAGCAGAGCGCTATGTGACTGAAAGTGATTATTTAACCATAAAAGGCTGCTATTTAAATAAATATGTAATCTGTATGTGCCTCGCACTACAATGTAAATTTGCACTGTTTACTGTCATCTGCTACAATCAGAGCGTGCAATGCTCATTACGGTAGTATACCTGTATGAGCCAAGGAGGAGCTTTAAAAGGTAAAAGGTAAAGTCAATGTCAGCACAAAACTGTCTCCACACATTCACAAGAACTCACATTTGAATTACATGCAAACTATTTATTTATCTCATTAAATCTCAGCTTTTGCGGTTAAATAATCTCACTAGGACATAATTTTAATTTTCACACGTCTGATGTATCGGTTTTTGGAATCTGAGCATTTTTACAAGTACGAGTATGAGTACCCATACATGAGACTGGTATCGCACCCGATACCAGTATCAGTACACAACATCCCTACTCATTACCAATTTCTTTGCATATCCTCAGATGTTTTCTGTTCCTCCCCAATACTTGTCCACTTGTCCTTCTTGAATTCATATGATCTGTGTGCCACTGGTTTTACAACTGACATTGGCCACCATTGTGTCTGCCCCGTAATAGGCTGGACCCTCACTCATTGTGCAGTTTATTGAGATCCTTGGCTGTACCATTGTAATATTGGGCATGTCGCAACTGTCTGGTTTTGCAATTCCCTGATTTGCTGAACGTCAGACCTGGACAAAGTAAGCTCTCAAACATTGGCAGTAGTGTTTTAGTATGTTGTCCCATCAGAGCCATTGCTGGGCTGCTATGAACTCCCTGGGTTGGTGTATTCTGGTGATCCAACATTACTAAGTAAGGATCAGCCCCTGCCCATTTTGCTTTGGCCACGAGTCTTATCACAATTTTTACAGCTGATTCCACTTTACTGTTACTTTTTGGATATCCTGGTGAGGGTGTTTTATGTGTAAAGTCCCAAGCTTTTGCTGAATTTTCTGAATACCTCTGATGAATACTCTGCCCTATGTCTGAAATTCCACATATTGCAAAGTTTCCTAATAGTTTGCATTTAACTCTTTTTGACATTGTGTTTTTTCAGATGATCCACCTCCTAAAAATTCTTATTTTTCTGTTGCTTATCCCTTCATGCTGAACAGGCGCTGCATTGCTCCATAAATGTTTTCAATTGTGCATTCATGCCTGGTCAGTATACACATTCACTGCTCTCCTTAAGCATCCTTCAATTCAAATGCTTGATGAGTGCATTATTTCTGACCTCAATGCTGTTGGCACAATAACTTGTTCTCCTCTGAAGATTATTCCATTTTGCACACTCAGTTCATCTCTGCTGTGGAAGTACATTGTCACATCCATAGGCAGGTGTTCCTTTCTATCAGGCCAACCCTGTTGTATCACTTTTTTCAAAGATTGGAGTTCTGTGTCTAATCAGTGACTCTCTGGATTGTCTGTAGACTTTGTTTGGACACGGGCAGAGAGGACACCATGTTAATGTACTCCACTTCTGACTCCACTTAGCTCCTGTCATGACCTCTGCAGTAGGCTCTGCTCAAAGTGTCAGCCTGCTGAAGGTGTTTGCCTGGACAGTATCGGAGTCTCACTTGATACCAATGAAGTCACATAAGCATGCGTTGCAGTATCTTTGGTGCACTCAGAAGTGGTTTTGTCATTATATTCTAATTTTTTGTGGTCTGACGGAACATCTTAAGTTTGTCTAAATGTGAAGTGATGGCACCTTTCCATTCCAAACACTACAGCTAACAGTTATTTTAATATCTGTGCATAGCAAATTCTGTTTATGTTAGCGCTCTGGCATATGCAATGGGTTGTCCCTTTAGCATCAACACTGCCCTAGCCCATTTTATGATGCATCACACTACAAATCAAGCTGCTCTATATGGGTTATAATATTTCATGACAGGGGTCCGTGAGAGTACTTTCTTGATATTCTCAAAGGCCTATTCCTGCCTCTTTGACCACTCCCACAAGGCTTCTTCTGAGTCAGCTGGCATAACGGCTCTCAAAGTGTGCAGGCATGACTACTCTGGGCATCTGTCTAATGGCTGATACTTTTTTTGGGTTTACTTTTACCCCTTCTGACATGAGCAGAGCATACCTATGTATGCAACTTCTTTCGGTCTCAAGTGCTTTTTTTCTGGATTCAGTTTCACCTGGAATGTTCTACACCTGTCCAGAAGCATCATCTTGTTGTCATGATTTCTCACATTGCCTCCTCATCATTGCCTCCTTTCCCCACAACCAGTATATTGTCTGCAATTATTTTTACACCATGGATTCCTTACATCACCTGGTTCAGCTTCCTTTGAAAACTTTCTGGTGCTGGACTGATTCCCATTGGCATCCGTAGCCACATCACAGACTGAAAATGTACATGCTCTGTTCAGATCTGGCAGTACATCCTCAATTGTGGGCAATGGATAATGGCTTCTCTTAAGCACTTTATTGAGGGATTTTGGATCAATGCACACATGCAATTGTCCGGAGGGTTTCAGTACTATGGCCAAACTACAAATCCAATCTTTGCTTCTTCCAACAGGTGCTATGATGCCTCACCTTTGCAGGTCTAATAGCTCATCCTTGAGGGCTTCATAGAGAACTGCTGGAACCCTTCTTTTGGGGCAGTTTCACTGGTTCTACCCTCTCATCTATTTCCTCAAATACTACATCACCTTCAAAGACATCCATTTAGTCATGTTTTATTTGTTCTTTAATCCACTGCTTTGACCCGTACATGGTTTTATCGACAGCCATGATGTTTTGATGAATTACATTAATCAGCTGTATTTCCTGGCATTCTTTACTAATCAGGATGCATCTGTATGCATCTTTTTCCACTACATTGAACTCCAGTTTGTATCTTTTTCCATTGCTTGGATTTGTCACTTGGAGTTTACACTTTCCCAGTGGTGTCATTGTGGTTTTATTGTATGTCAGTAAGACCTGGATGCAGGGTTGTATCTGTATGCCTTTTGTAATATTTGCCAGGATTACCTTGCATGTGACACCACAATGCAACTGAAATCAGACTGACTTTTTGATGACCCACATGACGGCATACACAGTTACGCTGTGTTAAGGGTCTCCCTGCATCATGTTTATACTCCCATTACTGTGACTCTCAGAATCTGCATCAGCCTGCTCCATTGCCAAGACTGATATTTTTCCCGATGGGCTGCATACTTTTACATACAGCTGCAAAGTGGATATTTTTCCCACATAATTTACACTTTTACCCAATTGCTGCACATTACTCCTTCCTCTTTTCATGAAACTGCCTACAGTATTTACATTGTATAGTGCCCCATTCCTCAGGGGCTCAGTTTCTCATTTACAGACATGGCATGTACTTCCATGTACTGTAGTCTGTGTTTCAATAACTTTGGCTCTCTGTCTAGACAGCTCTGCAGCTCTTCCTATCTGAAAACACTTGTCCAAGCTTAGGTCAGACTCACTGAGCAGGTGCTCTCTTTAGTGTGAGTCCCTTGTTCCACACACTATTCTGTCTCTTATGAGCGAGTCTGTGATCACCCCAAAATTGCACATCACCGCCAATGTGCTTAATTCCTTCAAGTATCTGTCCAAAATTTCATCTTGATCCTGTTTGTGTGTGAAAAAACTGGTTCTTTCAACCATTTTGTTTTTGTTAGGGTCAAAAATCCAACCAGTTTTTCTATCACTTCATCCATTAATAAACCCTCTACTTCTGTTCCAACTCCAAGTGTTTGACATACTTCTCGCCCTTCTTCTCCAATGAATTGATTGAATTCTTCCATCCATCTTTTCCAAGCAAGTGCCAAATTGCAATCATCAAAACATTTTGCATGCCGGTTTCAGTGCACCCTCCTTCCTACTAGTGAATCGTTGCAGATAATCATTTACTCACATTGATTTTGGAAAGTCCGGTACCTCTGTCTGTGTGTCCCATCTGGAGTGAACACACAGACACCTTGCACCACCTTGAGCAGAGGTTATCCACAATTGCCTGTACTTAGGTTTTGTCAGTTCAAAGATGAAGCAACACCGGATTTCCCAGCTGTTTTCTTTTAGTTCTTTTCATTATGTACTGCTGCTACCATGTTTCAATAACCAATGGTTTGTAAGATCAATAAAAAAGACCAACTCGAGGTTAACTTCATGATCTTTTCTCTTTACTTCTGCTCTCTGGTAACTATAACAACATCCCCTGTTTCCTGCACATACACTGCCTGGTCCAAAAAAAGTAGCATACTCTAATATTTCATTGGACCGCCTTTAGCTTTGATTACGGCACACATTCATCATGGCATTGTTTCGACAACCTTATGTAACGTCACAACATTTATTTCCATCCAGAGTTGCATTCATTTTTGGCTGAGATCTTGTATTGACGATGGTAGAATTAAACCACTCCATAAAGTTTTCTACAGCACATCCCAAAAACTTTCAATAGGGTTAAGATCAGGACTCTGTGGTGGCCAATTCATGTGTGAAAAAGATTCCTCATACTCCCTGAACCACTCTTTCACAATTTGAGCCTGATGAATCTTGGTATTTTCATTCGGAAATATGCCCATGTCAGGGAAGAAAAAATCCATTGAATCCATTCATTCAATACATTCAGGTTGTCAGCTGAATTTTATTGCTGCATAATGTTACTGAGTCTCGACCTGACCAATTGAAGCGACCCCAGATCATAACACTTCCTTCAGAGGCTTGTACAGTGGCCACTATGCATGACAAGTGCATCACTTCATGCACTACCCTTCTTACTCTGACACGCCCATCTCTTTAGTATAGGGTAAATCTGGACTCATCGGACCATATTACCTTTTTACCATTGCTCCACAGTCCAAACTTTATGCTCCCTAGCAAATTGAAATATTTTTTTTCCGATTAGCCTCACTTACAATTGGTTTTCTTGTGTCCACACAGCTGTTTAGTCCCAATCCTTTAAGTTCTCGTCAAGTGTGCATGTGGAAATGCTCTTACTTTCACTATTAAACATAGCCATGGGTTCTAATGTTTAATTTTTATGTTTCTTTGAAAAGTGTCATTGAAAATCATGCTTTATAAGTTTTCCTTAGGCCCCCAGTGAGCAAGTTGAAGTCGACTGTGGCAAGGAACCCAAAACTCCAAAAGATGTTAGTTTATGGAGAAAAATAACCTTGGGAGAAACCAGACTCAGCTGGGAGAGCCAGTTGTAAGCAGCATGAATTTTATGAAAAAATGTGTTATTTATTTATATACAAGTCATGTAGAGTGTACAGTACACCCCATCCTGATTTTTTTCTGTTTTTGTGTACATCTCATACTACATTTAAAAAATTCTAATAAAATCTATTGTGTACCAATCTAATAGTTTTAAATCTCATTCAAAAAATTATTTAAGAAAAAAAAGTTATGCAATACCAACTGGGGCAGTGTGAAAAAGCATTTTCCCCTTTTGTTGTGAAATACCCAAATCTATGAAACTGCATTCATAATGGAGTTTAGCTGGACTAGACACACCCAGACCTGATTACTGCCAGCCCTGTTCAATCAAATCAACACCAAAATATTACTTTTTCAGCAGCATGAAATTGGCTAAAAGGTCTCAACCAGTAGCACACTATTCCAAGGTCGAAATAAATTCCAGAATTTATGAGGAAATATGTGATTGAATTACATCAGTCTGGGAAGGGTCACAAAGCTATTTCAAAGGCTCTGGGACTCCAAAAAAAAAAAACACAGTGAGAGCCATTATCTCCAATTGGAGAAAACTTGGCACAGTAGTGAACCTTCCCAGAAGTGGCCGAACTTCCAAAATTCCTCCAAGAGCACAGAGACAACTCATCCAGGAAGTCACAAAAAAGTCAAGGACAATATCCAAAGAACTGCAGGCCTCTCTCGTATCAATAAAGGTCACTGTTCATGACTCCACTATCAGAAAGACACTGGACAAAAACAGCATCCATGGAAGAGTGGCGAGGTGAAAACCACTGCTAACCAAGAAGAACATTAAGGCTTGTCTGAATTTTGCCAAAACACACCTTGATGATCCTCAAACATTTTGGGAGAATGTTCTGTGGACAGATGAGTTGAAAGTGGAAATGTTTGGAAGACAGAGGTCCCATTGCATCTGGTATAAATCAAACACAGAATTCCACAAAAAGAACATCATACCTACAGTCAAGCATGGTGGTGGTAGTGTAATGTGTGGGGATGCTTTCCTGCTTCAGGGTGACTTAGTAATTGAGGGAAACATGAATTCTGCTCTCTACCAGAAAATCCTAAAGGAGAACGTCCGGTCATCAGTCTATGAGTTGAAGCTCAAGAATAACTGGATTATGCAGCAAGACAATGATCCAAAACACAGGAGTAAGTGCACCTCTGAATAGCTCAAAAGAAGCTAAATTAAAGTTTTGGAGTGGTCTAGACAAAGTCCTGACTTGAACCTGATTGAGATGCTTTGGTAGAACCTTAAACTGGTAGTTCATGCTCAAACCCTCCAATTAGGCTGAACTAAAGCTGTTCTGCAAAGAAGAGTGGGTTAAAATTCCACCTCAGTGATGTGAAAGACTGATCTCCAGTTATCGGAAGTGTTTGGTTGCAGTTGTTGCTGATAAAGATGGCACAACCAGCTGTTAAGTTTAAGGGGGCAGTTAGTTTACGGGAACACCAAATTATTGTTTTTCACTATAAATGTAACTATAGCCTACCGTAAAAAAATAAAATAATCATATTATCTTGTTAAACAACACATTTATATTTATATTGTTATACTGCACATTTTTCCCACAATCTAAACTTGTAAGAATTCTCTGCCTTGTCCATCTCAAATGGAGCAGAAGAAAAATGCATTCATGGTTTCCACCTGAGCCCTAAAGGTAATGGTAAATACTTGGGATACATAATCATGTCTATGCTTAAGCATAGCCTTCGACAAGCCAGGCCCAAACTCCATACAAGGATCATGGACCAAAAGGTCCTGATGGTCTCCCACATGGTTTACTGAAGCCAGCACGAGAAACAGCACAATCTTCAAAGAGACTGTGTGCAAATTTGCCACCTCAAGCGGCATCCAGAGCACAAGAGAAAAATAAATGAAAGAGAGAAAATTCTGTAAAAGATAATAATGATAAGTGTGCGTCAGGGGCAGTGTGTCAAGTGCCATCTGCAAATAGATTGGCATGATTGTAAAGGGCTCTTCAGGGATCGTCACTCCTGAGAGAGGCTCCCATAGCATCAGCAACTGGCGCTGCATTGAAGTGACCTACTTAAAAGCAACCAAAAATCATACGCACTGGTAAGAAAATAACACTTTTGGGCCTGTCTCTTGAAATATCTGGGGCCTCATGTATAAAACTCTGCTTAGATTTCTTACTAAAAGATAATTATAAATTATAAATTTTACAAAAATGTATAAAACCGTATGTATGCCAGAACCTATTATATTCTCTTAATAAATCCCATCTAGTGGAAGATTGTGTGTATGTGATTCATTCCCCTCCCTGTCTCCTCCCCAAAATAACCATATATGTTGTGTACAACACCTGTTTTTACTATGCACATCCTCATCTGCATACAATTACCAAATCCATTTCACCATCCAGACACGTGATATCTGTGTTTAACAGAATGAGAAACTGTATTATAAGAGATAAGACTGTAAATGTCACATGTGCCCAAAGGTTAGATGCTGCACCATGAAGAAACATTATTTATTAAGATATGAACTTGTTTTCAAATAATATATCTTGAAAATGTTTTTAGTTTTTAGTTTTTATATTTGCAGACATAAATCTAACCTAAGCAATTTTGCTTCTCAGAAAACCTTTTAAATCATTTAAAGGGTGTTTTAATTGAGAAGTTAAATATTTAGAACTGGAAACAAACTAAAATTATTAAAAGTGTATATTTTGTTTGTATATACATAGTTTGTGCAGCATTGTGATGTCATCGGATTTTATATTTGACTGGTATTTTATACTCAAAACCTGCTGAATGGCAAATATACTTTTCATAATGTTTTTATTAGACTAGAACAGGGGTTTCATTGAGATAAGGGTCAGGATGAAGTGGAGCAGGCAAATCATTTGATGCATATTTTATATGCATTGCTGTACCTGTTTGCAGCTGTACAATACTGTTTCTGATGAGACAAGTATCTCCAAAGGTCTATTGAATGTTGCCAGCAATGTCTGTCTTACAGCCACTGTCCGTTTTACTGAGCCATTTCACGTCAGTACTGAGTCAAGTGCGCATCGCATTTCAGATAATCTTTATTTTAATGCTGTACTTATCTCAGTACATGATTATAATAGAAAAGTAATTTTTAGTTACTGTATGTTCCTTCTCTATGATGACATGGGAAAGTTCTCCAAACGCAGCACATCCCAAACCAATATTTCCCTTTTACATTTATATTTGTATGCATTTTCAAATAGTTACATAAATTGTTGGTAAAGGTGCTTAACTGCATGCTTTTTTTATTCTAAATGTGCATTAAACTAAAATCAGTCTATTCAGTCGCCAGTAAAAGAGTGCATACGCACAGTCAAGAGTGTCTGGACGGTGCACGCATATTTATGGCAAGTTCAAAACAGGCAGTTACTATTACTACTACTACTAAACATATTTCCTATGTTTTTAACTTTCTGTCTTTACTTTCAAGAGGAAACAGGGGTTGACAATCATGGTTTGGGAGTAACGGAATACATGTAACTGGATTACGTATTTAAAATACAAAATATAGGTAACTGTATTCCACTACAGTTTCAATTTAAATTATTGGTAATTAGAATACAGTTACATTCAAAAGTATTTTGATTACTGCACAAATATGAGTTCCCACCAGTGAGCATACTTGCACAGACCCTGTGCAAAGTCAGGGAGGACGAGGAACGAGTCACCCTCGAGGCCCCATATTGGCCCACCCAGACTTGGTTCTTGGACCTCACGCTTCTTGTGACAGCACCTCCCTGGCAGATTCCCCTGAGCAAGGACCTTCTTTCTCATGGACGGGGCACCATCTGGCATCCGTGCCCAGACCTCTGGAACCTCCACGTCTGTCCCTTGGATGGGACATGGAGTTCTAAGTGGCCTACCACCAGTAGTCGTAGACATGATCACTCAAGCCAGAGCTCCCTCTACCAGGCAGCTTTATGCCCTGAAGTGCCGTTTGTTTGCAAATTGGTGTTCGTCCCAAGCTGAAGACCCCCAGAGATGCACAGTCTGGTCAGTGCTGTCCTTCCTGCAGGAAAGGCTGGAGGGGTGGCTGTCCCCCTCACCTTGAAGGTATATGTAGCCACTATAGCGACCCACAACAACGCAGTGGATGGTAAGTCCCTAGGGAAGCACAACCTGATCATCAGGTTCCTCAGAGATGCCCGGAGGCTGAATCCTACCATGCCATACCTCTTTTCCTCATGGGATCTCTCCACGGCCCTCCTGGGCCTTTGTGGAGCCCCTTTGAGCCACTAGCTGAAAGCGTTCTCCTTGAAGATGACCCTCCTGATTGCGCTCACCTCCATCAAGAGGGTTGGGGACCTGCAAGCGTTTTCTGTCAGCGACACTTGCCTGGAGTTCAGTCCGGCAGATTCTCACGTCATCCTGAGTCCCCGGCCGGGCTATCTGCCCAAGGTTCCCACAATCCCTTTCAGGGATCAGGTGATGAGCCTGCAAGTATTCTGCGGCTGGCGCAGCCTGCTCCCATGCTAGTTATGTCACTCCTCCCCCCTTCTGGAATGTCGGGAACTACATGACATATTTTGGGGCGTTGGGGGAGGTTACTGCTATTATGCACACAGCAGCTTGCTTGCACCTGCATCAGCAGTTCATGTATCACGGTTCAGCTGTTGTGGTGTTTTTCTATAGGAACCCCTAGTGTCACTACATTGACACAACATCGAGTGAATGACAGAAGGGGAATGTCTCGGTTACTGTTGTAACCTCTGTTCCCTGATGGAGAGAATGAGACGTTGTGTCCCTCTATCCACAATGCTGTACTAGCCACTGAAATGTCCGGGACCTAATTCTACTCGCCAATTCCCATTGGCCTTTTCTCAAAGATTTGAAGGTGTTTTGGGGCTCCCAAGAGTGACCCCTAGTGTCACTACATCAACACAAAGTCTCGTTCCCTCCATCAGGGAATGGAGTTTATTAATGGAGGATAGTAACCAAAACGTTTTGTGCGTATTTAGCCCAGGGCAGAAACTGGCTCCAATCAGATTGATTTTGATGGCAGTATGTATGTAAAAAGCGGCTGATTTCCTGATTGAGACATACAATTTGACCGTTGGATTAAAAATAACCAGACGTAAGTCTCACACTGATGTTCAGTCTCTCGCAGAATGCTTTCCAGATGCAGGAGATTAATTGAGGGCACCGAACAGATACAATGTCCTTAGGCAAGCCAAACATGCTTGAACAAGGCTTCAGCGGTTTACAGGGCAGACGGTAGCTTACTGAAAGGACTTAGACGACAGTCTTAAAAAAACGGCAAATGAGAACCAAGATGGTAGTATTAAATTGCGATGGTGGGAGGTCAGTTAGGTCGACTGCAAGATGTGACCATGGTCAGCAAGGAATGGGTAGCGGTTTAAATAGACCTGCAGGTAGTTGTTTAGAGGACTTCATCTGAGCACATGTGGCGCAGTTGCGGATGAAAATAGATACCTCTGGGGTTAACGGGCCACCAGAAACTATTCCGAACCAATTGATTTGTGCAATTCTCTCCCAGGTGTCCTGAGCTTAGAGAAGTGTGAACCCTCTGGGGTCAGAACGTCTCCCACACCTGTGTCTGACGCATCGACCTCGACAACAAAAGGAAGTGAAGAATCGGGATGCTTGAGTATGGGAGTGCTGATGAAGCATGCTTTGAGGTCCGCAAATGCCTTGTCAGCCACAGGAGTCCATTTCAGAAAACTTGGTTTTCCCCAGAGTAGAGAGGTGAGAGGTTCGACTACTAGACTGAAGTTGCAGATGAACCGTCTCCGTTTTCAAAAATTTGAAAATCCTAGGAAACATTGTAATTCCTTCACAGACTTTGGAGTAGTCTATTCCACCACCACTTGGGTCTTTGCAGAGTCCATATGAATACCCTCCTCACTCAGTTTGTATCCTAAGAAAGAAATAGTGGGGACATGCAACACATATTTTTCTGCTTTTACGAACAACTGATTCTCTGCCAGACATTGAAGTACCATGCATATGTGTTTTCTCTGTGTTTCTAGAAAAGGTGAATAAATGAGAATATCGTCAGTGTAGACCACAGCGAATTTGTTAATGATGTCTTTAAATATCTCATTCATGAACACTTGGAATACAGAAGGTGAGTTTGAAAGCCCGAAGTGCATGACCTGATATCCATAGTGTCCCATGTTGGTTACGAATGCTGTCTTCCACTCATCTCCATTGTGGAAGCGAATCAAGTATATGCACTGCGCAAGTCCAACTTGGTGAATACTTTGGCCTCATTAGTTCAAGAGCTGTGGGTACCAATGGCAATGGATAAGTGAATTTTACTATGATGTCATTGAGCTTACGGTAATCAATGCAGGGGCGTAGACTGCCATCCCTTTTTTCAACAAAGAAAAAGCCTGCAACAGCAGGAGTAGTAGAATGTCGAAGCCTAGGCACAGAGCCACCTCCACATACTCCTCCATGGCCTTGGTTTCTGAACGAGACAAACGATATACATGGCTTTTGGGAGGATGTGTACCTGGGAAAAGATCAATGGCAAAATCTTGTGGGTGATGTGGAGGTAATTCAGTGGCTTTCGTTTTGCTGAACACATAACTCATGTCTCGATACTCGACAGGAACATTGGCAGGGAGATCTTTACACTTTCTGTGTAGGTTTGTAGAGAGACAGCATAAAGGGCAAGGAGTTTTCAGGCATGTGGCATAACAAGATGGATTCCATTGAATTATATCTCTCTCCCTCCAAGATATTATGGGGTTATGAGCGACCAACCAGGGAAATCCAAGGATGAGAGAGTCTTTTGAGGAGTTGGCATCAAATAGCTGAAGAGATTCGTGGAGTAGAGCTCCTACCTGTAATGACACAGTTTTAGTTATACTCTGAACAGTGCCGAACTCTTATGCATGTCCGTCTAGCGCTGTGATACACAGAGGAGGAATACAAGGTATGGTATCAATAGCCAGAGTGTGAACTAGGGATGCATCAATGCAATTCCCAGTTGAACCAGTGTCAATTAGAGCAATAACTGTAACAGACTGTGCATTATAGCTTATTGTATTGAGCTGACACCAGTGGTGAGTGAGAGTGTATCAAATTGTCAATACAAATGGACATTTGGATGAACTGTTCTAGAGTTAGCTAGTGGTAATCTTCGTACGTAATGGGCTTTGAGTGGAGGGTCAGTCCATCCACTTTGAGCAGCCAGTATACAAAATTGTAAAGCCTATTCAACAGCAGTAGAAGTTCCCTGTGACATTGCGAAAAGGCAATCTTCCACACTCTTTCCTCCTACCCGATACCCAAATAGTTAATGAAGATGAGAGTTAAAGATCTTGAGAGAATTACGGACAGTGGGGTTTAATTCCACATAGCGGTAGCCCATTCCAGTGCACTTCCACACAACAAATTAATGACAAAAGCCACCTTGGCTTGTTCGGAGGGAAAAGCGTAAGCCAGCTGCACGAAGTAGAGAGAACACTGGAGCATGAATCCATTGCAGCGATCCAGGGTGACATCAAACTTTTCCGGTAACGCAATGCGAAGGTAAACATGGGGGGGGGGGAGTGATCACTGCGTGAGAGTTGGAAGCAGAAACTGGAGGACTGTGCATCACATGCACTTGTGCTGCGGTTGGTTAGCAGAAATGGCAAAGCACTTCGTCCATAGTGGTCGACAGCCGGGTGAGCTGTTGGTGATGCTCACCTAACATGGCCGCTTGTGTAGACAGTGTGGTCTGCTCCGCTGCCTCTGCTGGATCGGCAGTGAAGTCTTCTGTAATGAGGGAGACTCATCATGCTCATCATTAAGATCCTTGTGCAGTATTTATTATGCAGCAAGCAGATCAGTGTCATAAACAGGCAGAAGGTCCAGTACACAGTAATCAGTCCAACCAGGCAAACAAATCCAAAATGTGAGACACAGAGAATAAACAGGAAATGGGCAGCAAGGTAATACACAGGATATACAGATCAGGCAGGTAAATAACACTCAGTAATGTTCGGTGACAAGACAAGACTTCACAAAGGTAGAGTGTGAGACCAGGACTATTTATAGTGACCTTAATGAGTAATGGCTAGCAGGTGTGTGGAGTGCTCAGAATCCGGGTGAATGTTCATGGCGGAAGCAGATGTGATATGCCTGTTATCTCGTAGGTCTCAAAATTAATTTATTATGGAAACATTCAGATAGGGCTAAATCAATTTTACATTTAAATAAATAAATTCTACAAAATAAAAAATTTATATTACGCATAATCTATAACACCACATTTCGGAATATTCTTGTACATCAACTGTGCTTACTCATTTATTAATAAATTCAGTCATTCACTGATTCAGACTTGCATCACTAAAAATAACAAAATAAAGTCAACACACACTGGCACTTTTTGAGCATTAGCAAAAAAAAAATTCCGTATGTACATTTTATAAATTAAGCCCCATTTCATGTACTTTAAAACTTTTGTGTTAAATTTTTTTGTTGTCTCTAAAACAAACACATTTTTTAGATTCTTCTCCTTTGCATATTTTAGGCATTCAGAGTAGGCCATTGTGTCAGTCGCAATATCAAATACAAGCCAGTCTCTCTGTGATCCATTGTCAGTGAATCGTCGTGATTTTGTGATGTTTGCTCATCATGTTTGCGTTTTAGTGTTGTAACACCTGGTATGTGTCGCCGCATTCTGTGGTTATGAAGTGAAGTCAAGTCATTTTAATTTGTATAGCGCTTTTCTCAACACACATCATTTCAAAGCAGCTTGAAACTGTAATATCTATAAAGTCTTAGTGTCTCCATTGTGTAGTTTGATTAAATATGATAGTAAATTGTGTATACTAATAAATCATTGATAACTAAGTAATAATTGTATTTGGAACCCCAGTGAGCAAGACAAAGGCGACTGTGGCAAGGAACACAAAAACTCCATAAGGTTAACCATTGATTAATGGAGTAAAATAACCTTGGAAGAAACCAGGCTCACTGTGGGGGTCAGTTTCCCTCTTTCTAAACATCATGAATATAATGCCAATATTAGTTATTTTGTGCAGTGCAAGTCATGGTTTAAAATGTGTAAATTAAGTAAGTCCAAAATGTTTAAAATCCAGTGTTTAAACGTCCATCCTTGATTAACTGCAAAAGTTCACATGGATGATGACGGCTTTTGTTTGGCAATTAATTCATATTATATGTATTCAATTTCAAGAATGTAGTCCATCAATTGACAAAGGTGATACTGGCAGAAATCAGTGAGGTGTATCGCAGTTCAACTGGCAGGTAATTTCGGTGAAGTCCAAGGTTCAGGCAATGGCATATGAAGTATCCGATTTCTTACAGTTGGAGTTGGCATCAGTTCATCCTCTGAAGTCCATCGTAAATTACTGAAGTGATGTCTGGCTAGCACCGGATGTAGTTTGTCATCATCACTCAGCGACATGTAGCAGTGGAGTCCGACACCAAGCAGGAAAGGAGCTGGATCTGGCCGGCTCTGTTAACCACAGGATATGAATCCCAGAGCTAAGTCAGAGAAACAAATAGAATAATATTAGCATAGATGCCATTCAATTTATTGCAGAGATATAGATTATTAGAAATGTTTCTGAGAAATGTTTATGGTTCTGGCCGACCTAACTAAAGCAGCCTAATTGCGAGTTGATGGATAAACTGTGTATGTCTGGCTAAATAGATGAGTTTTTAGTCTAGTCTAAAAAATAGATGAGTTTTTAGTCTGAGTGAGTGTGTCTGCATCTTGAACAGAGTTAGGGAGACTATTCCATAGTTTAGGAAACAAATAGAAAAAGGATAGAACCTCCTTTTGTGGATTTTGATATTTTAGGAACTATTAACAGGCCAGAATTTTGTGAGCGTAATGATCTTGATGGAATATAGTATGACAGAAGGTCACTTAAGTACTGCAGAGCTAGACCATTGAAATCTTTGTATGTAGTTAACAAAATGTTTTAATTAATAATAAGTTTAACAGATAGCCAGTGTAATGACGATAAAATGGGACTAATATGATCATATTTCTTGGTTCTAGTCAGCACTCTGACAGCTTGAACAATTTTAGGTTCAAGGTGAATGTTTCTTGTATTAGTTTATGATTTAATCACTTTTGTCTTTGTTTCTTTAATACAAAGATACCTGTATATATTAATGAACCTGCAGAGTTGCGTTCACAATGTGTAAGAGCGAACTGCTCCCTAGAAATAAAGCGAAACTCATGAGATGATCGGAGATCATTTGAAACATTCTCATGGATTACATTATTCTTCCAAACAGTTTTCGAATGAAACAGAGAAAAGGGAGTGATGACTCTTTACATGTGCTTGCTCCACGAGACAGGGTCCTGCTGCACGCCTCTGAACAAACAGCCAATCAAACACGAGCACTGACGGCTTTTCTTTTGTCTGTTCTTAAAATATAATAAAGTGTGCTTCTTCAAGTTCGTCTTTTTGACTACCAGCGTTTCTAGTCATGTATCATTCTGAGACATTTACAGGTCACTCACCTGTTGCGGGTAGATGAGCAAAATTACTCATGTATAAAATACCTGCATTTGAACAAGGAGCTCGCAAACTGGATTGAGCCTCGTCGCATTTTGCGGGTGACGGGTGCTATTTCACACCCTGGGTGTACATAAAAAATAATGAACTTCATAAAATTTGTAGAAAATGCTCTAAACAGCTAAGGTCAATAGTTTTTGACAAACAAGGCCCAGAACTCTACGCATGTGCATGTCTAGGAGAAGTGCTCTCATTGCACTCATGAACAGCAGAGCTTACTGCACACATATATAAAATCAGATGTGCATCGGCACCTTTTCTTTCGTCTGTTCTTCAAAATATAATCCCGTTTCGTCAAACATGCGTCTTTGTGTTTAATTTCTTGTAATATATCACTCTGAGAAGTCTTACAGGTTGCCTTCCACAGTGGCTGGTACATCAGCAAAATACTCCACATGAAAAATCTGCATTTGGCGGGTGTTCATTTCAATCCTTGTTCACCAGAAGCTGTACGACAAATTTGGAAGAAAGGAAATCAAAAAAGTGTCAATGACTTCAAGCTTTGCAATTGCACCCACACTTTCTGTTTGAATATTCTCTCTAGAAAGTTTTAAACGATCATATGTTAGTGAATGGTGAGACACTTGGCAACCCAGTTAATTTTTAACAAAGAGCCACTTGTGGCTTGTAAGCCATAGGTTCCCGACCCCAGATCTACAGTAACTACAAGATCTGATAAAAAATATTTGCAAATTCACCAAGTAGATCTGAGTACGACCCAGGTGATCTATATACTGTAGCAATGGAAAAAGACAACAGATATTTTTTAGTTATATCTGACAGTGTCACATTAAACATTTTTCTTTCAAAAGACTTAAACTTACATCCTGTCCTCAGTGTTTGGTATTTTGTGGAACAGACACAGTCTCTATAAGATATCTAGGTGATACTGTTTCTATATGTTGTAGTTTATGTGACCTGTGTGATATTTCAAGGCACCTAGCAGATGTTTGAATTTACCAGTTTGTCTGTTTCCTGACCTGGGCCACAGTTAGTCAAATACTATCACTATTAAGACTATGAGCCAAAATATTAGAGAGGAGAGCGCCACCTTCCCTGGAGGGATGGAGTCTGTCAACTCTTTAGCAGGTCAGGTCTACCCCAAAAACTCTTCCAATTGTCTATTAATCATATGCTATTCTCCGTACACCACTCAGAAATCCAGGCCTTCAGTGACACTAATCTACTATAAACCTCGTCACCACAATGAGCAGGGAGGGGGCCAGAGCATATTACAGTGTCTGACATAATTTTTGCAAGTTCACACACCTCTATATCATTACCTTTAGTGATTTCTGACGAAGCCAAACATTGTTAGTGTAAAAATGAATAACAATTTAAGAAAATATACATTTAGCAATAGCCAACACTTGTACATTTGATCTGATATTAGATGCTCGAGCCCCGGAAATGCATTTAACAATGGTGGATGGAGTCTCTATTTCCACATTCCTTACAATAGAATTACCTATGACCAAGGCTCTTTCAAAATGATTCTAAGAATCGATTGGAAACCCTAACAGGAACGGGAGAGTGGTGTTGCTTTGCTGAGCAAGTATGCCACCAAGACGTCACCCAAACACCCTGCTGTGGGAGCTCTACTGCTGGCCAAAGTATGTGAATTGCTCGCTGTTCTACCCACATCTGTAACAGCATCTACCGGCTTCTCTTACTCACTGACCTCCACTGGTGTTCGGATGCATGTCTCTTACTCATTAACCTTCTCTGTCAGCCTGAATAATTCCTTACATTTATCAAATGTACATCCTCACAGCTAATGGAAGAAGCTGTAGTAAACATGTGGCATGCAATGCTGGAAGATATAACATGAGCGGATGCCATGACTTACCACAATTGTTTGTTGTTGTTATTGTTGTTGTGAGGGTTTGATCGATATGGTTCGATGGGGTTCCTGCTTAGAGATAGAGGTTTGAGATTGATGCAACAATCTGTGTAAAACACAGTGGAGAATACTAATCCATGCAGTCGAGACATGAGATGTAGACAAGTGGATAAAAAAAGAAAGAAAAGAGAGAGAAAATGGGTGCACGTGGTAAAATGCACAGTTGAAACAGTAGAAAAGTGGAAAAAACAGAAGCAGGCGGTAAAACTGAACAACAAAGAAGGAAAAACTTTTGACTTCCAAAGAAATACGTATTCTTCCGAAGCAAAGCAATCTTCTCAGATAAAAGTTATTAGAACCGTGGTACAGAACAGCTAACCAATCACTGCTCTGACTGCTTGTATCTGATTCGCTCCCATCGCTTACGACAAACAGCTAACCAATCACTGATCTCTTCTTCAGCACACAACTTGTATACTATAATTTGATTCGCTTACGTCAGATAAATAGAAACAGTGAATGTCTGACTATCTCTCTTTAAAAATGTACTATCCTTTTTACAACCATGCATTGTTACAATTCATATAAAGTGACCAGCCAACTGGCGGTTAACACCATTTCATATACTCCTCAATGCCTATTTTTACTTGCATTTGGAACTTGGCAAGTGTTAATTTTGTACCCTGACTCCAACTCTGTAATCAGCTAAAAGTCTCAACTATAAAAAATCAGCACATTATATAAAACATTTTTTTAAGGGTTTTACATGAAAATCAATAAACCAGCAATCCAAACAAACCACATTTACTAGAGATTTTGAAATTATGTAGTTTTTCTTAAGTCTTTCAGATGTTTTCCTATACAGCAAGACATGGTCACATCTAACAGAACATTAATGAATGTGTCTACATGGAAAGCAAAATTGGCAACCCATTCTCACTTCCGAGGTGCCAAATACTGCCACTTGTGCAAGAGCCTTGCTGGACAAATATGTAAGTGTGACATCCAGTTTGAGTGGGTTGATTTTATTTACAGTGCAAAAGGAGAATTTTATTTTCCTTTTACAACAATACAATTTCCCAATTCCCAATTTTTTATTTTTATGTATTTTTTATTTTTTTATTTTGAGAGAGTTACATGTCTGTCCACTGCAATAGAAGATAATGGTACTTTTTCCAGAGGAAGTTGGTGCATCACCACTCATCAAAAATAAAAACACAAAGACATAACATACAGCTCTGTAAAAACTATGAGACCACTCCAAATGTTTCTTAAATCAGCATCTCTACATGTATGTCAGCCATTCCAGTGTCTGTTAAATTCATGTTTGAATTTTTATACCAGGATTGGCATAAAGTCACCCAACAGCAATGAGGAAGACTGGTAGAGATCCAAGACACATGAAAGCTGTGATTGAAAATAAGGGTTATTCCACCAAATATTGATTTCTGAACTCCAAGTTAAAACATAAGTATTGTGTTGTTTAAAAATGAATATGAACGTCTAAAAACACCATTTTTTTTTTTTGGTTATTTTGACCAGTTGACATTATCTGTAAAAAGACACTAGGGGTCTCTCTTGAGCGCCGAATATGACTCTGGTCTATGAAAAAAGGCCAATGAGAAGTTGGCAGACAGTATTTGCATACCCCACCATGGACATACGGATAAAAGCGGGGAAATACGTCGAATACATTCAGGATTTTTCTGAGGAGCCGGAAATGGTCCGGCCACTGCAGTGGTTCGGCTCATCGACGTGGCCACTTCAAATCATGCCATGCGCTGAGCCATGTATGTGTACTGCTGACACAGGAGCGGGCAGGTATTTCACGTGCACAAGCAACCAACTGTGTCTGACTGCGTGTACCCTTCCCCAATGCCCCAAAAAAGTAGTCAGAATCCTTCTGGTTACCCTAGAGGGGAACAAGGCGACGCTTGCCAACCTGGGAACGGGCCAAGCCTGGCTGGGACTCTTTTCTCTCTATGTTTCTCGGCATAGAGCAAGAACAGCCAGGGCTCTTACACGCATCAAGGGAAGGGGGTCTTAACCAGTTTCCTATTCTTTCAGGGGGAAAAGACCCTGTGAAGGCCACACCTTTTCTCGTTTGGCACTCAGTGAAGGCGGTCGCATTTTCTCTCCCTCTCCCTCCCCTGACCTCCCTGCTTTGCTCTCTCGTCACGTCTAGTCAACTGTCTTGTACTTTTGAGAGACTCTCACAGCACTGCTCTCCAAACTAAGAAATTATTATGGATTTGATCAACTGGTCTCTTAACGCAATTGACACCATCTTCTCGAGGAGAAGCTTGGGTTCGGGGGAACCTAACTGTCCTGACGGAACGTTTGCAGCTGGCTACACGATGGACGCGTGGGAGAGGTGGCGGGTCGTGTGTCTGGCGGTTCTTTCCGTGGAGGACGTTGAAGATATCTACCTATTCGGAACCATGATAACAGGTTTTCTGCTGATTGGATTAGGCATTGCCCTGGGTTATCGAAGAATGGAGACAGCTGTCCAAAGCCTCAAAAGGCTGCCCGTCATGATTGAGGCGGTGGGCAGAGTTGTCAGCACTCAGACTCTCAATATGGATAACATCATGAAGGAGCTTACAACTTTGCAAAGGCAAATGGATCGTTTAAGAGACCAAAATGGACATGAAGAATAGCCTGAGAAATTGCAGCTATTCGCCCCAAGACAAAACATCTCAATCTTATCTGTTTCGGCACCCAGCAACCAGCACTGGCCTTGGCCAAGGCCGCTGATGGATCAACAACTCCCCTGGTTAGAGCACTGCAATGAGCCGCTCTCGCATTCCCTCCCCCCTCCCAAAACACCCTGGGATTGTGACCTTCTGGCGAATCTCTGGGCTCACACACACACACAAGACTTTACACAAATACAGATATGCATCCGACCCACACCCCATCCCACGCCTTCGCCGCTTCGTACCCCCCAGTCTGACAGGCGGGTCTGTGACCAGCGCCGAGAAAGGCTGCAGGACCAGATGCTGTTTGTCAGTGCTGGGCTACCTCCATCCCCCACTCCCCTACCCTGTTGCAAGTTTTTGTTATGTTGTAGATGTACTGATTATGTGCTAAGTGTTGCTGAGATGTTTTTTCCTGTTCCCATACTGTAATCCTAACAGGAGCATAGTCTGGGGGTTGCTTTTTTTTTATCTCACCTTTCCCCATGTAATGCTGTATATCTTCTCAATTCCCTGTCTTCCTGCCCTGTCTACCCATTGTCATATTGTATGTTTGTTTGTATGGGCAGGATGATGGCCAATTTCACTGGTTACTTGTGACTATGTGACAATAAAGGGTTACTACTACTACTACTACTACTACCTGCCCAAAAGGGGAGGTAAAGGTGGCGAATACATCACATGGGTTTTTTAGGCAACATGTGGAACATGGCGCAGTGGTAGATCCCACCTGCAGGAGGGGGGAGTTGCTACAGCATAGCGACCGGAGGGCAGCGAAAACTGCCTAGGGGAGACGCGGGTCAGCTCGTAAGGTGACCGTACCATGGAAATACACACAGGAGGCGTCCGCGTAGGAGGCCTGATCTGTGGAGCACTTTTCCCAGTGCAGGGTAGATTTCAGATACCTGCAGTGGATTGGTTCGGCGAATTCCTCCGCTGAATTCCGGACCCACAGGGCTAGGGAGGACCAACCAGGGACCCGGGTGGGTGGGATCACTTGGGAGAGAAAGCGCACAGTTTTACCTTGGCCGAGGGGAAGGGCGCTAGGTGCAAGCGATTCACCCGGCCAGATCGTCAGCATGTTACCGAATTCTACCGGCTCGGACCTGAGAAAACACGGGACACTGACTCAACCCTGAGATTGTAAAATCTTGCAAAGGTATTAGGTGTTGCCCAACACGCTGCTCTACATATGTCTGCTAGGGAGGTGCCTCTGGCCAGTGCCCACGAGTGAGTGGGAGTGTTGAGTGCACTCGGACCCGCAAGGGGGGGGGGGGGGGGGGGCACGGCCTGGGTGCGATAGGCCAATGAAATAGCATCCACCACCCAGTGGGAGAGCCTCTGTTTGGAGACAGCGTTCCCTTTCCGCTGTCCCCCAAAGCAGACAAAGAGCTGCTCAGAGCACCTAAAGCTCTGTGTGCGATCCAAATAGGTACGCAAAGCACGTACCAGACACAGCAATGAAGGGGCTGGGTCTGCCTCCTCCCGGGGCAGCGCTTGCAGGTTCACTACCTGGTCTCTAAAGGACGTGGTAGGAACCCTGGGCACGTAGCCCGGTCGTGGTCTTTAGGATTACATATGTGTCTGCCGAACCGAACTCCAGGCAGGTGTCGCTAACTGAGAATGTTTGCAGGTCCTCGACCCTCTTGATGGAAGCGAGCACGATCAGCAGGGTCTTTAGAGAGAGGGCCCTGAGCCAACTGATTCTAGTGACTCGAAGGGGGTCTCTGGAGGCCCGTGAGGACCTACTGAGAGATCCAAGGAGGGGAACAGGCTTGGCTGGGAGGGGTTCAACCTCCGGTCGCCTCTTAGGAACCTGATGATTAAGTCGTGCTTACACAAGGACTTGCCGTCTACTGGGTCGTGGTGAGCTGCGATAGCGGCAACATACAACTTTAAGGTGGAAGGGGACAGCCTCCCTTCCAACTTCTCCTGTAGGAATAAGAGCACTGACCTAACTGCGCACCTCTGTGGGTCTTCAGCATGGGAATAACACCAATTCGCGAACAAGCGCCATTTCAGAGCGTAAAGTTGCCTGGTAGAAGGGGCTCTGGCTTGGTTGAGTGTGGCTATGACCGTTGGTGGTAGACCAGCTAGATCTCCCGCATCCCGTCCAGGGGCCAGATGTGGAGGTTCCAAAGGTCTGGGTGCGGATGCCAGAGTGTTCCCCGTCCCTGGTCTTTCCTCAGGGGAATTCGCCAGGGAGGGGCTGTCGCGAGGAGTATGAGATCCGAGAACCAGGCCTGGGTGGGCCAAAAAGGAGCCACAAAGGTGACTTGTTCCTAGTCCTCCCTGACCTTGCACAGCACCTGTGCAAGAAGGCTCACTGGGGGAAATGCGTACTTGCACAGCCCCGCAGGCCAGCTGTGTGCCAGTGCGTCTGCCCTGAGGGGAGCCTCTGAACGGGCATACCAGAGCGGGCAGTGGGAGGTCTCTTGGGAGGCAAACATGTCTACTTGAGCCTTGCCGAACCATTCCCAAATTAGCTGGACCGACTGGGGGTGAAGCCTCCACTCTCCGCTGGGCAAGCGTTGTCATGACAGCGCGTCTGCTATCACATTGAGGTTGCCGGGGATGTGAGTGGTGCTCAGCAACTTGAGTTGCTGCTGGCTCCAAAGGAGGAGACGACGGGCGAGTCGTGACATGTGGCGGGAGCGTACGCCGGCTCCAGTCAGTTGATTTGCCAGCGCAGCGGGGCCCCTTTCCAATGGTCTGCTACTGTGTGCCTGTTGCACACGGCACCCCAACCCAATCTGGAGGCGTCGGTCATGACCAAGACGCATCAGGACACCTGCTGCAAGGGTACTCCTGCCCGTAGAAAACAGAGTTCTGTCCAGGGTTTGAGTGTTTGGCGGCAGGTGGGGGTGATCATCACACGGTGCGTGCCGTGGTGCCATACTCCTCTTGGGACTCGAGTCTGAAGCAAGTGCTGAAGCGGTCTCATATGCATCAACCCCAGCGGCACGACCGCCGCGGAGTATGCCATATGCCCCAGGAGCCTCTGGGAAAGTTTTAAGGGGACCGTTGACCCCGGCCTGAAAGCGGCGAGGCACCTCAACACTGACTGCGCACGCTCGTTGGTGAGACGTGCTGACATTGAGACTGAGTCTAACTCCATGCCGAGAAAAGAGATGCTCTGGACCGGGGTGAGCTTGCTCTTTTCCCAGTTGACCTGAAGCCCTAAACGGCTGAGGTACCTGAGCACCTGGTCCCTGTGAGCGCATAGTAACTCTCGTGAGTGTGTCAGAATGAGCCAGTCGTCGAGGTAATTGAGTATACGGATGGTGGCTTCTCGGAGCAGGGCAAGGGCTGCCTCTGCGACTTTCGTGAAGACGCGAGGGGACAGAGACATGCCGAAGGGGAGGACTTTGTATTGATACGCCTGGCCGTCGAATGCGAACTGGGGGGCGGCTGAAGTGGCTTTCTCTCATGACAAAAGAAAGCCACGACCGCAATGCTGGAGCGGCCATGTTTTCGCAATGAGAACATGAACCATTGGAGAGAAATCACTCATCCCGAGCTCAGACGGAAGCAAGCAAGCGTGTCGGGGAGGCGGGTGGTTCGAGGGGGTTTACCTGGCGATCAGATCCCGTCATTATCCCCAAATCGCCTTCATCGCCCACGGCTCCTGCCCCAATCCCGAAGGAAGGAGGCGAGGCGCAGGGGCGGCTGAAGTGGCTTTCTCTCATGACAAAAGAAAGCCGCGATCGCAATGTTGCCATGGCTATGTTCTCGCACTGAGAACATGAACCATTCATAAAACGCTACCTGCGTATGATCGCAGCCCAGGCACGCGAGGCAGCTTTTATGACCGTGAGAGGTGGGGAGAAATCACAGCATCCAGAAGCTACACAGGGGCGGAAATGGCATCTTTATAAAGACGTGCCCTGAAAAGGACGTTCAACGCTGCTGTGTATTGCTCTTTTAAAAGAAATATCACCCTTTTAATATGCTCTTGCACTGTTGAAGCGCCCAGGGGCGAATTGCACTGCCGTGCAAGGAAGGAGAAAGCCGCTGCAGTGCGCCATAGATCCAACAGCAGAGAGCAGGGCGGGGTATGCAATACTGTCTGCCAACTTCTCATTGGCCTTTTTTCATAGACCAGAGGCATATTCGGCGCTCAAGAGAGAGACCCCTAGTGTCGCTTCTTCGACACGATGTCTTTCACGTGATTTAGTTTATCTAAATGACAATATGTTCGTGCTGTTCTAAACTAAAGTGTAAGAGCAGTGCACATGTGTTAATATTTGGAATTTGTGAGAAATGTTGTTAGTATTTTATAGAATAAAACCAAAATGTTAATTTTACTCAAACTTACACCTATACATAGTAAATCCAGAGAAACTGAACATTTGGAGTGGTCTCTTAAATGTTATCCAGAGCTGCATATACATATATGTATAAATATATATTTGGAATAATGTACAGATTTTGCTGTTTCAGAACCAAATTGGCATATAACTGATCAACTGAAAGTATAGTCAAGACATTACTGATGTAAAAAACAACACCATCACTGTTATAAAAAAGTCATTTTTGTGTGTAATATGAGCCAGTTGGTGACGTGGAGAGAGTCAGCATCACTCTGTGTTTATATTTAACAGCACTTCCATATTGTATTCTTGCTCATGTGCTATTGCTTAAATACAGTATATACATACATACTGTACATTATTGTTGCAGAGGAGATAAGCATTGATAAGACAATACAAAAAGCGGCTTTACAATCCATTGTATTATTTATTTCCATATTATTGTATATAAGCCAATCATTGGCCTACAGTTCACAGCAATCCATTTTGCAATTAATTTTGTCAGTGAGTCAGTCATATATTTATTATGAGGGCTTGTCTAAAGACACATCAATGTACACCTGCATCAGACGGATGCTTTTGGAGCGGCTCACTTTCGTTGCTTTGTGTCATACCATTTTTAGGTCGCTATGTCAAGTTAAATGTTGTCTAATAATTAGAACACGTCTTGAGATCCCTTAGTTTGGATTTGCACTCCGTCAAACTGTGTTTTGAACACAAGTACTTCATTTTGTGTTGTCTGCTGAAGGGTTTTTTTGTTTTCTGTATAAGCTGCATTGCTTATATAGCTGAGGTTTTCCTTACTGCACCCTAGAGAAAACAGGTGGTATTTCAAAACTTGAATTTCTCATGAATCTTTCTTATTATGGTCCGGGGACATGATTTTTATTTATTTTTTAATTCGGAATGCCCAATTCCCTCTACTTAGTAGGTTCTCGTGGTGGCTCGGTTACTCACCTCAATCCGGGTGGCAGAGGATAAGTCTCAGTTGCCTCTGCTTCTAAGACAGTTAATAAGCACATTTTATCAAGTGGCACATTGTGCATGACACCGCGGAGACGCCACATGTGAAGGCTCATGCTATTCTCCGCAATCCACACACAACTTACCACATGCCCCATTGAGAGTAAGAACCACTAATCACGACCACAAGGAGGTTACCCCATGTTATTCTACCCTCCCTAGCAACTGGGCCAATTTGTTTGCTTAGGAGACTTGGCTGTACTCACTCAGAACACCCTGGACTGGAACTCGCGACTCCAGGGATGGTAGTCAGCGTCAATACTCGCTGAGCTACCCAGGCCCCCTTAATGCATAATTTTTTATTAAATTAATCCCAAAGAATTAACACATTAAATCGATAGTCCTACTTTTTATGGTTATAGTAATTTGCAAGTATGTTTGAATGATGTTGTGCAACACACAGCACCTCCCAGGTGTTTAAAACCATTTTCGGGGGTCTTGAGTATTTGTGGTATTTGAACATCAAATGAGTCCAGATGTTATGGGAGCATGCAACTCTAACACAGACTATATGCATTTGCTCCTGAGATACACTGGAATGTTTCAAGTGAAACACTCTATAGACCATCTTGGAATAGCGGGGTATGGAAATACAGATAAAGTGTTGCTGATGTTTTCCAGTGCCAGTTCTACAAAATCTGCAGAAGAAGACATTTCATCAACTTGCCTCGTTAGCTCAGATTTAACTACCTCAGAACAATGCCTTGCATTTCCACATATATATTTTGTGCAGTTGATGTTGAGGACTGCAAACATATCTTGCCTGTTTTGTCACAGAGTAGAATATAAGTGATAGGATCTTTCATGGTAATCTTGGTTCCCATAGACAACCAAACAGCATTTCAAATCAAATTTTGCTTAGCCTCCTACGCAACACTTTATTATAATAATAAAAATAAAAAAAACATCTGTGAAGAAATCTGGTTACTTATTCCATATTATTGATTCATTACAATTGATTGATGAATGTCAATAACCTGTACCACGTTTCCCTCATCTCATTCCAAGCGCTAATATTTTCTTTCTTCTTTCGTTCACTAAAGTTATTTTCCTATTTAAATCATGGTTAGATTTAGGGTTTGAGTAAGAGTTTATAGTTAGGTTTACGTTTGGGCTAGGGGTTCTTAGGAACTTAGGAAAAATGGTTATAACACTGTTCATTGGTTCCTTTATGTTTCTTTATGGGAATAAGTTGAAAATTTTAGTTTAAGCCAAGTTGTAGGATTTTTTGTGATTTGGCCATTTTGTTGTATTATTATGACTTGTTATTAAAAGAGCAAAAGAGGAGGAGGGGATATTTCCTACTGAGAGCTGTTTGTCTGATGACTGTACCTGATCTGTGATTTTTCAGTGAGGATGTAAATCCCATCAAGTGAATTTTGTAAACTGTAAACATGTTTCCACACACACACACACACACACACACACACACACACACACACACACACACACTCTCTCTCTCTCTCTCTCACACACACACACACACACACACACACACACACACACACACTCTCTCTCTCTTTCTCTCTCTCTCACAAACACACACACACACTGACCAATGGAGAACATGAGCAAACATGTCAATCATCCTCCAGAATAAATACTGAAATTGATGTAAACCTACAAGATTGTGAGATAAGTATAACAAACAGCATTTGCATCCATTTGACTTCTGAGTGAAACAGGATATTCAATGAGAAAAACTTGATTTCATTCACCCACTTTTGAGGAGACTTTTTGAAGTGGAGGCTTTCAAATTGATCAATATTTGCTATTTATTATTCCTTTAAAATATTTAAAACATGTATTATGTTCATATATGCATTTGTTTGCATTTCTTATCACGTGAAAGTCACTGCAGAGTCATTGTAAGGGAGAAATGTGTGATGTCAACTGTACGACTTGTGAGTGACAATGAACGAGGAGGAAATATTTTAATTTGCTGAGTGAAGATTTCTTTTAATAAGAATTTGTTCTACATAGTAACTAAATAGTAATTAGTCATGTGATTATTTTTCCATAAGGTAATCTGATTACAATTTTAGAGAAGTAATTATTAATTTGTAGTGGATTGCTTTTTTGAGGAACTGAAACAATACCGAAGCTAACAGGAATGTGGCATGTGTGTGTGACAATCTGCATTTATCAAGAGTAATTAACACCATTTGTTGTGGTCATGCTGAATCATCCCTGAATTTTTTTGTTTTGCAGATTTTCTGTTGGTTTTCTAGGAACAGAAATAAACAGTCAGTGAAGAAGAAAATCTGAGAGAAATCACCGGAAACATGATGAGATTATCATTGTAATGTGTGCAGTGTGTCAGTGGGTGTGGATATTGAGATGCATAAGTGTCATGGAGAGATTTATTTGCCAGCAGTGATTTCATTCTGCTCATTTAACTCTGGAGTCCTGTGCTTGCCTGAATGATGGAGCAGTTACAGTGTAGATAAAGAAAGTGATATAGCCACAGTGTGTGAGAGTGTGTGTCCATACGATTATGAGTGTGGCATCACAGCGGCATATGGTGATATATATATATATATATATATATATATATATATATACACATATATTTATTTCTTATTGTGTGTATTATATATATATTTGAGCAATATCACATGAGCAAGTGTGCGATATGGCCCTATATCAGCATTGCTGCAGGCCGAGTGCTGTAGGTAATCATAGCATTGCTGATTTAGGGCCATATAGCATGATTGCGAGTGTGACATTGCTTATATACAACAGTTCAATGAACAAGTAAATTAAAAAAAAATAGGAAAAACTGAGTTCGGTCATAAAAAAAAACGCATTCGTGCATGGAACCACTTTCTTATGTGACAGATCAGAATCTGCCGTTGCTGGTTCAAACCAAATGATGCGTCCAAGCCTCTGTTAGTTATTCAAAAATGTCACTTCAGAAATAGTATCATGGCTTGTGCTGTTTCTAACAAGTTATTGGATAAACAAGGATGGATGTGTGTGTGTGAGAGTTAGAGAGAGAGAGAGAGAGATGGAGCATGTGCGATCAACTGTTGCCACTCCCAAGCAGAGATGCTGTCAGTTTTCTTAAGATCAGCTTTCTCAGTGGAAAAATAGCGTTCAGGTGGGGGTATTTCTCCATATTTCATGGTAGCCGGTGCACAAGAGTCGATCACTATAGAAACTGCAAAGTCCTCCACTATTTTAAACAGCACCCATTGTGCAATTAATCAGTCTGTTGTGTCTCTCAGCTGTGATAAGCCATAATGCTGAGGTTGTTTGTTTAAAGCCGTTTAAAGCTATTTCCTAACTTTAGTAATATAGTAGTAATACAAGCGATCACAAAAAAAAAAAATATTCCTGTGAATGGAAAATAAAAAAACACATATTCCTTCTGATAGATTCATATTCGAAGTAAAATTCTCCTTGTTTGCTACCTCATTTAAAATTCAATTCAAATTCAGGAATTAAATCTGAATATTAAAGGCATTCTCAATTCAGTTCAGAATGGTGCACCACTTTGCAAATTTTTTTTTTTAAGGGACATTGCAATGTATTTTCTAGTCAGATTGGAGTGGGCAAAGATGCAATCTGTTCATCATCCAAATAAGCAATGGCTGCAGTAACATAAGGATTGCAGGGAAAATTCTGCTTTGTCCATTTTCAGAAATCAAAGTACAGACTGGAAGAACATCAAGAAACAACTGAGACTGCTGGATATCACTCCTCAGAGAGACAGAAAGAGATCGACAGACAGACATAGAGAGAGAGAGAATACAGACATGAGGTGTACAAAGACAGACTGTCTAAACTTTACAAGACAAGGGGCAATTTTTCTTCTTTAGTGTTTTTTACACACCATATGTTGGTGCTCATCTAATAAACGAGTGGACAACAGGGGCTGGAGAGAAAAGAAAAACATGACCTCTGATCGGAGAGGAGAGAGGATGTTCTCCTGTCAATGAATGACACGTGTCAGTGTCTCAATACTGACAACACCCATTACAAAGAACTTCACTTGGATGATACAAAGTCAGTCTATCACTGAGCTTTCACATCAACACTTCAGAGTCTTCACACACATACTATTCTTCATCAAGATTAAAATAATTTCATTTGAAAAGATTACTGCTGAAACTTCAAGAAATCAGATTTTTCCAACAGGCTCATTGTATAAAGTCCACAACCACTATAGGCATTGACTGACAACCATATGGGGATGCGTCCCCCTCCGATATTCATATTGTTGTTAAATATGGTTGGTCAATGGTTGATTCTGAAACTAAAGACCCCCAATCCTAAATATGTGGTTATGGGGTGGGGGCTCATGAGTGTTTCTCCATCTGTGCAACAGTACCTACATCACAGAAGAACTGCCTTCATGCAAGAGTTACTACTTTTTTGGTTGTTGTTGGTAGAATTGTGTTAAACTCATGATATGCAAACTGTAGGCAATGATTCTTGTAGTGTCACTCAGTTTCACACATTAGAATTTAATTATTATTATTATTTTTTTTTTTTTTCCATAATATTAATCTTTCAACATTTGGTTTGTGGCAACCCTGTTACATTAACCCGTTCCCACTTCCAAGGCATCAAATACTGACACTTGATCCCCAGCATGTCAATAACATGTTCTCAACCCGTGATGAAATCAGGAAGTAATCATATTCACAAAATCAGTGAGTGGCTTGATTCTGAGGTTGCATTTTCCCTCTAAGATTTCATTTTTACTCCACTGAGGGTTAGGTTTAAGAGTGTGTGAACTTGCAAAAACAATGTACGCCACTGTAATATGCTCTGGCCCCCTCACTGTGAGTGATGTCTGAAAAATAAAATAGGATTTATAGACAATTGGAAGAGTTTTTGGGGTAGACCTGACCTGCTAAAGAGAGACAGACTCCATCCCTCTAGGGAAGGTGAGACGTCACACAGGTCACATAAACAACAACACATGGAGACTGTATCACCTAGATATCTCATAGAGACTGTGTCTGTTCCCTGAACTACCAAATACAAAACTCTCACTAAATTATTTAGAAAATGTATTGTCAAACTTGGGAAAAAAAATGGAATTGAAGATAAACATCATATAAAAAGATAGGGCTACTAAACATTAGATCACTTTCAACCAAAGCTCTAATTGTAAATTAAATGATTACAGATCATAGTTTGGAGCACTCTGCTTGACTGAAACCTGGCTCTTGTTTTTGTAATGTTATTGTTATAAACATGAGCATCATCTGAAGGGTCGAGGAGGTGTTGCTACTAATTTTTTTGGTGTTACTCAGAGGACAGGATATAAATGTAAGTCTTTTGAACTAATAATGCTTATTGTGACACCATCAGATATAAAAAAAAATATCTGTTGTCTTTTGTCCTTGCTACAGTGTATAGATCACCCAGGCAGTATTCTGATTTCCTTGGTGAATTTTCAAATTTTTTATCAGATCTTGTAGTTACTGTAGATAGAGCTTCAATTGTTGGTGACTTCAACATTCACATAGATTATGAAAATGACACGTTGGGATTAACATTTATCGATATTCTCAATTCTCTTGGAGTCAGACAAAATGTAACAGGACCAACTCATTGCCATAATCATACGCTAGATTTAATCCTGTCATATGGATTGATGTTGATAATATAGTAATTCTGCAGCAGAGCGATGACATCTCGGATCATTACCTTGTATCTTGATATTCTGTGATCAGCTAATGTCACTCAATCTACACCATGATATCATTTAGGCAGAACAAATATTTCGACCACTAATGAAAGCTTCACTAATAATCTTCCAGATCTATCTCATGCACTCAGTAAGCCACAAAGTCTAGAAGAACTTGATGAAATAACACAAAAAATATAAATGGATTTATCTAGCACTCTTGATAGTGTCGGCCTCCCCTTCGATTAAAGAAAGTTAAAGAAATAAGCCCTGCACCATGGTACAATGATCATGCTCTCAAGAGAGCAGCTCGGAAAATGGAGGGCAAGTGGAAAAATACAAAATTAGAGGTACTTGTAGCTACAGACAGGCACTAAAAGCTGCCAGGTCAGCTGCCATAATCAGCTAAAATGGGATTTTATTCATGTTTTGAGTTCCTATCATGTGATATCCTGTTTCCCTCCATGTTCACGTGTCTTGTTCTCATTGGTTTATTGTCTTGTTAACTTGTTATCAGTCTTGTTGTGCAATTTTTTTATGTTTTAGTATCTTGTAATCGTGTTCATTAGTTTAGTCTCGTCATTGGTTGTCCATCATGTGGTTACCCATGTCCATGTATTTAAGCCCTCATGTTTGCCATTGTCTTTTGTCAAGTATAGTGTTGATGTAATGTTGTCAAGTCATGTATGTTTGTTTTGTTTTGGATTCACGTTTTTGGATTTATTGCACTTTCTAAAAATAAAACTTCACTTCATCATTGTTTCGTCCTCATCCCTTCCTGTCTTCAGCCTGTCCTGCCTTTCAGATGTTACAGAATTGACTTGAATAAGGTCTATAGTTTACATGAATTTTAAGAATAATAAAACAAATGTTTTATTTCAGAAAATTATTATTATTATTATTATTGAGTATGGAACTTGACAAGGCCAATATACAGTAAGTGTAACTGATATAATGAATTTCTGAAAATTTACCTCAATTTGCTCTTTTGTTCTGATGTCATAACAAGGTTGAAAAGAAAGTGCAGGTACAAAGACAAATTCTGCATTTTCTCAGAATAGAGAAATAATATTCATAGACAGTGAAAACAAAAATTTTAATAAAAGCAAAATATTCGTAGAATTAAAGTATTTTGCATTACATAATAAGAGTTGAGTCAATGGTTGTGGGCTGTACTGTCTGATCTGAGGACTGTGGAACTGTCAGATGCTGAGAGACCATCATTGTTTGTGTGGGAATGCATCAAAGCTGATCATTCAGAAAAAGAACAGAGAGAGAGGGAGAATGAGAGAAGAATCCCAGCAATGCTGAGAGTGGGAGTGAGAGAACAGAACTCCACAGACACATCGACGTCAGAGAAATAAAAGTGAAAAAAGAGGATGTTTGGGAAAAAATATAAATTATGTGTAAAAGAGAGAGATGAGTGTGAATGCATCAGCCAGACTTAAAAAAAAACATACAGGGTGATCAGGGCGCTCGTGTCTATTTAATAAAGAAATAAAATAAATGAGCATGAAATGTTGATTTAAGTTTTGATTATTTAATTATATAAGAAGAAAGATCACACAATTATTGCTGTCTATTTCTAATTTCCATGTTTTCGGAATAGATGGAATCGATTCCAGTTAATTTTCTAATAGTTTTAAATGATTCCAATTGGGAATCTCCTCTCTATTCTCAACACATCAGAATCAAAGTATTGACTCCCAGCATTAAGTGCAGTGTGATATGAGAGATATGAGACTAGCACAGCAATGTAAGAAATCACTTGCCTGGGACAAATAGTCAATTGTACAGTTTAATGATCATTATACACAAATATTTAACCACAGAAAACCACAAACTTCATTGACTTCATTGCAGAAATGTTCATGGTTTCCTTTGGGAACTATACAAAGTCAGAAAGTTTCTTGTCCTGTAATAAAATGTCCTGCAGCTGACCCCCTTCCTCTCTGTCTCTGCTCATTTCCTTTCATAGGTGATCTTGTGCTTTCTGGTAAGTCTAAATTACAGTGAACTTTCTCACCCGCAGTCATTCACTCTGAGAGAGAACTGACCTTATTTTGAGACAGCGACTCTTTTTCTCAGAGAGGGTTTGCTGTATTTGTTTGTGTTTTTCCATTTATGCCTCTAGGTGAGTGGTTAGTACTCACAGAGACAATACTAAGATCATGGTTTGATTTACAGTGGTAAATTGTATATTTAAACCTCTGCCTTCCATGGGATTCATGATTTGAAGAAAACACTGTGTTGCAATAGGACACTGTAATGGCAGTAAATCTAATTTAGTGAGCATAGACTGTCATCATAAGAATACTCTAAGTTCAATACAAGTTGAGCTCAGTCGACAGCATTTGTGGCATAATGTTGATTACCATAAATCGTTTTGACTCATTCATCTTTCTCTTTAAAAATAAAACAACAACAAAAAAAAAACACAAATCCGAGTTACAGTAAGACACTTACAATGGAAGTGGATGGGGCAAGTCTGTAAACTTCAAAATACTCACTGTTTATATATAGTATAGCCACCAGATATAAACAATATGCATGTTAACATGATTTTACTGTGATAAAATCACTTACTGACCTTGACTGTGCAAAGTTATATCCAATTTTACAACTTTGTTGCCGTGATGATGTATCACCTTAAACCCTGTAAGTTTAAATTGAAAAATGTATGTTAGTGTTGTTATAAAATTCTTAACATTTTTGCCTTTAAACCCTCCAAATATTGGCCCCATTCACTTCTATTGAAAGTGCCTCACTGGAACCTCGATTATTGCTTTATTTAAAGAAAAGATGGGTTAAGTCAAAATAATTTTTATGGTAATCAACATGCCACAAATGCTGTCGATTAAGTTTAACTTGTATTGAACCCACAACATTTCTATAACAATCCATAAGTATTAATGACTAAATTCAGGCATGAAACAAGCTGACAGGTTCTATCAAAAAGACTCGCAATAACTGAGAATTTATACATTTTCCTTTGGCATGTACTAGGGTCCAGCGCTCATATTCTCACTTGAACGGTCAGATCCTGCCAGAAGAGGATAATGCATGTAAAATGCCTGTATAATGCCTGTATAATGCATGTATAATGCCTGTATAATGTCTGTATAATGTCTGTATAATGCATGTATAATGCCTGTGTAATGCATGTATAATGCCTGTATAATGTCTGTATAATGCCTGTATAATGTCTGTATAATGTCTGTATAATGCATGTATAATGTCTGCATAATGCATGTATAAAGTCTGTATAATGCCTGTATAATGTCTGTATAATGCATGTATAATGTCTGTATAATGCCTGTATAATGCATGTATAATGCCTGTTTAATGCATGTATGCTGTCTGTATAATGCCTGTATAATGTCTGTATAATGCATGTATAATGCCTGTATAATGCATGTATGCTGCCTGTATAATGCATGTTTGCTGTCTGTATAATGCCTGTATAATGTCTGTATAATGCATGTATAATGTCTGTATAATGCCTGTATAATGCATGTATAATGCCTGTTTAATGCATGTATGCTGTCTGTATAATGCCTGTATAATGTCTGTATAATGCCTGTATAATGTATGTATAATGCCTGTTTAATGCATGTATGCTGTCTGTATAATGCTTGTATAAGGTCTGTATAATGCCTGTATAATGTCTGTATAATGCATGTATAATGCCTGTATAATGCCTGTATAATGCATGTATGCTGCCTGTATAATGCATGTTTGCTGTCTGTATAATGCCTGTATATTGTCTGTATAATGCCTGTATAATGTATGTATAATGCCTGTATAATGCCTGTATAATGCCTGTATAATGCATGTATGCTGCCTGTATAATGCATGTTTGCTGTCTGTATAATGCCTGTATATTGTCTGTATAATGCCTGTATAATGTCTGTATAATGCATGTATAATGTCTGCATAATGCATGTATAAAGTCTGTACAATGCCTGTATAATGTCTGTATAATGCATGTATAATGTCTGTATAATGCCTGTATAATGCATGTATGCTGTCTGTATAATGCCTGTATAATGTCTGTATAATGCCTGTATAATGCATGTATAATGCCTGTTTAATGCATGTATGCTGTCTGTATAATGCCTGTATAATGTCTGTATAATGCATGTATAATGCCTGTATAATGCATGTATGCTGCCTGTATAATGCATGTTTGCTGTCTGTATAATGCCTGTATAATGTATGTATAATGCCTGTATAATGCCTGTATAATGCCTGTATAATGCATGTATGCTGCCTGTATAATGCATGTTTGCTGTCTGTATAATGCCTGTGTATTGTCTGTATAATGCCTGTATAATGTCTGTATAATGCATGTATAATGTCTGCATAATGCATGTATAATGTCTGTATAATGCCTGTATAATGCCTGTATAATGTCTGTATAATGTCTGTATAATGCATGTATAATGTCTGCATAATGCATGTATAAAGTCTGTATAATGCCTGTATAATGTCTGTATAATGCATGTATAATGTCTGTATAATGCCTGTATAATGCATGTATAATGCCTGTTTAATGCATGTATGCTGTCTGTATAATGCCTGTATAATGTCTGTATAATGCATGTTTGCTGTCTGTATAATGCCTGTATATTGTCTGTATAATGCCTGTATAATGCCTGTATAATGCCTGTATAATGCCTGTATAATGCATGTATGCTGCCTGTATAATGCATGTTTGCTGTCTGTATAATGCCTGTATATTGTCTGTATAATGCCTGTATAATGTCTGTATAATGCATGTATAATGTCTGCATAATGCATGTATAAAGTCTGTACAATGCCTGTATAATGTCTGTATAATGCATGTATAATGTCTGTATAATGCCTGTATAATGCATGTATGCTGTCTGTATAATGCCTGTATAATGTCTGTATAATGCCTGTATAATGCATGTATAATGCCTGTTTAATGCATGTATGCTGTCTGTATGCCTGTATAATGTCTGTATAATGCATGTATAATGCCTGTATAATGCATGTATGCTGCCTGTATAATGCATGTTTGCTGTCTGTATAATGCCTGTATATTGTCTGTATAATGCCTGTATAATGTATGTATAATGCCTGTATAATGCCTGTATAATGCATGTATGCTGCCTGTATAATGCATGTTTGCTGTCTGTATAATGCCTGTGTATTGTCTGTATAATGCCTGTATAATGTCTGTATAATGCATGTATAATGTCTGCATAATGCATGTATAATGTCTGTATAATGCCTGTATAATGCCGGTATATTGTCTGTATAATGCCTGTATAATGCATGTATAATGTCTGCATAATGCATGTATAAAGTCTGTATAATGCCTGTATAATGTCTGTATAATGCATGTATAATGTCTGTATAATGCCTGTATAATGCATGTATAATGCCTGTTTAATGCATGTATGCTGTCTGTATAATGCCTGTATAATGTCTGTATAATGCCTGTATAATGTATGTATAATGCCTGTTTAATGCATGTATGCTGTCTGTATAATGCTTGTATAAGGTCTGTATAATGCCTGTATAATGTCTGTATAATGCATGTATAATGCCTGTATAATGCCTGTATAATGCATGTATGCTGCCTGTATAATGCATGTTTGCTGTCTGTATAATGCCTGTATATTGTCTGTATAATGCCTGTATAATGTATGTATAATGCCTGTATAATGCCTGTATAATGCCTGTATAATGCATGTATGCTGCCTGTATAATGCATGTTTGCTGTCTGTATAATGCCTGTATATTGTCTGTATAATGCCTGTATAATGTCTGTATAATGCATGTATAATGTCTGCATAATGCATGTATAATGTCTGTATAATGCCTGTATAATGCCGGTATAATGCATGTATAATGCATGTACAATGCCGGTATAATATCTGTATAATGTCTGTATAATGCATGTATAATGTCTGTATAATGCCTGTATAATGTCTGTATAATGCATGTATAATGTCTGTATAATGTCTGTATAATGTCTGTATAATGCATGTATAATGTCTGTATAATGCATGTATAATGTCTGTATAATGCCTGTATAATGTCTGTATAATGCATGTATAATGCATGTATAATGTCTGTATAATGCCTGTATAATGCCGGTATAATGCATGTATAATGCATGTACAATGCCGGTATAATATCTGTATAATGTCTGTATAATGCATGTATAATGTCTGTATAATGCCTGTATAATGCCGGTATAATGCATGTATAATGCATGTACAATGCCGGTATAATATCTGTATAATGTCTGTATAATGCATGTATAATGTCTGTATAATGCCTGTATAATGTCTGTATAATGCATGTATAATGTCTGTATAATGTCTGTATAATGTCTGTATAATGCATGTATAATGTCTGTATAATGCATGTATAATGTCTGTATAATGTCTGTATAATGCATGTATAATGTCTGTATAATGCATGTATAATGTCTGTATAATGCCTGTATAATGCCGGTATAATATCTGTATAATGTCTGTATAATGCATGTATAATGTCTATATAATGCATGTATAATGTCTGTATAATTAATTTACAATGCATTTTAAACACGGGCTTCATAGAAAGTGTTACCAAAAGACAATTTTAGAACAACATACCAGGTCTTCAGAGGGTGAAGATAACTTTAAAATGTATTTGAGAGAATATTTCAGTGTCTGCTTTGAAGAGCACTATCCCAGAAATGCATTATTCCAATACAGAAGAACAATACAATACTTACCTATACTAAAATGTTGACAAGCACATGTAGTAGCAGAATTTAGAAGGAGCATCTTACATTTATGAGATTTCAATATATTTACCTGTGTTGAAAAACTTAGCACTGTGTAGAGAATGTTACTTAAAATATGTTGTCTTAAAAGCCCAAATCTTCAGAAGGCTAATTTTCGAGCACTAACCGAATTAATGTTGCCTTAACCCAAGGAATACGACTTCCTTACCTGTAAATGTTGCAAAAGACCTCTAAATAAAAGAAATCACATTACGTGATTGGAAATAATAGTAAATACACCCTTGTTTTATTTGATTATTTGATGTACAGAGCAAAATAAAGTGGGTCACTTCCTGACATACAAATTGAATAGAATTAAGTTCAGTATTATCCATAAAAGCTGAGGGTAAACTTGGTAAACAAGTGACGACACCAATCAATTCTCTCACAAGAAATTCACCAGATGTAGTCGAAAGCATCACGACGTACATCACAAAACAGCTAAAAGGAAAAATCATGACAATAATAAGATAATAATTCTAATCCAAAAAGTGTCAAACAATAGAGTAAAACCATTTATTATCCAATACAAAGTTAGGCCATAGAAAGACCTTAAATGGTGTTTATTGACTGCTAGAAATTCAAGTAAACGACACGTCGCCATAATTATGACACAGCCAAACTGAGATGTTATTGAATTTCTGTATTATTGGTGGACAATAGCCTACCACTTGGTGTCAGAAGGACACAGCAACAAATTATACTTCCCCTTTAAGAAAACAAACAGTTTTGCTGAACGAAAAAAGATGATCAGACGTCAGACAGCATACATCGAAAGTACATAAGCACGATGAACGTGCATGATTTATAAATATTGAATCCTGATACCCCAAAACAGGAATATACTAGGGCATGCAACACTAATGTAAATATTGAAGCGATGTGAATCTGACTGGCTCACCCACGTAACACAGCTGACATGCTGGTGGAACACGCAATCGTTCTCACGCCAACCATGATAAAAGAACTTATTGTAGATTGAAAAGCGATTGCTGAAGCAGTATAATGAATATGATAAACAGTGTGTTGAAAACATTGACAGAATGAAAGCATAAAATCCCAACAGCCACCAGCTAGATGTATGACAATTTCTCCCCCAAAAGAAGACTAAACAGCAACCTTATCCTGTGTGTCTTGCTAACTGATACCAGCTGTGCTGAGGAGCGTGAACATCAAGGTAAGTAAATCACAATGTATATTCCACTATGAAGTGACTGTTTGCTTGAAAAGTGAAGGCATAGCGTGTAGATGACTGTGAGTTTCACTCACATGTGAGTGAGTGAAAACAAACAGTGGCTTAACGAGAGATGAACAACAGCTGTGGAGCTTATAAAGCAGAGGCTGGATTATGATTGGATGATATACCTGAATTGAATGAAAGGCATAATGCTGCTACGATTCTTCCTGACAGAACTACCGCTAACACTTCCATCTGTTTGCCAATTAGTTCGCTCACAAATGATACAGTATGTTAAGCCAGTAGGTTTACATAGTGTAAGCTAATTTTTGCTGTGCAATCGGGTAGCCAATCAACTTGCTTACTTTCTATTTGCATAACATTTAAATTTGTGCAGTTTCACTGCAGCACGCTACAAGATTTTTCTCTGAAAATGCTATTTGCTCAGGTTGTTGATGGGTCTTTTTCTTCTACCAGCTTCCAGGGTAAGGTCTGCTTTTGGCCGTAACACATAGATGTGTGTCTTTATCAAGGTAAGCCATAGCCAAATCAGGCACAGGCACACATCGCTATCTTAGGTCATTAGTTTAAATCAAGGGTTCTCAACGGGGTGTTTAAAGGATGCCAGGGGGCACTGAGAGCAAATTAGTAGAGAGGGTGGCGTTAGGTTACAAATGGGGGGGGGGGGGCATTTATCAGTCATAATAATCAAATCTGTCGCCAAGTTCTAGACTTGGAGTATATCAGTTGGTTCTCAATTATACAGGTTGGTAAGCATTTGTACCGCGGCTCATCTGATTTTGCAGTTTAGCAACGCATCTGAAGAATCTGGTTTAGCAGCATCAATCACACAACCTTGGCTAATGCACCTGTATGGCTCTGTAGATGGATACAGATGGAGTAAGGGAAGGAAATAGGCGTTCATCAAAAAAAGTTTAGAATAAATCCACACATAGCTAGTCTAAGTCACTAGTTAAATAAGCTCTGGGCCCAGATACACATTTTGAGTCAGATCACAAGCAGGCGTAGAGACACACAGATATTTAGTTCATTAGCATTATTCCACTCGTCCAAGCAGGCCAACGCACACCTACAGTAGCTAGCATACACTCAGTGCACATGGCTCTTCTAGCAGATCTAGTCTGCCAAGACCAAAATCCTATCAATATTTCATACCCACATAACATACTAAATCTTAAGAGAGTTGTCATGACTGAAATTATATTATAAACAAAAAAGGACTCATGAACATGGACTTTTATGGGAAAAGTTTATTGATATTACCATTAGGCTACTTATATCATTAAATGATGATTGATTCTGATGTCTCTGAATGACTCTGATGTGGAGAAAATGTATGTTTAAATATAATCTCAAATTAGAACATAACCAAATTTAAAACCAGCCCAGTTTTAACTTCACTAAACCAAGTGCAAGCAATAACCAAATTAGAAACTTATATCCTGTTTAAAAAAATCCGATATAAATATACAACCCCTGACTTAAAATGGGCCCCATTCGAGGGCATCAAGGGGGAGAAAAAATAAGTGGAAAAAATATTAATACAGTTAATGCCAGGATGGTCCTCCAAATCAAGGATTATCCTACATGAAGACTGTTTCACAAGGGATATTTTATACATATAGGAATAAAACACATAACAAATTGAAAGCTTTCTCATTTAGTCTAAAACAAACAACCAGTCAATGACTTTTGTAAAGGCTTAATATGAAAAAAAGAGTCATCAAATATTTTGTGTAATCTCTGCTGGCCAGAAGGAAGGTCATTACACAGAGATGCTTTGAAGACAATGATTCAATATCAGAGTTGTTGTTTGAGTGTGTGTTGGGTGTCTGTGTTATATTAGTGATGCATATTTGATCGCAGCTGTTAAATCCATTATGGAGGAAAGCCCCTTTACAGGGGACACATGACTGCACACAGACCCAGGCCCCTCCATCTGAAAAACAGCTATAAGGTTAATGGATTGCAGGTGAGAGTGAGGTTGAGCTTCTGCATGAGGCTCATGTATCTCTGTTTAAAAACCTGCTCTTGTGCATCTATCCTCTTGTTGCCTCTGAAACATAAACCATCATAAACATTACTATTCAATTAACACTATATTGGATCAAATGAAACATTTTTGGTTTTCTATACCCAGGTATATGCTTCCATTATTTGTGGATGTCTAGTTGTGAAGTAGTTGACAAATCTACTATGGTAAGATGGTGCCCGCCCAGAGAGATGGTGCCCTATGCAGACTAATAATGCATAATATGTGTATGGGGAGGGTGGCAGTACTGTGACTAATCAATGTCTTTGAAATACCTGAATTATTACACAGTGTGTATTTTATAATATAATATTTTATATAATTATTATTGAATGAGAATGGGGAAATTCACTGGTGCCTCCCAGGGATGTGTACTCTCCCTACTACTCTTCCTCCTATACACAAATAACTGCACCGTGAAGGACCCCTCTGTCAAGATCCTGAAGTTTGCAGATGACACTACAGTCATCTGCCTCATCCGAGATGACAATGAGTCTGCATACAGAAGGAAGGCTGAACAGATAGCTGTCTGGTGCAATCAAAACAGTGGAGATGACAGTGAACTTAAGGAGGAAGAACACCAACATTACCCCTGCTCACCATTCTGAACAGCACTGTGGCAGCAGTGGAGTCATTCAGGTTCCTAGGCTCTACCATCTCACAGGACCTGAAGTGGGACACCCACATAGACTCATAGACTGATACAGTTCTACTCAGTAGTCATTGAGTCTATCCTTTTCATTTCTATAACAGTCTGGTTTGGTTCAACTACCAAGTCAGACATCAGAAGACTTCAAAGTATAGTTTGGACTGCTAAGAGGATTATTGGCGCTCCTCTACCTTCCCTGCTAGTACACATCCAGAGTGAGGAAAAAGGCTGGTAAAATCACTCTTGAACCTGTTTACTCAGCACACTTCCTTTTCGAACTGTTACCCTCTGGCCGGTTCTACAGAGCATTGAGCACCAGAACAGCCAGTCACAGGAACAGTTTTTTTCCATCAGGCCATCCACCACATGAACAGTTAAAACTGCCCCAAATACTTTCCTTTGTTCAATACAACCATGTGCAATATTAACATATCCTACCTCTTCTTCAATACATTACATCACCAGCACAAAACTGTATACAATACAATACCATTTTTATTTCTATAGCACATTTAAAACAACAGCAGTTGACCAAAGTGCTTTCCAACAATAGTAAAAAATGTAAATAGTAAAACAGCACAAGAGCATTCACACAACTCATTAAGAACAATAGCGTTACTCTGCCTCAAATGCCAAACTAAAAAGATGCATCTTTAAGCAAGATTTTAAAATCTCCACTGTAGGAGAAAGTCTAATATTTAAGGGAAGAGTATTCCAGAGCCGGGGAGCTACTGTGGAAAAAGCTTGGTCACCGTTAGATTTTAATCTTGTCTTTGGAACAAACAGGAGCATCTGGTTAGAGGACCTCAGATTTCTAGTAATTTGATGAGGATATAATAGATATAGCAATATATTGAGGTGTAACACCTTGAAAGGCCTTGAATATAAGCAGAATGATCTTAAAATGTATCCTGAACTTGACTGGCAGCCAATGTAAAGACGCCAGAACTGAGGTTATATTTTCCCTCTTCATTGTGCCTGTCAAAAGCCTGATGTTGCATTTTGAACAAGCAGAGGACAGGAGAGGTGATACTGAGAAATGCCCATGTATAATGAATTACAATAGTCAATATGTGAAGAAAGAAAAGCATGTATAACAGTTGGAAAAAAATAGTTTTAACGACACTTATTATTTGCTTGTCAAATTTCATTGCCAAATCAAAGATGACACCAAGGTTTTTAATCTGGTCAGATATATTTAAGGAGATAGAGGTTAGTCTGTTAGTGATCACATTGGTGGCCGGAGAAGTGCAATGCATTCCGTTTTATCAAGTTACTTGCAACCAATACTTAACCTCATCAAGGCAGTGTGTTAGAGAACAAATGACTGAGAATGATCTGTTTTGAAAGTAATATACAACTGGGTGTCATCAGCAAACAAATGATACTCAATATTATATTTTCGAAACATTTAACCTTACAGGCACATATATAAAGAAAATAGAATTGGACCTAGAATAGATCTTTGTGGAACACCACAACATATTGATGCTGACGGGTTCCAATAAAGACTGAGAAGGATCTATTGCTTAAATATTTTTTAAATCACTTTAAGGCTTTACCCTAGATACCCACCTCTGCTTCCAGGCACCGTAATGGAATCTCATGATCAATAGTATCAAAGTGACTGTTAGATCGAGCAGGATAAGAACAGTATTCCCCGAGTCGACAGATAACATTATGTCATTAGATAACTTGTTCAGAGCGGTCTCTGTGCTCTGTGATAGGTCCTAAACAAATTGAAATGTGTCTATAATATCATTCTCTGAAAAAAATGGAAGAAGTTGAGATAAAACCTTTATCTAAAAACCTAAATACCTTTTCTAAAATGTCCTATCAAAATGGTCATTCAGAGTCTGTACTACTGCGTGTTTCAAACTAGTTGGATCAAAACCATTCATGAAGAGACTGAAAACTAGGACCTAATCGGTCTACAAGGTTTAACAGCAGTTGAGGAGGAATAGATTCAAAGGGACTGGAGACTTTGAGGTCTCTCTAGAGTCATACAAAGTTGAAATGATAATAGTCCAGAGGTTCTTCATTTTGTTCAAGAAAAAAATACTTTTTGAATTATCCTCAAGGCAATTTGTGACTTAAAGGAGATAACATTTTACTAATTGTATCAAACAGAATATTAGGCTTATGGAAATGCTTGCTAATTATATCTGAAAAATAACTATGTGGCAGGGCGGAGGGCGGGGCCGGGACGTGACGATACACACCCGGTCCCGTATCAGGCACCACCATCTGCCATCGGCCTTTATCCATCTCGGAGGCTTGATTAGCCTGATACGGGACCGGGTGTGTAGCGTCACGACCCGGCCCCGGCCCCGCCCTCCGCCCAGCCACAAACTAGCTCTTGCTGCTTTCACTATATGCTAAAAATTAGACAGAGATTCCTTTAATATTTCAAATAAAACTTGCAATTGATCCTTTATACATTTCCGATTCGCTTTACGGCAGACTTGTCTAAGGGCATGAACTTCATTATTCATCCACGGCTGAGAATTATTATTTTGTTTTCTATGATTAAAAGGAACAATAACATCCAGAATGTTTGTGCAAACAGAGTGAAATAGATTCAAATGCTCTTTTATACATAAATCAGGAGGCGGCACTCTAATGTTTGAAATAGTGATGAGGCTAAAAAAGCTTCAGAAAAATTATTTGCTGTGCAATTGTTAATTTAATAATAAGTTTGGCAGAGGAAATGTAGCATCACAGAAGACAAACATACAGTATATATCTATATAAAATATGCAAACAACATTATTGCTTTTGCACTGAAAGCGTCTGTCACCATGACAAATTCCTTATGTGTAATTGTAATTAATTTGATTAATTAATTGGCAGATCATATAATTCATTAGATTAATTATTTTTGATTGATTGACAGCCTTAACTAGGAATAATCTTTTGGTTTGCATTCATCAAGTTCCAAAATATGCATAGATGCTGTTGTGTTAGATTTTATAGATTGTACACCTAGCACTAGCTGAATAAAATTGAATAAAATAACCTTCAGGTTCAAAGCTGTCTAGGTTTGGGTACACTATTGCTAGAACCACAGCAAGTTATAATCATCGATTAAACAAGAGTACAATACAAAGCCATCATAAATACAGAAATATTCTCAGCTATATGGCTTATCATTATTATAATGAATTTAATTAATGGCATACGTGAAATAAAATGTTCACTGCAATGCTCTGAGTTTAAAAATTTTAGTGTATTATTTTAATTTCTAAAGTGTTCTAAAGTCACTAGATTATTAAAAAAAAAGTTATTACTTAATGGTTATGTGATACAGAAAACACTTTGTGGTAGAATTACCAGCAAAAATAAATATATTGGGATATATATACCATGCTGTTGGGTTTTTTGTTTCTTGTCTTAAGGTTCAGCTCATAATTAAATGGCAAAGCCATTTTGGGCTGTGAAGCAACTTGCATTATTCGTTCCCAAACTAGAATTCTTTTAAGGGTCATTTGGCCTCTATCACCTATTAACCTTTGCCCTTTAGCTTTTGACTTTCTCTAAAAAAATTATGTTCTTATGGACAAAGTGGTCTTGTCGATTGCAAACGAACCATGGATTGGTTCAATTGTGTTGAGAATGCAATCCGACCCATCGGACCACACAATATCCCTATAAAAACAATGAACATACCTGATGGATCTTGGGAGAAGACATTTGTAAGTGAGCAGATCACTGTAATTCATCATCAAAACCTGGATATAGCCTTTTGGTGATTATATTGCAAGTTTTAATATGAGTTGTTTTATAATTCCTAAAGTAATTTTAGTAGGCGTTAGCAATTTTTGGACTGATAAAAACTAGTTTTGTATGTAGCTTCACTTTTTCTGCTGTGCGTGTGTGTGTGTGTGTGTGTGTGTGTGTGTGTGTGTGTGTGTGTGTGTGTGTGAGTGCGTGCATGCCTGTGTGTGAGTGCGTGTGTGGACACTGTGACTTTGAGAAAAGGCACAAAATGCAAAAGCAACTAATGACGATTAACCATGCCATTAATTTCACAACTCATATCCATCGAAGAGAAAGATAATGTTTATTTACCGCTGTTTATTTATCTGACTGGAGCATGCATTCTGTACCGTGCGGTGACGTTTTGCATGGATGAGCTAAATCCCGGAACAGCACACAAAAATTGTGACCAGTGAGGGGACAGCATGCACACATGTGACTTAAATTAACACAGTTTTGGCCCATTTTGAAATATTGCCATGTGAATGTGAACCAAACCAAGAAGAAAATTCAACATTGTAACAATTTTAACCCCTGTTTAGGAACAATTCGAACAAGCTTCTGAAAACACCCTTAAATACTTTGGGGTGAATTATCTAACAGTTATGCCACGTTTCCGAGTGGTATTTGCAATATATATATATATATATATATATATATATTTGGTACTGCTCTTCAGAAGCGACATAACAGATATTGACATACGTATATCCCACAAGACAAATTATAAACAGTTTAAACAAATAATCCTGTTAAAATATTTATTTGATACCTTCATACTCAGTGCTTCTTTACTTGATATCATGGGAAAATTTCCAAACGCCTGAAGGTACAATGTTCCTCTGTACAAACAATAGTACGCAAGTATAAACACCATGGGACCACGCAGCCATCATACCGCTCAAGATGGAGATGCATTCTGTCTCCTAGTGATGAATGTAGTTTGGTGCAAAAAGTGCAAATCAATCCCAGAACTACAGGTAAGGACCTTGTGAAGTTGCTGGAGGAAACAGATAGACAAGTATCTATAGCCACAGTAAAACAAGTCCTATATCGACATAATCTGAAAGGATGCTCCGCTAGGAAGAAGCCACTGCTCCAAAACTACAATATAAAAAAAACATACAACAGTTTCCAAGTGCACATGGGGACAAAGATGTTACTTTTTGGAGAAATGTCCTCTAGTCTGATGAAACAAAATGTAACAGTTTGACCATAATGACCATCGTTATGTTTGGATGAAAAAGGGTGAGGCTTGCAAGCCGAAGAACACCATCCCAACCGTGAAGCATGGGGTTGACTGCATCATGTTGTGGGAGTGCTTTGCTATAGGAAAGACTAGTGGACTTCACAAAATAGATGGCATCATGAAAAAAGAAAATTATGTGGATATATTGAAGCAACATCTCAAGACATCAGCCAGGAAGTTAAAGCTCGGTCGCAAATGGCTATTCCAAATGGACAATGACCCCAAGCATACCTCCAAATCTGTGGCAAAATGGCTTAAGGACAACAAACTCAAGGTATTTGAGTGGCCATCACAAAGCCCTGACCTCAGTCCGATAGAAAATTTGTGGGCAGAACTGAAAAATTGTGTGTGAGGAAGGAGACCTACAAACCTGACACAAGTTACATCAGTTCTGTCTGGAGGAATGGGCCAAAATTCCAGACTTATTGTAAGAAGCTTGTGGAAGGCTACCCAAGTGTTAGACCCAAGTTAAACAATTTAAAGGCAATGTTTCCAAATACTATCAAAGTGTAAGTAAACTTCTGACCCACTGGGAATGTGATGAAAGAAATAAAAGCTGAAATAAAATATCAAATTCTCTCTACAATTATTCTGACATTTCACATTCTTAAAATAAAGCACTGATCCTAAATAAAGACAGGGAATGATTTCTATGATTAAATGTCAGGAACTGTGAAAAACTGAGTTTAAATATATTCAGCTAAGGTGGATGTAAACTTCTGACTTCAACTGTACACTCTAAAGCTTGCAGGTTGATTCACAGATTAGACGAGCAAGCTCCTATCGAACCTTCGTTTAAGAACTGAACTTTAAAAGTGGTGTTTTTTTCCATGTCTGCTACCTTTGATGTAATAGCTCAGGATAGTTGCTAGTGAATGGTGCTTTCTTTTTGGTGCCATCAGAAAATAATTTTTATCATGACCTCATACAGATTTTTTTATTGGCTCAAAACATTTTCACAGAACTGACTGCCTATGAGCAAAGATGGCAGATTTCAAATTGCGTACATCCGGTGGTATGTGTCAGCATAAGAATTGTCAATGAAATTAACAGAAATGCTAATGGATAGATAACTCCAGGTATCATAGAAAGGTATCATGGCAAAAGTCTGAGGATAGAGAATGAGTGAAAAAAGGCAAAAACCCAAATCAAACTCAAAATGGAAATAATAACAACAAGATCTAGTAGTGCAGTGATGGGAATTCATTTCAAGAAGCTCTTTGGGATACGTAGCAGTGTTTTGAATGAAAGAAGTAGTGAGCACCAAATCAGTGATGCAGTGGGACAGTTGTGTAGGAAAAACCCATTACAAGCAGCCAAACACTGTGTTCTCATATTCTGATGGTCATTAACATGGACTGCAGAAGACATTATGGTTAGACACTGAGTTGCCTTCAAATACTGATCCAGGTGCAGCATCTTTTTACACAAATCTTGATCTCTATGATATTGAGAACATGGAAAACTGATCTAAGACCTGTCTAACATGCTGGACAGAAGAACAGAGGACCTCAGTGGTTTGGCCAGATCAGCTCTGGTCAATACATCTCTCTGATGTGCTTTAATGGCTCCATAACTCTAAATCCCGGTTAGAGAGATGGTATTTGCTCCTCTCCTCAGAACAGAGTGGACATAGAGATGGGCTTCAGATGAATGCATATCCAGCACTGCTGCAACAAATTAACAGCGCCTCACAACCATGGCTTCATGTCGCTCAACCCTTGACCCCTGAGACAGGAGGACAGGAGAAGTGCTCAACCTCTTTAAAACTGTAAAATAATTCAGCAGAGTCCCTGCACATGGTGCCCACTGTGTGCAGATGGTACAAGAAGCCTCTTACCCAGTCTCTCTTGGCAAAAGAGTAAGATTTCATATGTATGAAATATAAGACTTTTATTCCAATTGAGACAAATCAATTTACCAACCACCACAATTTCTTTTGAAAAACATTCCAACAGTAGATTTTTTTCCTAAGGCTAGACCCTAACCCTAAACCTAATCCCATACCTAATCTCAAACCTAAATCTAACCCTCAATAAAGATAACTGGTCCCAGCAAGAAAGTAATTGAAGAGTCCTGCTGAATAGTATAAACCCCCAAAATATATTTATTTATGTTTAAATAATCGTAGTTATTTACCCCAAAATTTAGTATATTACTAACAAGGACCTGCACTGTTTTTCTTCCACATCAAGCACTGTATATGACTAATTAGTTTGTTTGGTCTTGGTGGGATAGATCTGTGCATGCCGTTGATGCTGCTGCAGGCTAAGTATAAAGAATGCTACTGATAGAACATACACATATTTACTATACTGTGTTGAGCATGTAAGACATGCTGCTGCTGTACAATTAGACATATGTACATACATTCCTCCTGAAGCAGATCTAATACTCTGTGAACAACTGAGGAAAATGTATAGTAAAAAAGGACTAAAATATTGATCTGTTTCTCACCCACACCTATTTTATCACTTCTGAAGACATTGATTTAACCTCAGGAGTCATATGGATTACTTTTATGCTGACTTATTCCTATTCACTTGTAATGTATGGCCCTACAGAGCTGAGATTTTCTTCTAAAAATCTGCATTTGTGTTCTGCAGAACAAAGTCATACACATCTGGGATATCATAAGTAAATTTCATTTTTGGGTCAACTATTCCTTTAAATGTTAGTGAAAGAGGGTGTATGCAAGTTGATTGGCTAGCAGATTACATGCCAAAGGACCTATCCACTTGTGCCAAGTAGAACTTAAAATAATTTATTCTTACTAATATTTATAGCTAGCTACCTGAATAAAAACACTTCTGGTTGAAAGGCACAGACATTTGAAGGCAACTCTGTCAGCCCCTTTATTACTGGGGTTTTATTACCACCACAGCAACGCATTAAACGGTACTGTGCATTTGAAATTTATTAGCCAAGCATTCCTCATCTGCATTTGTGTAAGCATAACATAAAGTGTGTTTCTGGCCTTAAACTTCAGCATGTAACTCATCTCACACCGTTTGCGCTAGGGACATAAATGATACCTCAATTGCATTTGAACTTGTTGAAGAGAGGAAGTGCTATTACTTTTATCTGATCGATTTGCATGCAAGAAGTGACCAGGTGTATATACCCCAAAAGACACTACCACATAGCAAAACCACTCAAAACACCTTAGGAACTGCATTGCACCAGCTGGGATTTCACTGTCGATCGTGGTTGAGAGTTTTGCAAACACCCCTTAGATTTTCTTGCTTGTACAAATTAACAAATCTAAAATATAATTTTGCTGATTTATGGGTGTATTCTAAAAAATACTTGTGGACCTATGCTGAAAATTAAGTCTTTTGTTGTGCACTGTTGTCTTTAAGACTACACCATCTCCATGGTTACACACCCTGGCATTACCATTAGAGGGAAGTAAACTCTGTGTCAGGTCATCTGATAGACACAGACTACTGAGTGAATTTTTGGGCTCATCATTTAGAGAGAAGTGTATCCCTGAAGACAGACAAATGGAGTTACAGTGAGACAGGATCTCTTAAAATGGTCAGATGTGAGATTACAGATCTTTTATGGCTTTACAGCCTGACATGTGTCTAATTCATCAGATAGCACAGAATGGTATGCACACACACAACCTCATCGACGTATGCACAAAGATAACTATATTTGCATATCCTAAAGGAAATAGCAATGTTTGCAAAGTAGCAAAAGAACGTAGTAAAAGTGTCCTTTGGTTGTTTTCATCTCACCTTTTCATCGCTTGTGGTCAGTTCCACCGTTCCATTTCGTCGTCCGTTGAGTGCCCATTTCACCCCGGGCCCTAGTGCGGCTGCACTGTCTGTAGTGAAGTGTCTACATGATCAATTGTAAAACATATGTAGAAATAACTTTTCTTTGTTTGTATCAGTATTGGTATTTTGAATTGACATCATAATCAGACAAAAACAAGCTGCAGTGCAATCTCGCATTCAACTTCACTTTCACACAGTCTGACTGCAGCTGTTCCTAAGTGAATACAACCAGATGCCAGAAACAATGACATACCACGTGAAATCACTGTTAGTTAAGTCAAGTCAAGTCAATTTTATTTGTATAGTGCCTTTCACAACACACATCGTTTCAAAGCAGCTTTACAGAAGATCAGGCATTAACAGATGATAAAACTGTAATGTCGATGAATCATCATTGTGTAATTAGATAAAATATGATTGTTAATTGTGTTTAAAAATAAGTAATTAAATAATAATTGTATTAATAACCCCAGTGAGCAAGCTGAAAGCGACAGTTGCGAGGAACTCAAAACTCCATAAGGTTGATTAATGGAGAAAAATAACCTTGGCAGAAAACAGACTTACTGTGGGGGCCAGTTCCCCTCTGACTAACATCATGAATATAATGCCAATATTACTTATGTATAGTGCAAGTCATGGTTTAAAATGATTAAACTAAGTAAGTGTTAAGGGACAGTGTTTAAACAAAGATTTTGTATGAAATGTAAGATTAATGACTAATGTCTTTGAAGTCCATCCTGGATTAACTGCAGAAGTTGAATTGATGCAATTGTCCTTGTTACAACCCTGCACATACTGAAGCATTAAACCAACACATTTTCAGCCGCGCCGGACGACGATTTTGATCGCGGCATCGGAGAGCGGGTTCGCCATGTCTGATGCTGAGAACTCGGCTGGACTCTTGCTTGCCCGGGCAGCCGCGAGTGTCAGGTTGGAGTGGAACCCTCCGCCCCACCCCCCGAACCCTCGCGGCTCGACTATTGGTTCCTGGGGCCAGAGCGCCACTCACGGCCACGCTCCGCCCCCATTCCTTTCTTCCCGATGGTGCATGATGAGCTCACACGGTCATGGCAGGCACCTTTCACTGCCCGCACGCGATCCATGAGCTTCTCCGCTCTCACTACCCTCGATGGCGGGTCATTCCCCAGGTGGACCAAGCAGTCATGGTGCACTTATGCCCGCAAAATGCCTCCACCTGGCGGAACCGCCCGCGGCTCCTGTCCAGGACCTGTAGGCTGACGTCGTCCCTGACGGCAAAGGCCTACAGTGCTGCTGGACACGCCGCCTCCACCTTGCATGCCATGACACTCCTGCAAGTGCACCACGCCAAGGCACACAGAGAACTACACGAGAGTAGTACTGACCCGGGTCTAATGCAGGAGCTGCGTTCGGCGACCGACTTCGCCATCCTGGCAACGAAGGTCAAGGCGCGGGCTCTCGGGCAGGCTATGTCCAGCCTGGTGGTCCAGGAACGCCACCTCTGGCTCAACCTGGTTGAGTCACGAGAGGCTTACAAGGTGCATTTCCTTGACGCCCCCATCTCCCAGGTTGGGCTATTTGGCAACACCATTGGAGACTTCGCCGGCAGTTCTCAATGTGAGGAAGCAGATGGAGGCCATTCAGCACATCCTGCCCATGCAGAGCTACAGACCCCACACTCCATCTGCTCGTTGCCCAGCGTGTCCCCCTGCGGTGCCAATGTCGACACCAGCCCCACCACAGCCCGCCCCTCGTGGCTGGCCCTGGCGCGGAGCTACCCGCAGGACGGTGACACCACCCACCTCACGGTTGGCTGCCAAGAACCTCAAGAAGGCTTCAAAGTGCCCCTGAGAAAGACAGCCTTGGAACTCAGGAAACTGCACTATGAGAGCTGGTAAGCAGACCACTCCCTCCCCCTCTGGAGGGGCGGGTGGAGAATCCTTATTTTATTTTATTTTTTTATTTTATCCTGAGTTTTATTTCGCCGCATGCCCAATGGGCTAAGGTACCCACATTTTCAAAAAAAGAGCAGTTTCTTCAGCCCCTGGGCTCTATTCCCAGTCTCCCTGGCCATTGTTATCACGACCGCCAGCCACCGGTTCTCTTTGGCAGGTACAGCACCCTGGAACAGGACTTCCCGCTTCCATGCGCCCAGCCCTGGCACAAGCCTGCCCCAAGCCGGTGGCCTCCACGGGCCACAAGGACAAGAAACTTCCTCTCCCATCCCAGGCTGTTCCGGGAGTGATCACAAGGAGCCAGGTAAGTGCTTCGATGTTTCTAGACTCAGCACCTCGGGCTCCGCCCCGTCGCGAAGCCCCGCCCGCTGGTACGTCCGACGCTGTAGTCCCCTTGGTCCCTTGGGGGCGTGTCTCGTGCTCCCCAACCCATCGTGTTGGTTGATCAGGGCCGTCCGACTCACTATACGATTCAGTTCGCCAGGCGCCCGCCCAGATTCAACGCCGTCTGCCCCACCGCTGTGAGAGGCGAGAATGCTGCCTTGCGTGCCGAGATCTCCTCCCTTCTACGGAAGGGCACGATAGACCCTGTCCCTCCAGCCGAGTTGGAGAAGGGGTTTTACAGCCCCTACTTCATTGTACCCAAAAAAGGCAGCAGGTTGCGGCCAGTCCTCGACCTGCAAGTTCTGAATTGGGCTCTGCACAGACTCCCATTCAAGATGCTCACGTAGAAACGCATTATAGCGAGCGTCCGGCATCTTGATTGTTTCGCGGCGGTAGACCTGAAGGACACGTACTTCGATGTCTCGAGCCTTCCTCGACACAGACCCTTTCTCCAGTTTGCCTTCGAGGGTCAGGCATATCAGTACATAGTCCTCCCCTTTGGCCTGTCCTTGTCCCCTTGCGCCTTCACGAAAGTCGCAGAGGCAGCCCTTGCCCCACTAAGGGAAGTGGGTGTCCGCATCCTCAACTATCTCGACGACTGTCTAATCTTAGCTCACTCGCGGGACATGTTGTGTGCTCACAGGGACCTGGTGCTCAGGCACCTCAGCCACTTGGGGCTTCAGGTCAACTGGGAAAAGAGCAAGCTCGCCCCGGTTCAGAGCATCACTTTTTTTGGTATGGAGTTGGACTCGGTCTCAATGATGGCGCGCCTCACCAACGAGCATGTGCAGTCAGTCTGAGCTGTCTGCATGCGTTCAGACAGAACACGTTGGTCCCACTGTAATCCTTTCAGAGGCTCCTGGGGCATATGGCGTCCTCAGCAATGGTCACGCCGCTTGGGTTGATGCATGTGAGACCACTTCAGCACTGGCTACAGACCCGAGTCAAGAGACAAGCATGGTGCCACGGCACACACCGCGTCTTTGTCATGCAGGCTTGTTGCTGCTTTTTCAGCCCCTGATCAGACCTAGTGTTCCTACGAGCAGGAGTTCCCCTAAGCCAGGTCCCCAGGCACGTTGTGGTCACGACAGATGCCTCCCAACGGGGCTGGGACGCCGTATGCAACGGGCACTCAGTCGCCGGCCCTTGGCCCCGCGACTGCATTGGCACATCAACTGCCTCGAGTTGCTGGCAGTACTACTTGCCCTGAGGAGGCTATTGCGTTGATCTGGGGCAAGCACGTGTTGCTCCGGATGGACAGCATAGCTATGGTAGCGTATGTCAACCGCCAAGGTGGCTTACGCTCTAGCCATATGTCACAACTCGCCCGCCGTCTCCTCCTTTGGAGTCAGCATCGGCTCAAGTCGTTGCGAGCCACTCATATCCACAGCGTACACGCTGTTGCGGCAGGTACGGCCAGGGGAGAGTGGAGGCTCCACCCTCAGGTGGTCCAGCTGATCAGGAGTCGATTCGGCCAAGCACAGGTAGACCTGTTCTCTTCCCCAGAATCCTCCCATTTCCTACTATGGTACTCTCTGTCCTAGGCTCCCCTCAGCACAGTTGCCTTGGCACACAGCTGGCCCCTGGGGCTACGCAAGTATGCGTTTCCCCCGGTGAGCCTACTTGCACAGACGTTGTGCAAAGTCAGGGAGGACGCAGAGCAGGTCCTCTTGGTGGCCCCTTACTGGCCCTCCCAGATTTGGTTCTCAGACCTCATGCTCCTCACGACAGCCCCCCCCCCCCCCCCCCCCCCCGGCGAATTGGCCCTTTGAGGCCTTCGGGGAGCTCCCTTCGAGCCCCTTGAGTCAGCAGACGGCGCTTGAGTCCTGACGGCGCTCACCTCCATCAAGAGGGTAGGGGACCTGCAGGCGTTCTCTGTCAACTAACTGTGCCTAGAGTTCGGTCCGGCTTACTCTCATGTGCCCAAGGTTCCCACAACCCCTTTTAGGGATCAGGTGGTGAATCTGCAAGCGCTGCCCCAGGAGGAGGCAGACCCAGCCTTGGCATTGCTGTGTCCGGTGCGCGCTCTTCGCATCTACTTGGATCGCATGCAGAGTTTTAGAAGATCCGAGCAGCTCTTTGTCTGCATCTGTGGACAGTGGAAGGGAAGCGCTGTCTCCAAACAGAGAATCGCCCACTGGGTTGTCCATGCCATCACCATGGCATAGCACGCCCAGCACTTGCTACCCCCTGCTGGCCTATGAGCCCATTCTACCAGGGGTGTTGTGGCCTCTTGGGCGTTGTCCCACGGCGCCTCTCTAGCAGACATATGTAGAGCTGTGGGCTGGGCAACACCTAACACCTTTGCAAGGTTCTATAACCTCAGGGTTGAGCCAGTTTCATCCCGTGTGTTATCAGGTGACACAAACAGGTAAGTTCGGGTCAGCTGGCCGGGTGTATCACTTGTGTATAGCACCTTTCCCCTCCCTTGAGGCGAAGACGTGCACTCTTTCCCCAGTCGCCTTCAGAAGAAGTGTGAACCCTGGACGTTTTCCTCCCTAGCCTTGTGGCCGTTGAGTCTTCAGAGAGGCTTGCTGCTGCCCTAGTATGGGCGTCACCAGGCCCCCGTACTGAGGTAAGTGCTCCACATGTGCTGGTTGTCCCCCAAGGCAACCCTATGTGATGTATATTCCACAGAATGGTTTCCCTGCCGGTAAACTGCATCTTCCTTGGGCCCTCTGTCCTTGGTCGCCTTGTTTGTAGTAACTCCTCCCACATTGGGTAGGATCTACCACGATGCCACTCCGCACGACGTGCTTCTGCTTCTAACCGGTAAGACAGTGTAATGATTTTATTGACTGTGTACTGAAACAGTCACAGACAATACACATTCACTGTACATTTTGCACACACCCCAAAGCAAAAAATGGAAAATGGAGCTCACAGGTGCCCATACGCCCAACCACACTTAGTGCTTTGGCCAGTGTTTCAAATATTTAACTGAGAGACCAGTCTGAAGCGGCAGATCTCTAGCGTTGTGAGCAGCATTGAGCATGTTCCTTCCGCACCAGTGGACACATACTATAGTGTTAGATCTGATGGTGATCCTGGGTGCTCTTTGCTTCACACACAAATACATATAGACACGCACACTTTTTCCATAAATTGTGCTTATAAAGTCCTTATTGAGAGCAGCATAAACTAAAAACTCCAAATAATTTTCTTTACCACCATAATGGCAATGATGACTTAAATTTTGTCTATTACCTTCCATTAACGTGCTTCCCACACACGCAGAGATGCTTGTGAACACAATGTTATAGCATTAACAGCGTCATTACGGCTTGTTTGTGGTTTCTAATTGTGACATTCAGTTCTCTCAGTTATGACACACAAACAACTTTACACACTTCAATGTGTGTTTATTAGGAAAAAAATTGGCTGGAATGTTCATATTAAACAAAGAAAGCAGAAACAGTGAAGCGTAAAGTGTTTCCACAGGCTGGGCACACATGTGGAGATATTTAGTGTCGTTTTAATGAGCTTCTGTCTTAAAACTGCTATAATTGAAGAGGAAGTTCAGGAGGCACAGTCATTAACAAGTATTAGTGCTCAGCAGAGACAAGCGCTGACTGTTATTTATATTTCTATACATATATAATTACTTTATTCCTCTACGACATGGACACACACAGACACGTGCAGTCTCAGCTGCATACCCTAACACAGCTGCTCTTTCACACACGAAGACATGTTGCATGTGATAGTTTGGTCATATTTCCTTCAGCTTAAAAGACTACCAACATATGGACTTCATGCACAACATATGCATGTGAACTGAGCCATACAAACTCCACGCATGGATTCACTAAAGTAAATAACACACATGTACAGACATGTAACTTGCATACTTATGTAAATCATATGTACACCCATGACATCACTGACACACTTCAATACATACCACAACATTAAAACCACTTGCCTAATGTTTTGTAGGTCCCTCTTGTGCCACCTAAACAATCATGCCACGGTCCAAGTCATTGAGATCAAATTTTTTCCTCATTCTAATGGTTGATGTGAACATTAACTGAAGCTCCTGACCAGTATCTGCGTGATGTTATGCACTGCACTGCTGCCACATGATTGGCTGATTAGATAATCACATGGATGATTGTTGGTGTCAGACGGGCTGGTTTGAGTATTTCTGGGATTTTCACACATAACGGTCTCTCAGAAAGGTGCCAAAAACAAAAAAACATCCAGTGAGGGGCAGTTCTGTGGACGGAAATGTCTTGTTAATGAGAGAGGTCAACAGAGAATGTCCAGACTGGTTCAAACTGATAAAGTCTACAGTAACTCAGATAACCACTCTGTACAATTGTGTTGAGAAGAATATAATATCAGAATGCTATTCTGAGATGCGGGTTGGTGCTGTTTTGGAGGCATGAGGGGGACCTACACAATATTAGGCAGGTGGTTTTAATGTTTTGGCTGATTGGTGTATATATATATATATATATATATATATATATATATATATATATATATATATATATATATATATATCACTCACACAGACACACGTTCAACACACAGTGTCAGTAAACAAATGTTAGAAGCAAGTGAACTCCTACAATATGAACACAGACCACCTCAAGTCAAGTCAAATTTATTTGTATAGTGCTTTTCACAACAGGAGTTGTTTCAAAGCAGCTGTACATGTGTGGAGGTGAGGGCATGGTTGAGTGCCTGCCTGGGAAGAGAGAAAGCAGTAAGGACATCCACCTTGATGAATTGTTACTAATTACTGTTTCTATGTGCACAGTGAGATTCGGGGGACATAAAAGACATCCTAGTCTGCAGAGAGAGAGACAGGCCAGAGACTACATGTCTGCTACCAGAGTGTTTCATATAGAGTGTTGTGCTGGAAAGTGGACCTGTCTTATCCTTTATGCTGCAAAGAAGACTTTTGGTTTTTAGTGTGAAGCTGCAAAGCATTTTTCTATCATTTTGTTAATAAAACTCTGACTCATGTGGACAGTGAAAACCGATTCCCGCTTCCTTTTTTTACAACATAAAATTGTGGTATGAATGAATATAATGCCAATATTAGTAACGTTTAGAACTATTACTGGTTAAAAGTAGTAAATTACGTAAGTGTTGTGGGTCAGTGGTTAAACAAAATAATTTTGTAAGAACTATATGTTTTGGTGTTAAAGTCTTTGAAGTCATCTCAAATTAAATGTGAAAATACATGTAGATGCATTTAGAATTATCTGGCAGGCTCTGGTAACCTCAGGATATATTTCAGAGGTTTAGACAGGGAAAAGATTGAATAAAATTAGTGTAGATGCCATTCACTTTTAACGCAGGGTTAAAGAATAAGAGTAGTGTTTTCGGTTCTGACAGACCTTCCTAAAGCAGCATAACTGAATTAAGGGATAAATTAGGTGTATGTCTGGTTAGTCTAGACTTAGACTGAGAGAGTGTGTCTGAGTTCCGAACACTAATAGGGAGACTATTCCACAGTTTAGGAGACAAATAATAAAATGATCTCCCTCCTTTTGTGGATTTTGATATTCTCTGTATTGTTAACATGGCAGAGTTTTGTGATCGTAGTGAGCATGATGGATTATAGCATTATGGAAGGTCACTTATGTACTTTAGAGATAAACAATTCAAAGCAGTTAACAGAATTTTTAAATTAATACGAAACTTAACAGGTAGCCAATGTAATGCCGATAAAATGGTGCTGATATGATCATATTTCTTGGTTCTAATTTGCACTCTAGCTGCTGCATTTTGAAACAAATAAAGCTTAATTATTAAACCTTAATTATCTACCTAGTAAAACATTACAAAAATCTAGACTTGAGGTCATGATCGTATTAATTCATTTATCGGCATTAGAAAAAGATAGCATGTGTCGTAACTTAGCAATATTTCTGAGGTGGAAGAATGCAGTTCTACAAATATTGGAAATTTGTTTTTCAAAGGTTAGATTGCTATAAAATATAACACCTACATTTTTACTGTAGAAGTTATCATTACAGTACATTCATCAAGAGTCATATTATATTTTAGAGTTTTACTTAGTACATTTGTTTTATCGGATTTGAGTGGAAGGAAATTTCTAGCCATCCACTTTTTGATATAATTTAAACACTCTGTTAATTTGGAAATTTCATCAGGTTTTGGAGAAATATAAAGTTGGGTATAATCTGCATAACAGTGAAAACTAACTCCATGGTTCCTGATTATATCTCCCATACTGTATATAGGGAGAAAGGCAGAGGCCCTAAAACTTATCCCTGTGGCACTCCATACTTAACTTTAATTTGATCTGACATTTCCTTATTTACCCAGATAAAGTGGTAGAGATCAATCAATCAAATTAAATCACTTTATTGTCACATGACCATATGCACAAGTGCAGAATTGGGTGAAAGTCTTGTGTGCAGTTCCGAGCAACATAGCAGTCATGACAGTGACGAGACATATACCAATTACAATAAACATCAGATTTACACAACACAATTTACATATCTAATGTACACATAATTACACAACACAATAATAATATACAATGTACAGTAAACAATAAATGTATATAAAGTGTATAAAAAAATATGCAGTAGGTTGTATTGTAAAGAGAATATAATTTATGACAGTCCAGGGAGGGAAGCTCACCTCCAATGATTTGTCTGGCAGTTCGCACCACACTTTGCTGGGCTTTGAGGTAGAGGGCAGTGCTATTCCCATACCAGGAAATGATGCAGCCAGTCAGGATGCTCTCTACAGTACTGGTGTAGAACCGTGTGAGAATGTGGTGGTTCATTCCAAACTTCCTCAGCCTTCTCAGGAAGAAGAGGCGCTGGTGAGCCTTCTTCACAACGGCCTCAGTGTGGACGGACCATGTGAGTTCCTCAGTGATGTGGACACCAAGGAACTTAAAGCTGCTAACTCTCTCCACTGGTGCTCCATTGATGGTGATGGGGCTGTGTTCTCTGTCTTTCTTCCTGAAGTCCACTACAAGCTCCTTGGTTTTACTGACGTTGAGGGAGAGGTTGTGCTCCTGACACCAGCGCGTCAGAGTGTGCACCTCCTCTCTGTAGGCTGTTTCATCATTGTCAGTGATCAGACCTACCACCGTCGTATCGTCAGCACACTTAATGATGGCATTGGAGTTATGTGTTGCCACACAGTCATGTGTGTACAGGGAATACAGGAGTGGGCTGAGAACACAGCCCTGCAGGGCTCCAGTGTTGAGGGTCAGTGATGAGATGTTGCTGCCCATTCTAACCACCTGACGTCTGCCTGACAGAAAGTCCAGGATCCAGCTGCACAGTGAACTGTTTAGGCCCAGAGCACAGAGATTCACATTAAGCTTGGAGGGCACTATGGTGCTGAATACTGAGCTGTAGTCTACAAACAGCATTCTCACATATGTGTTCTTTTTTTCTAGGTGGGAGAGAGCAGTGTGTAGTGTAGATGCAATGGCATCATCAGTGGAGCGGTTGTTGCGGTATGCAAACTGCAATATGTCCAGTGAGGTGGGCAGCACAGAGCAGTTGTAATCTCTGATTAGCCTCTCATTGCATTGCTGATGATGGGGGTCAGAGCAACAGGATGCCAGTCATTTAAGCAAGTGATTTTTGATTGCTTTGGTACGGCACAATGGTGGACATTTTGAAGCATGTGGGGACCACAGACAAGGAGAGGGACAGGTTAAAAATGTCCATAAAAACACCAGCCAGTTGGTTCGCACACGCTCTGATGACACGGCCCGGAATGCTGTCTGGGCCTGCGGCTTTCCGGATGTTCACCCGTCGGAAGGATCGGGTTACATTCGCAACAGAGACAGAGAGTGAACCAACCTCTGTAGCGTCGGCCGCCAGTGCTCTCTCCGCGAGGGTGGTGTTATTTCCCTCGAAACGAGCATAAAAGGTATTTAGTTTATCCGGAAGAGAGGCAGCGGTGTTCACGGCGAAGCTTTTATTCCCTTTGTAGTCCGTGATGATGTTAATTCCCTGCCACATGCTTCTAGAGTTGGTGGTGCTGAACTGTTCATCAATTTTGTGCCTGTACTGGCGTTTTGCTGCTCTGATAGTTTTGCGGATAAACCCCGATGTCGTCATCAGAGGTGGACCGGAACATCTCCCAGTCCGTGTGATCAAAACAGTCTTGTAACGCAGAGTATGATTGGTCTGACCAGCACTGGATCATTCTGAGGGTGGGTGCTTCCTGTTTCAGTTTCTGCCTGTAAGCGGGCAGAAGCAGAACGGAAGAGTGGTCTGATTTGCCAAATGTTGGGTGGGGGAGGGATTTGTAGCCATCCTGAAAAGGAGAATAGCAATGGTCCAAAACCCGGTCCCCTCTTGTGTTGAAGTGGATGTGTTGGTGGTATTTTGGTGCAATTGTTTTCAGATTGGCTTTGTTAAAGTCCCCGGTCACAATGAACGTGGCATCAGGGTGCACAGTTTCCTGCTCACTTATACTCCCATACAGTTCCTTGAGTGCCCGGTCTGTGTCGGCTTGTGGGGGGATGTAGACAGCTGTGATAATGACTGCTGTGAATTCCCTCGGTAGCCAGAATGATCGACACAGAAGCATGAGAAATTCCAGATCAGGAGAGCAGAAAGACTTGATAAAATGTGCGTTCCTCTGATCACACCAGGATTTGTTGATCATAAAACATACACCACCACCACCTCTGCTTTTACCTGAGAGGTCTTTCGCTCTGTCCGCTCGGTGCACGGAGAACCCCACGGGTTCGATGGCTGAGTCTGGAATCTCTGCAGACATCCAAGTTTCTGTAAGGCAGATAATGCAGCAGTCCCTCGTCTCTCGTTGGAAAGAGATCCACACTCTCAGCTCGCAGAGCTTGTTGTCCAGAAACTGAACATTTGCCAGTAGAATACTGGGTAGCGGGGGTCGATTTGTTCGAGAGAGAGAGCTTAATCACGGACATGTCCGTTGTCCTATGTGTTTGTTTATGCTTTTGTTTTAAGTTCTTCATTAAAATATTATTTATATTGACAAGCCGGTTCTCGCCTCCTCCTTGCCCATCATAACCCCGCGTTACTTTGGTGCCGAAACCCGGGAGGGAGGAGGGATGCCCATCGCAGAGTCCTCGACACTGCCGTCCACCCCGGGGAGCGCCGCTGCCTTCTGCCGGGTGACGGAGTAGCCCGACCGCCCGGATGCGGGAAACGGCCGCCGTCCGCGGGGCGAGTGGGGACTGGATTCCCCGACTGCCTGGAGCGTAGGAGCCGCTGCCGGGGGCGGAGGAGTGCCCTGCTGTCCCCAGAGATGCGGAGGGGTCGAGGGAAGACCGCCGTCCGCGAGGGGAGGAGGGAAGAAACTCCCTGACTGCCCGGAGCGGTAGGGCCGCTGCCTGGGGCCGAGGATTGCCTCCACTCGTCGCCAGGAAAGCGGAGGGGCGTTCGGTCCGCTGGGGGTCGGAGGTTGACTCCGGTTCGCCCGGAGAGGAGCGGCTGTCGTCCGCCGGAGAGTGTGAAGGAGCGCTCGAGGACCACGCGATGGTTCATCAGAGAACCGGTGAGTGAGCCTTTCCTCTCTCTCCTCTCTCTCTCGCTCTTTCGCGCCGTGTTGGCCTTTTCCCTCGCCTATTTTTTGTTGTTGTTTTCCCCTCCTGTCTCCTCCCAGGTCGAGGAAGGCGGGGATAACCAGCCGGCAGACAGGTCGTAAAGCACGCCCCTCCCCAGGGAAAGAGGGGGCGGGGATGTACGTCATGCCGGTGGCCCCCGGCCTGAGGTAACGCCGGGAGGAGTGTGGAGTGGAGGGGGGCGGGGCCGGGCTGGAATGTTGCACGCCCGGTCCCCAATCGGCCTGATGGGGCGCGCGAGGGATAAAGGCGGCCGGTGACGACGGTTCGAGAGAGAGAGCTTAATCACGGACATGTCCGTTGTCCTATGTGTTTGTTTATGCTTTTGTTTTAAGTTCTTCATTAAAATATTATTTATATTGACAAGCCGGTTCTCGCCTCTTTCTTGCCCATCATAACCCCGCGTTACAGTGTGCAATTGCAGAACCAATGTGCAAAAGCGTTTGTCTGTCGTACACAATAATGTCTTGGATGTCGTAAACATCCAAGACAAAAAAATAAATACAAACTGTAAACAAAACGAAGAAAAAACTGCAATGTTGTGTCGGAGCTCGCAAAGTAGCAGCCATACTCGGTGCTATCTTGAGTCCAATATAGGACCTAACCCAAGGGAATGCCTGTTCACAAATGCCAACATAATTTTCAAGCCTATCCAAGAGAATGTCATGATCTATGGTGTCAAAAGCAGCACTAAGATCTAAGAGCACTGCAGCTTTGATCAGATGATAAGAGCAAGTAGATTGTAACTCTGGTATGTGCAGTCTCTGTACTATAATGGGGCCTAAATCCTGACTGAAATTATTCATATACACAATTTCTCAGTAAAAATTTACATAGTTGGGGGGACACTACCTTTTCTAGTATTTTCAACATTAACCCTTTCCTGCCCGAGCCCAAAATTCCAAAAATTCCATTCTGTTCCAGAATTTGATATTCATACCCAAATTCATATTATATTCATATTCATATAACATCAAACACCTGAACATAATATACCATATTGAGGGCTTTCAAAATATATAAATATATGTATGATTATTTAAGGCAATAATCCTTTATCAATAATATTTCACACAGCAATTTTTACAAAAATCTTCTCCAGCCACCATACTTCATAAGACAACTGTATTTTCAACCATTTTAATTACAAGCTAGAGGGAAACTTAGAGTTTATGAAATATACGTAATTTTGTGGGCAATGTAGAATAGCAGACAAATTAGAAATATAATCTATTGTTTAAAAGTTATGACCATTCTAGTGATTAGTGGGAAAACAGAATGTTAAGATACATTTCACATGACCACTCCTCAAATACTCCTTTTGAGCACCTGTAATAATAAATTGAGATTGCATATGAAATTGAAGGACACAAACACTGAAATGTACATTTTATGTTTTCAATAAAACACACACTTTATTTAATTTGAACATTAGAATTACACACGAATTACACACAAAATCAAACTTTCAAACTACCTACACTAAATACATTTTTAATAAAGGGTGCAGGAACAGAATATATATAAATTCAAAAATACTCAACAACTGCAATACCTGTGGAGAGAAGAGAGGGAGAAAAGAGCGGAGGACGACAACACTAGTAAACAGATCCCAACCGATTTCACATGGTCCGTCCACACTGAGGCCGTTGTGAAGAAGGCTCACCAGCGCCTCTTCTTCCTGAGACGGCTGAGGAAGTTTGGAATGAACCACCACATCCTCACACGGTTCTACACCAGTACTGTAGAGAGCATCCTGACTGGCTGCATCACCGCCTGGTATGGCAATAGCACCGCCCACAACCGCAAAGACCTGCAAAGGGTGGTGCGAACTGCCAGAAACATCATCGGAGGTGAGCTTCCCTCCCTCCAGGATATATATAACAGACGGTGTGTGAATAAAGCTCGGAGGATTATCAGAGACTCCAGCCACCCGAGTCATGGGCTGCTCTCACTGCTTTCATCAGGCAGGCGGTATCGCAGCATCAGGACCCGCACCAGCCAACTACATGACAGCTTCTTCCCCCAAGTAATAAGACTTCTGAACACATGATCTCTCACGATCAACAATCAGCACTGCACTTTATTAATCTTCATTCTGTCAAATATATTCTCCCCAATTCAATTAGTGTATATATATATATTTATACCCTTATCTAGTGTATGTGTATTCTACATTGTGTGCATTGTGTACATTTGATATGTAAATTGTTGTTTATGTGTACATTTGTTATGTAAATTGTGTTGTGTAAATATGTTGTTTATTGTAAAGTGGTTTATGTCTCGTCACTGTCATGAATGCAATGTTGCTCGGAACTGCACACAAGACTTTCACCTACTGTTGTACTACTCGTGTACACAGTAGTGTGACAATAAAGTGATTTGATTTGATTTGATTTGACCTAGGCATCTTCGTGAAACTGGCCACACTCAGCTCAGTGCCAAGACTGCAAACAGTTCCTATCGCGAACCAAGCAAAGTCGTTTGTCATTACATTCCCCGGCGTGCAACAAGCTACTTTAGTTTTATTTTCAGTCCTACTTTTCCAATAGCATAGCTAACATCTCTTAGAGGACTCTTCAAATGTTGGGACATGGGCTGTGTGGAGTGATGGAGGGGGGACTACAGGCTTTAGTGTATGCAAAAATAAATTTGCATGAATATCGATACCTCCCAGCTGACGAGTCAGGTTTCTCTGAAATCTATCTGGGTTAAGTTCAACGGTCTACGCTCATCCCCTGGTGCCGCATGAATGTGTTGCCGTTCCTTAAACAATATGAAACTATTGATGACGGCAATGTCTATGAAGTGGAAAAATGAGTCTTCCACCACTTCTGAGTTTTTTGTAGGATGTCGGAAGATTTTATCATTTGGTCTGACCTATCAATACCGCTCTTGTTTTTGTTATAACCGCCGATGACAGTTGGCTGGAGGGCTACTTCTTTTGTCCAGTCGCCATCATTTTTTCAAACCTAGTAATTTCGGTTGAGCCATTCGCATTGTGGAAATCTGAGAGGCTTGTAACTGCACACGTGTCCTTCCACTGAATTACAAGTATATTCCCCTCAATCCTACACCACCTCATATCCCCACGAGCTGTCTTGCGTTCCCATCTTTTGATGTCTTTAAATTCTGCAGGAAACAATTTACAATTCACCCTGCATGTCCCACAGGCATTAGTTCCCATTTCTAACAACTTAACCATAAGAGCTGGGGATGTGTAAAAGTTGTCAAACCAAACATTGTGGCTCTGGTCTTTGAATGGCTGCAGTAACGATTCAACTACTTTGGTGGCCAAGTCAGTGACACGTCCATCATGACTACCAGTGTAAACATTAAAGTCGAGAGTATACCCCGAGTCTGATGTTGCTATTACCCATAATTTAAAACCCCACTGAGTAGGCTTGCCCTTCATGTATTGTTTAAATCCTGACCGAGCTTTAGACTTGAGCATACATTCATCTAATGCAAGATTTTGGTTAGGTTGAAAGAGCTGCTCGCATTTTTGTTTAAGGTGGTCCATAAGATAACACAACTTCCTAAGGTGATCCTGATCATCCTCTGTGGTAGGGTCTACAACATGTAGAGCTGCTAAAAGTGCTTTGTAGTGCTACATAAATCCCCTCGCCTACAAACCCTGAAGTGACTTGGTTCCCCAATGACGATGGGAATCAGGGAGAATTGAAAACCCCACGTAAATGAGCAACCCAAGAAATTTGTAAAATTCATTAGGGGTCACCTCCATCCAAGCTCCTTGGTAGCAGGAATATGACAGACAGTTTAAAACGAGCTCCCACCCCTGATGATTTGTAAAGCTGCATATCTCAATAATTACATTAAAAACAGCATGAAAAATTCAATTTCTCACAACAACATGTTGGATGTTGGCCGACTGACGCATGCTACCTAAGTCAATACCGAATGGATGGCTAGGCTTAAATGGGAGAGGTTCTGGTGCCTGTGCATTGATGTCAGAGTATGAGGGAATAAGAAACAGAGTCAGTGAAGCGTTTACGCTTTCTAGATGACTTGGGACATGTGCGAGAATGGCTAGCCATATCCAAAATAATAAGATTAACAGTTTTAGTGTTACTGTGAGTATCAGTCATATGAGAAATAGAAACAAACAATACAGACACACACACACACACACACACACATATATATATATACATGCAGTTGGGCTTGGCTGGGGATCAGGTTCCATCTCATCCTCCATCTCCTTGTGGTCTGGGTGTTCATGCAGTAGTTCCTGGTCCAGCAGATCTTCCTCCTGTGTGCTCATGCCCTCAAAAGTAGGGATCCATATTCTCTATCCATCTCTACAACAGAAAAAGTACACAATTGGTAGCCAGCAGTGCGTCCTTCACAAGTCTGTTCACTGAATAGTCTAACCAGAAAGTCCAACTGCAAACAGCCCTCTTTCCTTGTGAACAGGAAGCTACACACAATCTAAAATCATATCGTGTCTTTGTGATGGATGGGTAAGGCTATATGCTAGATTATAGAAATATATCTAAAAAAAAATATATATATTACATGGTAAAATCAACAAGCTAGATAACTTCTCACTAGCAGGCCAGTTTCCAGGTAGGTCTTAACAGCTTTAAAAAGAATTAAAAAAAAAAAAAAAAGATCTGCTCTCTGCCTCATTACTTTAGGTGGATTTTTAAGCAACTAAACTGGCAAAAACAGTTATTGATATTTAGTTAAAAATGTACATAGTATTGCTAGCTAATGTTTATTTAGTTGTTAAAAAAAATTTTATATAAAAAGAAGTGGCTCGCCGATGACTGTCATGTTTTTTTTCCAGGAGAAAAATAGTTAGCAGCTCTACTACAAATAAATGCTTCGTAACTAAGAAGGTTTGACTATCTTCCACAAGCAACAAAATTGGCCAAAAAAGATACTGATATTTAGCTAAAAATATACATAGTATTGCTAGCCTTTTTTTTTAATCAAGTTTCACAGAAATTTGTTAAAAATAGAGGCTTGCTGCCTGTCCGATAAACGCAGAAGTTCATGTCATTTTTTCTAGAAATAACTAGGATTACTCCTACAAATAAATGCTTTGTAACTAAAACGTTTTGACTTTCAATAGACAATATTGACAACACATATTAAGTAACTTGTCTTACCTCGAAAGATTGCCTCAGTTTTCAATCTGAAGTAGTAAGTCCAACACTGGAGTAAATCTCCCGGGATATCCCCTTTGGCTCCGCCTAGGCAAATGGAGGATGACGCAAATGATGATACATTTATTATTCATGCCCAGAAACCCCTTAATCAATCATATGTGCTTTTAGCTTATGTTGTCATGAGTATCTGGCAGTTTTCAGAACTAAAATCGGTGATTGGACGGCGAAGATATTGAGACAGGAACCATGGGAATAATTGTTCCCAAATTTGAATGCTCCGGCTGGAAATGGTTAATGGGAGATTTGAAATCGGTCTATAATTAGCCAATTCTCCTGGATCAAGTTGTGGTTTCTTGATAAGCGGTTTGATACTGTAACTTCCATTTTAAAGTTTCTTGGGACATGCCTTAAAGATAATGAGGAGGATAATATTAAGAAGAGGTTCTGAGATTACATGAAACACCTCTTTTCTGAGATTTGTCGGTATTGGATATAATATAAATGTTGTTGATTTTGACGCTTTGATCATTTTTGTTTGCTCTTCCTGACCAATATCAGCGAAGGATTGAAGTTGCTTGTTGGGAATAATTTAAATATTCTGGGGTGCTGTGGCAGATGGATGCATAATTCCAATTTTGTTTCTGATGATTTCAATTTTATCAGTAATGAAATTCATAAAGTTAATACTACTTTGCTGTGATGGAATATCTGGTTCAATTGAAGTTTTATTCCATTCCCAATTTAGCCACATTACTGACTATATAATAATTGTGGTTATTTTCTATGAGTTTGCTCAAATATGCAGACCTGACAGTTTTTAGAGCTTGTCTGTAGTTAGAGACACTATCCTTCCATACACCGCAAAATACCTCTAATTTTGTATTCTTCCACTTATGCTCCATTATCCGAGCTGCTCTCTTGAGAGCATCAATGTGATCAATGTACCATGGTGCAGGATTTTTCTCTTTAACTTTGCTTAATCAAAGGGGAGAGACACTTTCTAAAGTGCTAGAGAAAACTACCCATATTTTCTGTGACAACTTTTTTGCATACTGAGTATTTGAAACAAATCTGGAAGATTATTAGTGAAGCTATCTTTAGTGGCTTGAACGATAATGTTGCATAGATTGAATGACCTTTGCTATGCGCTGCATACAAGAGACGAGGTAATGATCTGAGAAATCATCGCTCTGCGGCAGAATGTCATTGTTATCAACATCAATTCCATATGACAAAATTAGATCTAGCTTATGATTTTGGAGATGGGTTGGACCTGTAACATTTTATCTAACCCCAACAGAGTTGAGAATCAGAGGCGGTTCTAGACACTTTTGACTGGAGGACCAAGGGTGGGGCTGGGTGTGTTTGTAGGGAGGCAACTGTATTATACCTTAAATGTTTTAATATTTGTGGACATGCAATTTTTTTGAAGACAACCACAGATTCACCAAATTTGAGTACAATTTAAAAATGTCACAATCATGACAAATGTTTCAATTAGTCAATACACCCTTACATTCTAGTTTTAGCCACAAACTTTAAGTCATGTTGCCATGCTGTTCTTTAGAATGACTAATGCAGTACAATTCTTGGGAAAAATCAAGATTTTAGGTTAGAATTTAATCAATTGGCTATAAGCAATAAATAAATGTAAATGGTCACCATATCCTTTAAGATTATTTAAAGAATTTTTAAGCTATCTTTTTTAATTCACTAGTTCATTTTAAATTGTATCTATCTCAAAGTTGCATGCATTGTAATTATACATGTCCAGTATGATGGCTTTAATGTGTTTTTGTTTTTAATCATTAGTGTGTCAGTCTTTGCGTTCCAAATGTGATAAATGCCTCCAAAGGGCATTTCATAACCGTTGAAATGGTTGAAGGGTCAATCCAAACTGAAGGGCTCACAGATAGCTGCTTTGAAAGACACTTCAAAAGGAGCATTTCCATAGAGTTCAACTGATGGCACTTAAGTCATAAATCTACAGGTTTGTTTTAAATTAAACCAGCAGCTAAACCAAGTTTTAAACAACTAGGACTCTTCCAAGAGATGGCTGCCCAGCCAAACTCAGCAATCAGGGGAGAAGGGACTTGGTAATAGAGGTGACCAAGAACCTGATGGTTACACTGGTTGAGCTCCAGAGATCATGTGTGGAGATGGGAGAAACTTGCAGAAGGACAACCATCACTGCAACACTCCACCAATCTGGGATTTATGGCAGAGTGTCCAGATGGAAGCCTCTCCTCAGTGCAAGAAAGAAAAAAGCACCTAAAGGACTCTCAGACTGTGAGAAACAAGATTCTCTGGTCTGATGAAATGAAGATAAAACTGTTTGGCCTCAATTCCAAACATCATGTCTGAAAGAAACCAGGCACCACTCATCACCTGAGCAATACCATCCCAGCGGTGAAGCATGGTGTTGGTAGCATCTTGCTGTGGGGGCGTTTTTCAGCAGCTGGGACTGGGGATTGAAGGAAAGCTAAATGCTGCAAAATACAGATATCCTTAATGAAAACCTGGTCCAGAGTGCTCAGGACCTCAGACTGGGCTGAAGGTTCACCTTACAACAGGACAATGACCCTAAGCACATTGCCAAGACAATGCAAGAGTGGCTTAGAGACAACTCTGTGAATGTCCTTGAGTGGCCCTGCCAGAGCCCGGACTTGAACCCAATCAAACATCTCTGGAGAGATCTGAAAATGACTGTCCACTGATGGTTCCCATCAACTTGACGGAGCTTGATCCCCAAATCCAGGTGTGCAAAGCTTGTCAGATCATACACAAAAAGACTTGAGGCTGTAATCGCTGCCAAAGGTGCTTCAACTAAGTACTGAGTTAAGGGTCTGAATACTTATGTCAGTGTGATATTTCAGTTTTATTTTTAATACATGTGCAAAGTTATTAAACATTTTGCTTTGTCATTATGGGGTATTGAGTGTAGATTGATGTGAAAAAATAACTAAATCATTTAAAGCATTTTAGCATAAGACGTCACAAAATGTGAAAAAATTTAAGGGGTCTGAATATTTAATGAATGCACTGTATGTCCAAACTTTTGTTAGTGCCCTCAAAACAATTCATACAGTCAACGAAACAGACTCTTAATTTAGCAGAATAACTCATTTTCACTGCATAATGAAGCAATGTACTGATTTAAGATGCATTTAATGCATTTATTAAAATGAAATATTAACATTAAAATCATATATGTGTTCTCTTTTTAATTCAAAACATATTCAGCAATAGACACAACTCTACTTTTGAAAAAAATACATTTATCTTAAAAATCCACAATAAAGACCCTTGTCCATGTGTTTTTGTAAAATTTCTCTAAATGTCCTGCTCTTACTCTGGAAAAAGGATGAGGTCTTGTTATATTGTTTAGACTTACATAAGACAGCACTGTAAGCACATGTGGTACAGTAACTGTGGGCATTGATTGTGGCATGCAGACCAATGCCATTCCTCCCTCTTCTTTTTTGTTGAGATCACTGTAGATCTGCTCACATTAGGCCAAACTCTTTGTGCGTCTCAGACGAACGTGAATCATAACACGATCAATTATAGGGACTCTCAGATTACTTGAGCCTCTTCTGTGTCTTCTTATCTCTACTCTTCCAACCCGCTGTCCTCTTTCTCTCTGTTCACATCATACGCATCTCCATTCGGTCTTTCCTCAATTTACAGTAATGTTCACCCCTGAAAGAGTTGAGAAAAACGTCCCCTATTCTCATCACTTCTTCCTAATTCCTCTTCCTTTACCCACGCTACCTCTTCTCAGTTTGCACCTCTTCTTTGTCTTGCTCTTCTTCTTCCTCGTTGAATTTTCATATTTGATCAACTTTACAAATAGCAAAGTCATGATAGTTGTGTGAAACAAATGAGCAAATTGCATTTTCTTTGCTGTGTGCATTACTAACACAGCAGATATCCATATGAAGGGATTTGACAACCTGACGTGTGCATTTGAGAATAGGACTTTAATTTAGTTGTCTGTGTTAACTGTTTTGAGAACAGTGACCTGAGTTTTGAGAAATGTGTAATATCGATCGAGGAAAACTGTAAGATTGTCTTTAAAGCTGATTATAAAACATACACACACTTTGCTGTCATTATAAAACCCATCTGCATGTATGAATACATCCTGCCGATAGTGCTCATCAAACACATTATTATACAGACACGATCAGCATGTATTTGACCAGCACTTTATTGCGAAGCCTGACACTTGGACACATGTTAACTGAAAAAGTGTGAGATGTTTCCACCCATCTCAATGTGGAAATACTACAGGCACCTACTTTATGTCTCGTAGAATAAAAACAATATTTTTAATTTCCATGTGTAGAGCAGCTGGATATCAGATGGAATAATATTACACACTCAATGCAAATCAACTGACAATGAGTGCCAATAAGAGTCATGACATCAACGCTCCTTACCACACTAAAAGGAAATAACATGAAATGATGTCATGGGGCTTTTTAATCTGTCAGAATCTATCAGATTATGAATCCACAGAAACATTGAATTATGCAGTTCTGTCAGTATTAATTTACAATAAAAGTTTTGTGAATGTGTTTCATTATCTCATGCGAAATGTATTTTTTTTTTGTTCAAAATATGTGTCACATGTTTGCATTTACTTTTGCTAAAGGCCATTCATCTAAATTGACCCTAATGACATATGTCTTTCATACCATTATTCTCTAGATTTTGCCTTTTGCCACATTTACCGTGACAAGGCATTTAATGCATGGTAACAAAAATATTGCAGGTGCTAAATGACTGCTTTCAATAGTTAGTATTAGAATGCCCAATTCCCAATGGGCTGTAAGTCCTCGTGGTGGCGTAGTGACTCGCCTCAATCCGGGTGGCGGAGGACAAATCTCAGTTGCCTCCGCGTCTGAGATCATCAATCCGCGCATCTTATCATGTGGCATGTTGAGCGTGTTACTGCGGAGACATAGCATGTGTGAAGGCTTCACGCTATTCTCTGCAGCATCCACGCATGACTCACCGCGCGGCCCACCGAGAGCGAGAACCACATTATAGCGACCACGAGGAGGTTAACTCAGGAGACCTCTACTGGGCCAATTTGGTTGCTTAGGAGACCCGGCTAGAGTCCCTCCGCACACCCTGGATCCGAACTCATGACCCCAGGTGTGGTTGTCAGCGTCAAAACTCGCTGAGCTACCCAGGCTCCCCAATATAACGCGTTCATTATGAAGGAAAAGATCTTGACATTTCAAGCTTTGAAATCAACTCGACTCTCAAAGCCTCGGAATCGAAGAAGACTTAAAGGGTTACTTCAGGATTTAGCATTAAGCTTTGTATCAGTAGAAAACCAGTAGTATTTTCTAATTACCGGGCTCCCCCCCCCGTCATTTTGCGTCATCGGAGGATTTTTGGTCCAGAGGCTTAAAACTACAGCCAGTATTCCTCATGTTTTCACCACGCCCATATGGGGCGGGATCTCACTCACAGAATGTGAAGATAGTGTCAGCCATCTTTCTGTAGAAGCTAAGATAACAGGCTCTTGCTCTGTGTAGAAAGTTTGTATACAAGTAGACTAATCACTATTGCGGAAGTTAGTTTTGAAGTTGAAATGGCAGAAGGGGATTTCGAAGATCTGTTGCGAGAATCTGATGCTCGCGCTACCGGTACGTGCCGCAATACAGCGATGAACAGAGGCTGTAGCAGCTGCTGTAGCAGGGGAGCAAAACTTGCTTGTCAGGCAGGAGGAAGAGAGTGTTAAATTATATTCAGACTCGAGTTGGTGCGGACTGGTGGTGTCAGTGCTCTCGCTGTGCGCCTATGGAAACAGATAGAGAGTCCTATTGCTGTTGCGAATTTCAGCGATACTGGACGAGATCGCTGAATCCGCTGATGAAACTGCACCGATAACTTGAGCATGTATAACTGAGCACCCAAGTTTTGTATCACACATGGACAGGGGAGTCCTGGAAACTTATTTTAGGATCCCGAAGATAAATTGGAAACGCCAGCCGAAGCCCGCAGGGACAAACGGACGGCTTAGTGTAAAGTGAGTATTTTGTTTGTTTTTCTTTTTTGTTACTAAGACGTCATGTACAGAGTTTGGACACCCGGAATTATAATGTTCTTCCCGCGTAGTCAGTCAATTTATCAACTAACTCACGATTTATAGAGTCACGATGTATCAAAGCAAGAATAGTTGTATCATATTTTCAGATACTGCCGCCTGTAACCGGTAGGCGTGGTTTGGGAGTGGCCTCGTAAGGGCAGCAAATCAAGTGCATTCTGGGAGTTGTTGTCTTTCAGCTACATGTGTAAAAAATAAATTTTCTGCCTTTTCTCTGTCTAGAATGCTTCAAATTCAAAAATAATTTCACATTTATACTATATAAATGACCAATTTTAAATACACATTCATCTTCCCAGAGGTGAAGTAACCCTTTAATGAAGATCTTAAAGGTATAGTTCACTTTCTCTCACCATTTACTCACCATCATGCCATCCCAGATGTGTATGACTTTTTTTTCTTATGCAGAACACAAATGAAGATTTTTAGAAGAATATTTCAGCTCTGTAGGTCCATATAATGAATGTTAATAGGTGCCAAGCTCAAACAAAGCATGTAACGGTAGCATAAAAGTAATCCATAAGACTTTGAGTCTTTACTTTAAGAGGTTTAATCCATTTCTTTAGAAGTGATATGATAGATGTGGGTGAGAAACAGATCAATATTTAAGTATTTTTTTTTTACTATAAATTCCCCCTGCACAGTAAGGTGTCAATATGCATGAATGAATGCAAATCGACAAAAACAAAAGAAGACTTTGAAGGTGAAAGTGGAGATTGATAGTAAAAAGGACTTCAATATTAATGTTTCTCACCCACACCCATCACATCACTTTTGAAGATCTGGATTAAAACCCTGGAGTCATATGTTTACTTTTATGATGCCTCGATGTACTTTTTGGAGCTTAAAAGTTCTGGTTACCATTCACTTGTATTGTATGGACCTACAGAGCTGAAATATTCTTCTAAAATCTTCATTTGTGTTCTGCTAAAGAAAGTTGTCACACATCTGGGATGAGTGAGAACATTTTCACTTCAGGGTGAATTATTCCTTTAATACCATGAAACCTTTGATACTAATGATCAGGCAACATTTCATGTCCATTTATTGATTTATTTGGTTAGTCGCCATGCAATAAGAGGAATAATGTACTCACTTCTGCTTTATTTTAGACTGTCTAACTGTACATTGTACATAGCATATGCTCTTTTAAAAAGGTAGTTAAAGGTGGTGTTGTCGGGTAATGGTAAAAGTTGGCAAATAAAACCATTGGATTGAACTCAAATCTCCAAGCTGGTTTGTTACAATTGAATAGTGTTTAAGTATTTAAATATATCTCTAGCGCCCTCTTGCTGTAGGAAATCTCAACACAACAACTATTTCTACCCCTTGATGAAATCTGGACGCTTTAAAAACCGGCGAGCAATGGGAGGGAGAGTGCTCTGGACTGGCGTTGATCCACGATGGAGGATGGTATGTTTTGTTATGTTAACTCTATACTCTGCTTGAAAGCTTCACTTATTTAGTTGACCAGCTGCTGGAAGCTTGCTTCTAAAACAACCAGGACAATTTAACTGTTACACTTGTGTAAAATCACCTTGCAACAACTGCTTCATGCAGCACAATGAGCTAGTAGCTAACAGCTAGCGGTTGTGTTATTGTTTTGGTCAGTTTGTGTCGTGTTTAAGATGATGTCACGGCAGTAGAGGCGGCGCAACTATGACGATCAGCCTATAATCCCGCCCACGTTGATGCGGCACTAAACTGCAGTGGAAATGTGCCTAAAAGGTGTGTGAGAGAGAGGTATTTGAATATGCAAATCTGGGCGTTGTTGAAAACTGGTAGTTGAGTACAGAGGTAAGCTAACAATATATTAGCCCTCTTTCCAGTCAAATTCAAAAAGTATTTTTCTACTTTGACCAAAAGTAAAAAAAGAAAATGTAAACAGTTATAAACATACATTCATGTACTAAAACAAGCTGATTTTATTAGTATTTAACAAATTTATTTTCCCTCTACAAATGCAGACAGTAGTTCAAAATACTCAGTCAGGAAGAGAAAATTAAGCACTTGTTTTGTGAAAGCTCATTTAAATTATATAAAAAAAAAAAATTAAAAAAAAAAGTAAAAAAGCAGATTTAACATGACATACATCGTTCCTCCATCACAGATAACAGAAACATGCTAGAGCAGTGCATCATGGGAAAGTTTCGGTCACATGCATCACGGAAAACAAAAATATCTTCCGTTAAAACAACAAAAGTTAAACACCCCATCATGATAACTTCATAGATTAAAAAAAAAAAACCTTGTATAAAAGTCTCTACAATGCAACATTCACATCCATCTGCAAGTCTTAAACCTTTTGCTTGTGATGCCTTGACACAGTTCACCAAGAGATTTCTCAAATGAACTATCATTTGGTCAAATTTATTTTTGGAACCCTGTTGCACAGTATAAATCCAATGACAAATGAAGTATCCATGGAAACACTTCCTGTGATCTACAGTAATTTAATCAGTTATGAGTTTTCTGATCACACTTTCCCATCTCCATTTTTAAAATATTTTTTTCATACAGCTTGAAATCTTAAATTGTCTTTCTGAACTTAAGACCACTGCCTGAGAAAACAACTCAAATAAAAATCTAAACTCCAGAAAATGTGCATCTGCCAGATGATTATTGTATCATGTTAGTGGTTTGTGACAAAAGCAGCAACAAATCGAGAACATTTACAGAATCAAAAGATTTGTAATGTCAAATCATTTTAAATCTAATCACAATCTCACGCTCTACAAAACATTTCTGGTAATTAAATCATTTTGTAAATCTGGCCTGAAATATCAAACATGTTGATATAGTTAACAAGACATTTCTGTGAAACTTTGTTTCAATGTCAATATATGCTCTCACGCTGGATAAAGTTTGCCGTTGCAAACCGAAAAACCCACTGAAAACTGAACATTGACTACCAGCAGTTTCATAACTGAAATAAAGAGCAGGAAATGTACAAATGCCTGACTGTGGAAGGGCAAGATTACGCGCATAATTGTGTTTTATATCCAAATGAAATATTTATAAATCACACGCACATGGTATAAAGCACAACTTTAAATAATCTCAATAAAAATCTGTAAAAAAAAAAACAAACAAACAATACAACATATAAAAACAAAGGACAGCAGGTGATAAATTGCATACAGGAAAAGAGAGCCTGAACACAAGGGTCAATGAATACATTTCCGTTTGAACCCCTGTGCAGTCCACTAGTGGAAAATACACCACACAAGCCGTATAAGTGCAATGGACTGTTTATGTTGGGCTGGAGAAACTACTGATATTTTATTTGGACTAATATCATAATGATCATGTGATCATTTGGGACACTTGCACTACTTTTCCATGTGCATCGTGTGTTGAATCATGATCAGATTGGATTTGAGAGTCAGTTTAAAATTTATTCCCATTATTTGCGGAGATGAAATAAAAATAGTCTTGCACTGGACTATGCAGGGCAAGCAACAATGTCCTGAATCCACATCATCTATAGACCTGTATGTATATTTTCTAAATAGAAAAAAAATCCCTGTTTTTCTAAACCCTCCGTTTAAAATGATCCTCTCACACGGTTCCACCCTGACTTATGAAGTAATCCGCTCCCCTCCGTCTTGGTGACGCTCCGTTGCCATGGGGGTGGTGGTGGTGGTGGTGGTGTCGGCTGCGGAGGGAGGTGTGATTGCCATGGTGAGGGGGTGGGGATGGGGGTGGGTCTCTGAGAGAGGGCGGGACTACAGAGGACTTGATTGGAATGATCCTGGTGTCCATGACCTCACAGTCCACCTGCATCATCATCTCATAACCGCCCTGGGATGAGTTATACACCGAATCTACAGAGCAAAAAATGACCAAAAAAAATGTACAATAAAATTTCACGTCGAGTCTCGTTCACTAACAATTGTGTACAAGCGTTTCACACATGCAAGAATGCAGGAAAGATAAAATCACCGGATTCACAACAGATTTGTACGCACAAATGTACCTTACCCTGTTCTATAAAATCCACATTATTCTAAACGAGGGAGACACACCCACAATTAGCAGTTAGCATTATATTCTGTACATCATTATGTCATCTGTATGGATGAACGGTGATTTCAGAATACTACTAAAACATAGTATTATCGTAGTATGCCATCTTTAACTCAATTCTGATTCATTTGAGCATATTTCAGTTATAATGTTCATTTTGCTTAAATATGAAAGATATTCTCTCTTAGCTAATGCTGTTAATTATAAAAGGGGAACTCCTAACCAAGTACATTTCGAAAATATTAATTGAATTTCTTTTCGGTCACATTCACAAGTATTTACATTGATATGTAAAACAAGTGCTTAACGGTACTGTCACTTTAAGAATAGTGGCAGTTCAGCGTGCGTCTCACAGAAGTGATTCGGTTGAGCGCATAGTAACTGGATTGAGTGGAGTCGGAAGGCTTCTTTAACGCATCCCTGCTATGTGGGAGTAGAATTAAATGTTTCCTATTTTAGTTAATAACAGAAAGGCTATTAAATGGTCTGCATTAATATAGTGCTTTTTTTAACCTTAGAGGTTAGCAAAGCGCTTTAAACTGTGTCCCAATTACCCATTCACCCACACATTCACACACCAATGATGGCAGAGCTGCCATGCAAGGCACTAGCCTGCCATTGGGAGCAATTTGGGGTTCAGTGTCTTGCCCAAGGACAATTCAGCATGTGGAGTCATGTGTGCCAGGAATTGAACCACCAACCCTGCGATTAGCAGCTGACCCGCTCTACCAACTGAGCCACAGCCGCCACATTAAAGAGACAATATTCAATGACAAATGGACTGAGTGTATCTTGTCTTTTGACACACAGAATGCGTCAAACTGAACTTTTACTCATAACACTCAGTCAAATTGTCTCACTTCTCCTCTATATGACTCAATCGCTGGAGAGTGAAATCTAATCATTTACCAGCCAGTGGAGAATCACAGATCTGTTTAGTCGCATAGCGTGAACTACTCACATTGTAGAGGGCTGCGCATAGAGTAAAAGATCGATCCTTGGGTTTTAAAAATGTATATCGGGATTGTTCAAATAAAGTTTGTAATGTGTACACATGGTTGGTGAATGAGAGCCATTGAGAGCAACTCTAGCTTTAAAAAAAAAAAACATCAACTGACCATTGATGGCCATCGCAGGCATGACCAGAGACATTTTGGGTCGAGATGTTTTATTGTGGCTGATTGCAGGTAACAGCAGATGATCCTAGGAAAGACCGAAGAAAAGCTGTGAGGTGACATGGAAACAGGTCGCTCAGATCAGACATATCAGTGTGCTGTTCTTCTTACCCGTCTGAAGGACACAACATAAAAAGTGTCCTCACGACGATCAATAGCGTCAAGAAAATCACTGTAACTGATCTCTGGTCCAGGCAACACCTGCAGCTGACTAAACAGAGGAAAGTTCATTCAATACAGATATTTCCATGAGTCATATCACTCAAGACTGCTGTGAGATGCAGCTGTTATTTACCTTTCAATGGAGCGATGGGTCTGAATCGGCAGGTATCTGGAGAAGTTTGTCTTCCTGTGCTGAGCTTTCTGTGATGAAACAATGGAAAAACCCCACATGTGATCTGATATGAGCTGCTTATCAATTACACTAATGTTACATTTACTGCACCTCATCTCTGTCTGTACACATGTGGAGTCATGCAACAAATGTCCCTGTACTTGAGCATACTTGACCATGGGAACTGCATTGTATTGTTCTGAACTCAACTGTACTGAACTGAAGAGAAATATATTGCATTCCATTGCTTTGAATTGAATTTACATTTTCTTTTGAAATGAATGTCTGTGGTTTCAAACCTGAGCTATTTTAGTCTTCTTCGCTATCTTGGGTTTTCCATCAGACTTGCGGTTGTTTTGATGCCGATGAACCCACCCACGCAGCTCATCAGCCAACCTGATGCAGAAACAGAGACAGATAATAAAACTGTCTGTAAATAATCTGTATTACTTCACATGGGCATTAAGTCATGGAGGAGTAAATCAAATCAATATATAAACTCCAAAAAAGCAAGCAAAACGCTTTCATATTGACAAATAAATAGACATTCAAAATGTAGTTAAATGCAAATAAAAACATGGGCACAAGTGGGAACAGCTGGTTTTTGTTTTGTTTTTAACCCTATGCCAACTTCTATAACAAATTTTGTGGCGACATCTAGTTTAAAATAGAACTATTACAGCTGTTAAAATAAACGATTTAATGCATGCGATTAACTTAAAATGTTAAACGCATGAACTGTTCTTTAATGCAATTAATATGTTAACCAATTTTCATATTCGATTCCGACATTTTATTCCACTCCGTGAGAGAGTTCTGAACACTGGCTGGAATAGAGTGGACTTTTTGTGCACTTACCCATAGTATATTTTTCAATATTATAGTATGTTTTTATATCAAAATACTTATGAGTTTCTTGGCCTTTGTGTGACCCAGGAGAGAGCATATGAGGTTACTAAACGTGTTGATGCTACAAAAATCACAGAGCGCCCAGCTGTAACAAAATAATGAGGCTATGGACCTTGAAACACAGCTGAAGATAAAGAGAAAAAACAACCAGTGGTCAAAGTATTTAAAAAGACTAAAGCCAGGTTTCTACCAGTAAAAAGATATCAAAAGACTGTGAGATAATGGTGGTGAATAGTATCCATTGGTTACAAAATTAACAAAGGGTCATAGAAATGAGGTAATGCCAGATAACAAACTGTATAGAAGATGAGGTTTTGGACTAAGAGTCAGAGTGGACAGCTGACCATTCTTAAGTTTGTTGGTGATCCAATAAACTTTAACATCTGGAACCCTGGACTCAGAGTTTTCTTGCATCTTAGAGAGATTCTTCAAAGATTTTCCACGACACACACTAGAGTTAACGCTGCGAGTGCATTCATTTAAATGGGGATGATGCTTCGGAAGGACAGAGGGGAAAAAACGTGAGGGTTGCGATAGTGCTGCTCCGTCATGTGACCAAAAGCACTTTAGTTGCAATGCACTCATAGGTAGGCATGTGTTGACCAATGGGAATCTCAGAAAGGCGGAACTAGCTACACTGTGAAATATAAAATACCATGTGGGCAAAATCGTACATGCGGTGTATTCTTTCCCAATCCTTTATTATTTTCATCTGGGTGGCTAAAAAGATAGGAATTGTGGAGAGAGAGCCTGGAAAATAGTTTGTGTTTACTGGTACATTGTTGAAAAGTTGTATTATAGATAGCATCTCTATCGACGATTGCTGATGATTTTCAAACTGAACCTCCTCTTCCCTTCAGTACAGGCCTTGCTAACGGACCTTATGAACTCCCTTGCGTCAAACGCAAAGTGTGTAAGCATCCTTACCAGAAAATGCGGAGTTCAAAGAGGCATGAATCATGTAAACGCAGCTTCAAGATTGCTGTAGCAAAGTGGATTGCCACAATTAATATAGTGGAGGATGACGGAATAAGAGATGTAATAGCAATTGCCATAAATATGGAAAGAATATGGATTAGTCATTACATTTTAGTGCATTTCTATTTTATACTGTGGAATAATTTGATTGGAAAATGTTAAAACATTGTTACATATCGTTTTATTGTTTGTTTTAAGAAGGAACTAGACAGGTTTTGACTGGTATAGTATGTATTGAGTCAAATTTCAACACATTCAAAATCTGCATTTAAAGGGATAATTGACCCAAAAGTGAAAATTCTCTCATCATTTACTCACCCTCATGACATCCCAAATGTGTACTACTGACTGACTTCTGCAGAACACAAATGAAGATTTTTAGAAGAATATCTGAGCTCTGTTGGTCCATACAATACAAGTGAATGGTGTCTAGAATGTCTGAAGTTCCAAAATGCAAATAAAGGCATCATAAAAGTAATTCATAAGACTCCAGTGGTTAATTCCATGACAGGTATGGGTGAAAACAGATCAATAAACCCGAACATCGCCTAAAGCAAAAGAAGAATATGAAAGTGAAAGTGGAGATTAATAGTAAAAACTACTTAAATATTGATCATTTTCTCACTCACACCTATCATATCCCTTCTGATGACATGGACTAAACCACTGGAGTTTTATGGATTACTTTTATGATGCCTTTATTTGCATTTTGGAGCTTCAAACATTCTAGACACCATTCACTTTTATTGTATGTACCTACAGAACTGGAATATTCTTCTAAAAACCTTCATTTGAGTTCTGCAGGAGAAAGAAAATCATACACATCTGTGATGACATGAGGGTGAGTAAATGAGAACATTTTCATTTTTGGGTGAACTATCCCTTAAACAGGGTTGCTGCAGAGTTTTTTAAATTAAATGTAAGACTTTTTAAGACCTGAACAAATAAAATTAAAACCGTACCCCCATCCCAAACCAAACCAGCACAATCTCAAAATAAATCATGTTTGACAGACTCTTACTTAAACAGGCAGGAGCACACATTCAACATGGCCTTAACCTTGCTTATTAGTAAAACACAGTAGGCTATATGCAAGCTTAAAATCCCCAAGACATGTTTTCCACATTTATATCAAATTCAAATTGCTTTACTTACCATTATATAAATAAATACAAATTAGAGTTTGATCGATATTGGATTGTGCTGACTCGATTTTGTATTGAAAGAAAGCCAGTTAATCTGCCAATAGTTATTAAATTGGTAGCCTATATTACATTTCCTTAGTATTTCCTTCTTGTGATGGGGAGGGCCAGAGAGACTACACGTATTCAAATTGAATTAAATTCCAGATGCACAATCATACAAATAAGGGATATAAAATGCACACTCCTTCAATAATCTACAACTGATTACAATATAAACAAGTAAACATTGTTATATTTCATCAACACTATATCATCATAATCATCTACAGGTGATAATTTGTCAAATTCCAATATGTCCTAAATATTGGGAACTGCTCTGTAACAGCTACGGTCACAAGCCCCCGTGTGCTCGGAGAATATACGACAGTCACAGTTTCACTCTGAAGGACGCAGCGCATTCACTTATATAATAAAAAGTATTCTTTTGAAGTTTGATAATTAACATTAGGTCATATTACGATTCCTGTCTTTCCGCCCCAAATTTAAGACCTCTTTAAATAAAAATGAAGACTTTTAATCATTTAAAATATTTAAGACTTTGTGACCTTAAACTTTGGAAAACTTTATTTAAGACTTAAGGATCCACAGGAAACCTGTTTAACTATGAAAGATTGAGATTAACTGTGATTCTATATTTTAATCGAAGAGTTTGTATTTAGATCACCTGCTTCTTTATTTAAATTGTAATACGAGGATGCATTACAGATGGAAGTAAATACAGGGTATCTGCAGGTTTGAAGGAATGAAATTTAAGACTTTTTAAGGCCAAATAATGAACAATTTAAGACCACTTTCGGAATAAAAAAACAAACAAAAAAAAAACATTAATTCATAAGCTGATAAATACCAAACCACTGATGCTACTTGAATGTCTCTGGACATGTTGTTTTATATTTTATTGTTAACACAAGATTAAAACTCTAAATGAACTCATTAAGAATGCATGTAGCCTAAAATATGTTGTCTATACTGTGACCCTTCACTTTAGACACTTGTTTTCCAACAAGACATGACTCATTAGACCAGTGCTTTGGCAATGTCACCGCTTATGTCAAACATGGAAGTGGTGGCAAAAACCATGCGTAAAAAAGTAAACGTTTATAGGATATCAAGATCTGCTGTGGCTTCAAGATCCTCAACAGATCTGACTGGACTGAGATCATTTCCACTCACAACTGTGCAGCATACATTTATAGAGAACACGTTTCCATGTTTGTTATTAACTCATATTATCGTACTTTTATCGCTAAGAATATGTTTGTATTTATGATGGTTTTGTGTCATACTTTCATTTAATCATCAATCTGTCAAATCTAACGCAACAGTCAGCGGGCTTTCTGCCATCACTTACTGCACATGCGCTGACATTATTGTAAACAAAGGGATTGACTATAGACCTTACTCACGCTAGCGTCATCTTTGATTTTGAACGTGAATGACAATGAGGCTGTGAGTGATAGACGTACAGTCTCTTCAATGACATGAACGGTATTAAGCTGTGTAAAGCTTCTAGATCACATCTGATTTTACATATCTCATGTTGTCTGGAGTTCATTATATACTGAATGTTCTTGGACAGATTTTTTATCAATGTTTTTTCTGCGGAACGATCCAAAAACACTTTAAACTGCAGTACAGCCCATTGAAGAGACATCTATCCCTCACAGATTCATTGTCTTTCTCAGTAAAAATCAAAGATGGCACTGCTGTGAATAGGGTTCTAGGCAGATGCCTTTAACAAATACAGGTCAGTATTCATTACAGTATTCAGTTCATTAAAAAAAACAAAAAAAAAACACTAAATCGGTCATCGCTGCTCACCCTTGAGTCTGTATGAATTTTTCTCTGCCGTGGAACAAAAAAAGGAGATGTTAAGCAAAACGTTTAGTTTCGTTCACTGTCACTGCATCTTTTTATCATTCAGTGGAAGTGAATGGTGACTGAAACTCCCTAATATCTCCTTTTGATATCCACTGAAATAAGAAAGTCATACAGGTTTGCAACAGCATGAAGGTAAGTGATGACAATTTTCACTTTTGTGTGAAATCTCAAGTAAAAGACAAAACTCAGTTACCTCAAAAATGACCATTTAAAGTTATAATTAATATTTATTGAAAATATTAACAGATTCAATTATGAAAGATAACTGTGCTGCATAATTAGTTATGATGTATATTGAAAACAGATTACATACTAAATATTAAATATATGTTCATATTATGAATATTATAATATTTATATCATTATATTATGATTGTTGTGTGTGTGTATATATATATATATATATATATATATATATATATATATATATATATATACACACATATATATATATATATAAAAAAATGTGGCACGGTGGAGAGCGGGACCGGGGCGTGATTACGCACGCCCGGTCCCGTATTAGGCTAATCAAGCCGTCAAGAGGGATAAAGACCACTCGCGGACGGCAATGCGGGAGAGAGAGATCGTTCACGGACATGTCCGTTGTCTTATGTGTTTGTATTCTGAGTTTTACATTAAACCTTTAGTTTATTTGTCAAGCCGGTTTCTCGCCTCTTCCTTGCCCGCGACCTTGATCTGTTCTACATTGGTGCCGAAACCCGGGAAGGAAGAGGGATGCGCCGTAGCGTCCATCTGCCGGGGGACGGAGGAGCCCAGCCGCCTGGACGTGGAGGAACGGCCGCCGACCGCAAGGTGAGGAGGGGCTCCTGGCCGACCGCCTGGAGCGGTTAGGGTCACTGCCAGGGCAGGGGAGTCCCCTACTAGCCGCTGGAACGCTGAGGGGTTGTAGACCGCCGACTGCGTGCGGGGGGAGGGCTCGCCGCCGACCGCCTGGAGCGGGAGAACCGCTGCCAGGGGCGGGGGGGAGGCCCCTTCGACTCCCCGGGAACGCGGCGGGGCGTTCCGTCCACCAGGGGCTGAGGACTGCCTCCGATCCGCCCGGATAGGCACGGCTGTCGTCCTGTAGAGGGTGGAGAACTGGCTGAGGAATGAGCTACGGCGTATCAGAGAACCGGCGAGTAAGTTTTTTTTTTTTTTTTTTAATCTCTCTCTCTCTCTCTGCCGCTCTGCGTTGGCCTTTTCCCTCTTTTTTTAAATTATGGTGTTTGTGGGAGGGGAGGTACTGCCCAGTGCAGGAAGGACCCCCCCCCCCACGTTTTTTTTAATTATTGTTGTTTCCCTCCCCTTGCCCCTCCCTCGTCCAGGTTGATGGGGATGACCCGTCGGCAGACCGCGCGGGAGGCGCCCCCCAGGGGATGTACGTCAGGCTGGGGGTCCCCAGCCTGAAAGAACGGGGGAGGAATGTGGCACGGTGAAGGGCGGCAATGCGGCTGATCAAGCCGTCAAGAGGGTTAAAGGCCACTCGCGGACGGCAATGCGGGAGAGAGAGATCGTTCACGGACATGTCCGTTGTCTTATGTGTTTGTATTTTCAGTTTTACATTAAAACCTTAAGTTATATGTCAAGCCGGTTTCTCGCCTCTTCCTTGCCCGCGACCTTGATCTGTTCTACAATATATATATATATATATATATATATATATATATATATATATATATATATATATATATATATATATATATATATATATATATATATATATATATATATATATATATATATTTTTTTTTTTTTTTTTTTTTAATTGACTTATTCAGATGGCAGAGAAAATCCCTGCATATGTCAGATCTAGAGAGATGGAGATGAGAGATATAACAGGTGTAACTGCAGTGGAGTGGATCTTGTCAAAGGTAATGTGAAATAAGGAAGCGCCATGATTTGAAAGGCATCAAAAGACGCTCCAACCTCACATGCTTGAAATTGCAACATTGACAGCTTTGTCGAATATAAGCAGGAGTGACAGTGTTAGCGCATCGCTATCTTACAGAGATGAAGAATAATGCCATTTGCATTATGCAGGATTATGAAGGTTTATACTTGTGTGACATCATAAGTTCAGTAAAAATGCGCTTCCGGCACGTGCTCACACAAAAGTCAAGCATCGGCTGCTAAATGACGGATGCACGAGATGCGTCTCCTCTATTCACGCCCCAAAATTTAAGACCACAGCAAACAATATTTAAGACTTCTTGTAATTTAAGACATAATGGCCTTCAATTTTAGAAAGTAAATGTAAGACTTAAGGACCCGCAGGTACGCTGTAAATAACACGAGAGTGTTGCCTTTTCGATTCCAGCAGTGTTGAATATAAAATTCCATTCAAGAGTGGTGTAGTTGTGATGATGAGAGATAAACGATGGTGATGTCACAATGTCAGGTGTGTGCTGACCTGAGGGACTCAGAGCGGTTGAACTGCCGGCAGTCCGGTGAGGAGAGGTATCGATCGATATCCTGCAGGAGTAGATCTTTGACATCACTGAACACACCGCTCTGATTCCTGCACACACACACACACAATAGACAGTCACAAACACGGATGACGTTCATAGGTGTACGTGTGTATATGTGTGTGTGCGGCCCATCTCACCTGAACTGATAGGACAGTGCAGACTCTTTCTCCAGGTCTCCTCTCCTCCATCGGTCCTCTCGATTGATCCTCTCCTCTGTGGCTTTCTCATTCACAGGTTTGTCGCTCATCTCTTGTGCATTCTCAAACTCCAGCAGATGGCGTCCTGTGAGCGGAACGGCTGCTTCCTCCAACCCAGAGTCCAGCGTCCTGTCTTTAAGACTGCATATAAAAACAAATATTTGTTAACATTTTATAACGTTCATGAATAAACAAACATTAGCATTATTACATTACAATTATGCATTTGGCAGACGCTTTTATCCCCCCGGAGCAACCTGGAGTTAAGTGCCTTGCTCAAGGACACAATGGTGGTGACTGTGGGGATTGAACAAGCAACCTTCTGATTAACAGTTTAGTGCTTTAGCCCACTATGCCACCACCACTCCTTTACACCATGTTCTGTTCAAATACTTGATTCTGATTGGAATGAGTGCATTAAAACAGGTTAATGCACAGGTAGTTCCAGTCAGTTTTAATCACCATTCTACATTAATACATCTTCTCTGCTGTCCTCCGTAATGAGACATTGAGAGAGTTTTATGCCTCAGTTCAAACGACATCTGGACACAAACATAGTCTCAGAGCTGGGTTTAACTCTCACATCATCAGGTCATGCAGTGCTGGCTTTAACTCAACTGTGAAGCGCTACAGGAAACACGGAAAAGATAACCGTGTTCATCGGCCCCGTGTTACTCACCTAAAGTGTTTGTGAGGAAAGTATGGTTTGATATTCAGCTATTTCCCATGGAGGGGAAGAGAAGGTAACTGGGATCAATCAAATATGTCTTGATGATTTATATTGTAATATGTTGCTCTGCTCAACATGTGCGCAAGAGGGCGCCCCGCAACCTGAAGCTCTGAACGGAGACAGTTTCATAACACAGCCTTTTGTTGTTGTTTTTTTTAAATCATGTAAGGCCACATTGTGATTTCATTCTTAATTAAATCAATCATGCAGCATTAATGAACACCATATGGATGTTTCAGAGGTCAAAGTCTGCAGGTTTAGAGTGTTTTGGATGATCTTCTCATTATGAACTGTAAAAGCTACTTTTATAACTCATTTCAGCAAAGCTGGTTTTTCCTCATTAATATGAAAATGACAAAGAATAGGAATTCATTATTACATGTTCTGAGAGAACACCCATTTAAATTATGTGGCTATTATTTCTGGAATGAGTATTTAAATTCAGTTTTCAGAGTGTGTGGTCTCCAAAAAACAAGCATTCATACAACTTTCTATTTACACTTGGTCACTTCATGAGTTTTTACTGATTGGATTGCTATCCGATTGAACAAGCTCATTCCATTAACACTTGGCTACATTAACGGACCCATCTGCACTTGGCCTCTTAAATGCATTTTCACTAATCGGATAGCTATCCAATCATGAAAAGACCAGGTGTAAATGCCCTCCGAAACGCATTCGAGATGGATTGTAATCGCCTAAACCACTTCAGGAGGTGCATTGCAGATGAAACTGGTAAAGTAAAATTCATTTGGCTGTTCAAGACGCATATGTAAACTTTACTCCACCCAAACAGCACTACATCAGCATAGGGAAAACACAAAATATAACAGCTGCTACAGAGTATTACAAGATCAGACTTATATCTGTTTGGCAGAGACACATTGATGTGGCCAAGTGTACTGTAAATGGAATGAGCTTATTCAATTGGATAGCTATCCGATCAGTGAAAATGCATGAAGTGGCCAAGTGTAAATATGCCCTTAAATAAATGGGATATTATTTAACTCATTTGTCTCCTTGTCATATTTAGAATGGGAAGAACTCTAGATGTGACAATGTGTGTAGAAAAAGTGAACTGTTATAATTTGCACTAAAAATCAGTGACATCTGCAACTAATCAATGCTGGCAAGTGACCATGATATAAGCAGGATAATCCATGGCTAATGTTAGCCGCTTCGCATTGGGTGTTTTTAATGCATTAAAATCATTTAACTCGGGGGCAAGGGTAGCTCAGTGGTAAAGACGCTGGCTACCACCCCTGGAATTCGCTAGTTCAAATCCCAGGGCGTGATGAGTGACTCCAGCTGGGTCTCTTAAGGTACCAAAATGGCCCAGTTGCTAGGGAGGGTAGAGTCACACGGGGTAACCTCCTCGTGATCACTATAATGTGGTTTGCTCTCGGTGGGGTGCGTGGCGAGTTGTGCAGGGATTCCATGGTGGATGGTGTGAAGCCTCCACACTACTCCACGCGCACTATGTCTCCGTGGTAAAATGCTCAACAAGCCACATAAGATGCGCAGACTGACTCAGAAGAGATTTGTCCTCCACCACCCGGATTGAGTCACTACGACATCACGAGGACTTAAGAGCACATTGGAAATTGATCATTCCAAATTGGGAGAAAAAAAAAATAAGAAAAACGAATGAACTCATAACTAGCCGTGGATTATTCCATAACTATAGCACACTTAACAGAGATAGTTCCAACTGAAAATACATTCAAATAGTTATGTCATGATATAGTTTGATTTAATATATTTAAGTGTTCATGAACTGCTAATCTTTTAAGAATTCCTAATAATATTTTTTTACTGGTAAAAAGTGTCAAGCAAAGGGGATTTTCTGTAAAATGAGACCAATATTTGGCAATTAGACCACTGAATGTTTAATGTGCTTTTACATTTTAGGTGTAAAAAATTGCAAGCAGCAGCCCAAAAATGCAGCACAGCTTAAAGGTGCTGTAAGCGATTTTAACATTCTGAAGCTTTTACGTGACTGAGCCATTGAATTAGACATGGCCCCTCATTCCAAAACCCTGCCCTCCAAAGATACAGTGGCACAATAGCACCCTCAACTAACAAACAATATGAATCATAGATTTAATGACCCTCTTCAAATGCAACACTATGAGAACGAGCAAAATGATTGACAGGTCAAAAGCATTAATGTCCACGGTTTACGGACTCTCAGAGACCAGTGAGATCTCAGGAAAATTCATTAATATCTTTAAGGGAGTAGAAACATGTTTTGCATACTTTTAGTATTTAAAACAAATTTTTATAAATAAAAAAAAATGTTGTGCTTATAGCAACTTTAAGGGGTTAAATCTCACAAGTCTTAAGCACACATCACACATTAACAGTTCTTGGTTCCTTTCGAGCTGAACGTGACAAAAGTAATTAACCATTTGGTGAACAGTTTCAACCGATTCAGCGAGCGAGTCATTCTACAGATTCAAATCAATAACCTATAAGTCTTAAGTCTTTATGATCTTTATGCATCACTGAAGATTCAGTAGCACTGCAGGAAACACTGAGAATATTTTATAGAATCAACGCAAGAATGCGACATTCAAGAAGCGGTAATGAACAGAATCTCAATACTTTTTTTTTAACAGAGGAAGTTCTGAGCAAAAACTGGTTCTTGTTTTCCAATCTTAGTCAGCAAGGTTTGTCGATATTGGGTAACGTGTTTCTTGTTTAGCGCACGCGTGTGTGTGTGTGTGTGTGTGTAGCTATGGTGTTTACCTGACGGGGCCAAAGGTAAAGGTGATGAAGAGAAACAAACCCATCACACAAACAGCTCTCTTATTGTTCCCTGATACACTCGCCTGCAACACACAATGTCACATACTCAGACACACACTGAAATCCTCCATAACAAGCCACTGTGTCTAGTGTTCTGTACACAAGTGTGAATTCAGGCAAACATTATAAATGGAGTTTTTGTTGTGTGTGGCATATCTGTCTTAACCTCTTTGCCAGCGAGTCGCAGTCGCAGTGCTTGATTCTCTTTGCGCAGTTGCTCGTTCTCCTGCTGCGCCTCTCGCAGCTGCGCCTCGAGATTCTGCAAGTACTCTTTCTTCTTCTTGCGGCTCTGACAGGCCGATTCTCGGTTCTTTATCATCCGCTGCTGCCTCTTCAGAACCTTCATCTGATCATTAAGACATCAAACATGATACAGTGATCAAATAATGCCCTCCATTATCAAATGAAGATGTTGATTTTTTTCTACACAACCTTCTCATAACAGTCTGTGCAGCCTGAATGCCAGTAAAGTACGACGGCAGAATGTTTCTTTAAATATGACAACAAACAACCAAAAGCTGCCGAGTCGGGCGGAATCAAGTTGTTCTTTTTGTGGTTGTTGTTACTACATCATACATAAGACAATGTCCATGTTCCCAGATGAAGTATAGTCCAAGAATGTATAGATACTACACACTTGCATACCTAAAGAACATAATTAATGATAGACAAGTTCTTCAAACAAAGTACATACTCTGAAAGTTTGCAAGTTTGGACACAGTACAGTACTTTGTAGTCAGGTCAATGTATTCTAGAGTGCAATGACATTATCTGAAAGTCCATTTCTAAGAAAACAGAAAACAATCCAGTCTGAGCTGGAATATAAGGAAGTTACTTTAAAGCTTTAGTATGTAGTGTAACCAACAGCCAAAAGATGTTGATCTACCTGATTCACTGGTATTCACTGAAAGGAAGAAACACACACTGAGTGTCACTCACATCAATATCAGTGCAATTGTTGGCAGGCAGCGCAGCCGCTGGGATTATGGGTTTACTGGGGGGCGGAGCTGATGGGCTCGTGCAGTGAGGCATGCCGGGAGATAACGGCTCCATTTTAACAATAGCAGGAGCAGAACCCAGACACACTGACTGAGACAGTACCACTGCAGGAAAGAGATGGAAAAACTCAATACAACACAACTACACAATTGGCAAAAGTTTGACATATTGATTGTTATAATACATGACACGTGGGCCACATTCACACAACAGCAGAATATGGTTGTCAGTCCTGTTTTGAGTGCTTAATATGGTTGCATTCACTCTGGTCGGTTATCCTTGAGAGTGACAACCGCTTTCAATTACCAACTGACAACCGCAAATTTTCATGTCTCACCACCGCATTCACGAGTTGTTAGTCACGTCATGTAAAGTGAGAGCCTACCTGCACTGTACACGCATGTGTCTCATGTTTATGTGGGGTTTCGTTAACTCACAGAGACGGGAAAATTGAACACGTTATTTTTAATATAATTAAAATCACACTGAATGAACACATTCAATCTGCAGTGCTAATTCCAAATGACACATTTAAAATGGAAAGGGATTCAAAAACATTTGTATTTTTATTTAAATGATGTGGAAGACCCATCATGTCCATTACAACAAAAAACCTTTATCAGTAAATAACCATTTATAAAAAAATGATTACATTTAAAAAAAATAAAAATTATATCATGGCCATGAATTAATAAATAGTTCCCACAACTTAATACGGGAGCATGTTTTATTAATTTGATCCCTTGTGTATTATTTAATTCCCTTGTTTTAATTAAATGTGACCAGTGTGTTCGTTCATTTATTACTCTTGCTCCCCACTTTGTGAAACGTTTCCCAAAACCATCGTTCGTGAAACCGTCCGTAAATTAACAAACTTTGAACCGTTCTTAAGTTCATAAAGTGCAACTTAAATGTATCTTTCTGGCTTCTTTCACAGTTTATCAAAGAGAATGGGACATTTAATATATTGTATTAATATATTTTGATCATTGCAAAGCCATTGTAAATTATTTCTTATGAAATCAATAGGCAGTCTCTGCAGTCTGCGCATGCAACATGATAGGTCTACATTTAAAACATGTAATACAATATAATGATTTTCTCTCTTCCTCCGATGGCTGGTTCAAATCGGCTCACCTATAGTCTTTTTACAACTCTAACCAGATGATTTATTCATATTTAGACAGGTCATTGAGTAGTTCAATACTGATGCCAGTCATTTTAATCCTGTTCTGGGCACATTTATTCAGTTTCCAGACTAAGTAAAAAAAAACTTCAATGCATTTATTGTGTCACTTTCATTCATCTCAATAATTGAGCATCATTACATCTTACTAAAGCCATCATTATTTCTTTAATTAAATTCTGTAATAGTTAATACATTTCAGCATCTTGACAAGGTTACAAACAACTTCCATTTTTGTCAGTATTTCCATAATATTTTCATGTTGAGAAGACAAACTTCTGGACATATATTGGCCAAAGAGTCATCACCTTTGTACTGAACAGCTCCCATAACAAAGAATTGAAGTTATATTTAAATTAATAACGTGTGATGTTAGTTAAGATGATCGTAAAAGCTTAAGTTGCAAAGTTATCGGGAAACCCAGCCATCGCTCATTATTGTACAATGGAATTATGCCTGTGACGATGGATACATAAAATTGCAGTGAGCGGGCTAAGCGGAGGGTCAGTTCCACAGCATGGAGGATGCAGCAAGCTTTTCTTTTGGAATGTAAAGTGTTTGAAAGTTTTTATCTAGAGGTCATGTTAATTGGAAATTTAATTTTTTTGAAACATTGATGGATTATTTCAAAATGTTGTCTATAAAATTGGCAGATAAAAAAAAAAAAACATTTAGGAGGCCTGAAATAGAACTAATGCATCCGTTTTCATTTGAAGACATATAAAGTCGGTTCACTCTCTCTGCTCACGCACGAAAGCGAGGGAGTGCTCTTACACAAGACCGCGAGAAAAAGGAACCTTTTTTAATACAAAAATAACACAAATATAACTAATGATGGTGAAAATCAATATAATGATTATTTGTAATGTACCTCTGACTGGAAAGTGCATTCTGTACCATGCGCCGGCATTTTGCATAACTGCAATACAAACGACACTCAAAAATGTCTGCTGGTATATCACTCACTCCTGGTACAGAATGAGCGTTCCAATTAAAGGTTGTGCAACAAATAAACATCATCCATCACTTGGACAATTTGGGACTCTAATAGCAAAATGTTCCATTATTAGTTACGCCATTTCTGCATTAAAAAAAATGTGAGATAGGAAAAAAAAACTATAAATTGGAGTAGCATCTTGTTCTTGTGATATAAAGGAAGCAACGGAAGTGTATGTTATGGGTTGTGATGGTGTACTCTCACCAGGTGTCGTGTTTTGGTCAATGGCAGGGACAGGTACCGGGACACTCTGCAGGATGAGGGCTTTAGCTGGACTCGAGCTTTGAGTCACAGGCATTGCAGCCACACACAAGGGTTTGGGCTGTATCAGAGGTTTACTGCTCAGAATGCTGTTGGCTTTTAACGTCGTCGCTGAAGACAGAACTACAGAGAGAGTGAGAGAGATAGTACAACCTGTGCTTTCAAACAAGAACATGGAACAACGTGTCCAAAGTACTTCTGTTGTGCTCCACATATCCAGATGTTCAAGCATAATTTGTTTTGTGGCGACTATGTAAAGTGTCAAGCTATAGCGATTATGCTATATTGTGTAAGGTGTATATCGTGATATGTAAATATCCATGTGTGCATCATGGATTTTTATGGCATTATGGGGCTTTTTAATGGGGCGGCTGTGGTTCAGGTGGTAGAGCGGGTCGTCAACTAATCGCAGGGTTGGCGGTTCCATTCCCGGAACCTTCCTTGGGCAAGACACTGAACCCCAAGTTGCCCCCAATGGCAGACTAGTGCCTTGCATGGCAGCTCTGCCATCATTGGTGTGTGAATGAGACACAGTGTAAAGCGCTTTGAATACCGCTAAGGTTAAAAAGGCGCTATTTAAGTGCAGACCATTTACCATTATATTTTTTTTGACGGCTGCACATGGTAATTCAATAACATTCATTTCGCGTTCGCTGTTTCATAAGAGCTTAATATGCTTTTCATCAGACAAATCTGTGTTTCATGTGTGCGTCGCATTCGCTATCTCCGGCGCATGCAAGTGTGCATGAGTCCAGCAGGATTCCTGATATTTACAGGCGAGTGCAGAGCGGGATCACTCATGCTACTCAATTTTTGAACTAGGAAAAACCCTGGAATGACTCTTTAACAAGTTAAGAATATGAAGAGGAGATTGTTATTACTGAAAAACAGGTGCAAAGACGACACTTAGCAGAACAAGCGTATTCTGCAAGAAGTGTATTCTGCAAACTGTGTCGCACCACTTGTATTACAAGCAATTTGTTTAACCTCCTCAAATTAAAGAACGCAAAGAATACTATGAAAGCAAAGAGATGCGCTCCGCATTACTCAAGTCATATTTTTGTCTTGTTTTTTTTTTCAAAAAATGTGTTCATAATTTTGGATGTTTTCTGCAAGAAGTGTTTGTTGGATTTTTCTCTTAATTTATGCATTATTTTCTTTGTTGCACTGCTTCGTGAAGATTCAAAACAATCAAAATTGGTAAGGATTAAAAACTGTTTATCGATTGCATTCAAATCTCCATCGGTTAAAAGATATGCTTTATTAACACTGACTATAAAATATTAAGATAAAGCATTAATACAGACAGATTATACTGAATGTGCGATACAGATACACTAAAACTGCAACTTAAATAGATTATAAAATAATGATACATTTATACTGTCAGATTATGATTACAATATATTATGCATAATCTACGGCCATATTACACGGATTATAAGATATGGCACATCATTACTGCCAGTGTTTGACTGAGAAGCAGGCCTGAAATGAAAATGAGCTGCAGTATACAGGTTTTCTTTTGATTTACTATCATTGTGTTCAGTTTCAGATGACTTATTACAGCTCAAGTTCTCCAGCACAGCGTAGTTTTCTCTTTTTCTTGTCAATATTGTTGGTTAATAATTCCCTAATGAATAATTTTGTATGTAGTTGTAATTTAAGGTGAATTAAATGATTGATTTTTACCCCAATGTTAGTATATAAAACAATAAAATTGATCGTTGACCATATAAGCTCCAGAAGAGCCTGTGAAAGTGCTCTCCATGGGTTCATTAGGGACCCAAAACATAATAACTTTGGTCTGGATAAGATGATGCTTCTCTAATCTGGCCCACAAAAGCCGTTTTACAGGAAAACCATCTGTATGAGGAGGGCTCTACACAAACAGTAACACACAGTCAGTGTCATGTTACACAGGAAGCAACAGTCTTTTTTACTGGAAGGAGTCATCTGTCCTCTCTGAACACTTTAAACATCAGCAGAAATGAAGACAGAGTGTGTCAAAACCATGATGGATTACTGTGCGTGTGTGTGTGTGAGCATACCTGTGGTTTGTGTGTCGAGGCCGTTGAGTGTGTGAGTCTGTAAGGGAACAGGAAGTGGAGGCTGATGCTGTGGAGTGGTGTTTGCTACAGTCACCTCCATGCCGCCCAGTGGTGGCAGCAGCACGTCTCCATACATGTACGGAGGAGTGGGGGGGTTCTCGCCCTTCACCGTCACCTGAGAGACAAAACCCACATTGCATTTGTCGTGTAAACGCTAGTTTAAACGTCAAGTAATATGTATCTGATGCCCACTTGCGATCAGATCAGCAAGTGCAAACAGAGCCGTAGTGGCTGAATGTGAGTGCAGGAGGTGAGAAGATCTCATCGAGAGATAAGGGCGAGGGAGGGTGTCCTAATATTTGCTCAGCTGCGAGTGAAGATGACAAGAGCACACACTGAGGAAATTGTGTCAATAATGTGTCAAGACGAATTCAAACTGACACGTTCTGTGGAATATAAACCTGAATGTTCAGGTTCATCAGAACCTCCTAAAATACTAACAGACACGTTTATACAACAACCAAAACCATCCCAGTAATCAAACAGATAGAAATGCAAAGCAGTGCGTTCAACATTTTCATTCATTCATGTAGCAGATCCTCTTATCCAAAGCGACTTAAAAACGAGCAATACTGCGACATTGTGAACACACAGCCCAGGCTGCTGGGATTTGTTGCCATTTTACTGCACTATCTTGAGTTTCAGTGACAGACGTGAGTGATGCGGTGTCACTGCTGAGGAGGAGACAAGCATCTGCTCGTACCTGATGCTCAGGTAATGACGGTATGGAGCTGTCAGATGTCAGAGATGATGCTGGTGATGGAGGTTCTGTCTTCACCTGGAAAACTACAACACACACACACACACACACACACACACACACACACACAAGGGTAATTCCATGTAAACTCAACCAGAGGTTGTACCATGTTGTTTTTGATTTGGCTTCCGTGGATGGAAATGTCTTGTTGATGAGAGAGGTCAACAGAGAATGGCCAGACTGGTTCAAACTGATAAAGTCTTCAGTAACTCAGATAACCGCTCTGTACAATTGTGTTGAGAAGAATATCATCTCTGAATGCTATTCTGAGATGCGGGTTGGTGCTGTTTTGGCAGCACGGGGGGGACCTACACAATATTAGGCAGGTGGTTTTAATGTTGTGGCTGATTGGTGTAAAAGGTGATGAAAGCCAAATACTAAACAGTATGGATCAATATTTACTGAGGGCAATCTCACGCCTGGCATGTTTGAAGCATTTGTTTTGGAACATCCTCCTTAGTTCGTGGCAATTTCACTCGTGTCCGCACCAAAACAAATCGGTCTGATTCAAACTAAATTTGATTGGTTCTTGCCATAATATGATTTCTAACAGTTGTCTAGATAGGGCTGTCGGCTGTGTATCAACCCGACTTCTGCACAACACAACTGATGGTCCCAACCCCATTAATAAGGGAAAAAAAAGTCCACTATTTAACCCTGACAAGGCACACCTGTGAAGTGAAAACCACTTCAGGTGACTACCTATTGAAGCTCATCAAGAGAATGCCAAGAGTGTGCAAAGCAGTAATCAGAGCAAACTAGAATACAAGACATGTTTTCAGCTATTTCACACTTTTTTGTTAAGTACATGATTCCATATGTGTTCATTCATAGTTTTGATGCCTTTAGTGAGAATCTACAATGTAAATAGTCATGAAAATAAAAAAACGCATTGAATGAGAAGGTGTGTCCAAACTTTTGGCCTGTACTAAAATAAATAAATAAATAAATATATATATATATTTTGCACATTCTTGTTCTTTACACATTAAACTTCAATCCTAATGTAATGCTCAAGATTGCAGAAAAACAGAAACAGATAATTCATCCCTAGGGACTGAGAGCAGATCACTGTCATTCTCCCTAGGGATGAATTATCTGTTTCTGTTTTTCTGCAATCTTGAGCATTACATTAGGATTGAAGTTTAATGTGTAAGGAACAAGAATGTGCAAAATGTACATATATGCACATGCACTGCTTAAAAGTTGGACACATTCACTTCCATTGTAAGTGCCTCACTCTCTTTTTTTCTAAAGAAAAGGTGGTAATCAATATAATGCCACAAATGCTGTCGATTGAGCTTCACTTGTATTGAACCTGGAATATCCCTTTAAGACCTTAAATGGTTATATCCCACAGATATAGGGCTGTCAATTTGGCTCCATCCTAAAATGTTTCAATTCTACCAATTATCAATGGTCGAAAACCAAATGTGAGTCACATGGTACAAAGCTACTTTTTCTTGTCCAAAACCAAATATGTCTAAAGTACAAATAATGCTGAAACTACAAATGCACATTTATTTTTTCACATAACTTTTCTGAAAATTGGTTGATTTGACACTGAACATCATAATAACCAATATACACTCTGTTTACACATTTATACTTTTAATTTGCTCAGATGCCTCAAAATCTTTTTAAACATAATAGTATCATTTTAAACCAAAATACCACAGCTACTAGAACACATTTTGGTAAAAACCAAGGTTACCATGGAAATGTTTCTAAAGGAATAATAAAACATCCAACATGCTAACATTTTTAATATGTAGGATTTGTTTTAAATGTATCGATATACACATAAATGTGACTTACACATGTCCACTGGTAGAGGCTGTGTTATTGTCATTTCACCTTTTGTCACTGATATTTCATCTGTAAATATACATGAGACAAAACGCAGAAGTAATGCAGATAGAGGGATATAGGAAATGGAAATACAGTTAACAGCTCTACATACAGTAGTAGTTACTGATTCCATAAACAGCTCAGCTCTGAGTGCTGCTATTTAATCATTAAACATGAATGTTTACAAGCCAGAGTCCCCTGCAACCAATAAACTGCCCTTTGCAACCTATACGTGGTCTTATGGACATCTGTCACAACTTAAAACATCAACTAGTGGCATTTACCATGTTCAACTAGGTTTATGAGATTAGTAACTGATGTGCATGTACTTTAATAAGGCATGAGAGGTTGTGCTGTACTGTGAATATAGCAATGGCTAAATGGCATTGTTTGGCACAGCGTGAAGTGAAGAGACTTTATTCAAAATATACTATGATTTATTTTAGAAAACTCATGAAGTATCATCATTCCGCAAGAACCTAGATTTTCTGAAGCTGGTGAACTGGTCATGTTATAGCTGTTAATATGTCATGTATTTTAGCATAAATGTATGTTAATATATTAATTTCTGAACATTATGGGAATGAAATTATAGTTTCAAACCTGTGAAGTTGTTGTCTAGGTTCTTCCATGGTGATGTGGGGTTATCAGGGTCAAGGGTGAGAACAAGATCACTGTCCAACTGAGAGAGAAAGTGTTGTTAGAGGTCACAGCTGTAACTCTGTAAAACTGTTCCTACATCAGTACATTTTTGATTTACTCTTTCAGCTCAGACAGTATGTTTACATGCACTTAAAAAAAATATATTTCAGTCAGACTAAAGCAGTAATTTGTCTTTATATAGTGTCATGTAAACTCTAGTCCAACTGAAATCATACAAGTCTGATTTTTGCATAGTCCGACTAACAGACTCAGAACAGACCGTGAGAGCAGCTTGGCTTCATCCAGCATGTACATACACATTGATGGGACAACAACTGGACTTGGCGCTGTGCGCGTACATGCTCTGAAAGGTGAGGGTTGCCATTTTCAATCGTCCCGTATAATATGAAATCGTCGCGTTTTTAAGAGAGCAGAATTGCATTTTGTATTAATTGGCAGATTTGCATTCTTCAGGCATATTGCCACATACTGGACAGAGAAGAGAATTCTTAGTAAAAAAAAAAAAGGAGTGTTCTTCTGCAGATGAAAGAAAGTCATTCACATCTGGGATGGCATCAGGGTGAGGAAATGATGAGAGAATTAGAATTTTTGGGAGAACTATTCCTTTTAGCAACATGAATCATTTTTGACCTTATAGGCTGTTTGGAATGTCTTGTTATGGTGCGTTCATATACAACGCATAGCGAGCGGTTCGCATGGCACGATTACATACAAAGTCAACGCAAAGATGCGGATAGATGCAAATTTGCACTGGGTGGCGCGAATGAAGCGACTCGAACACGCAAAATCACTTAATTCGCTTATTCGTGAGTTGAAATTCGAGCGAAAAATTCGCATGATGTGTTGTCACGAACACATCAACATTAAGATTGTCCAGATGTCACTGATGTACTGACGTAGTAGAAGAAATAATCAGGAAAAATGGATGAAAAAAATAGTCGTAGCGGTGTGTGGGCACCCGGAATTGTATGACACGACGTCATACATGTACAGAGACTGGACGAAAAAAAAGACATCGCTTGGAGGAAAGTGAGAGAGGAAGTTAGACTACCTGGTAAGTTCTGAAAATATGCACGTCTACTTGATTCCAGCTATTGGTTGTACATTACAATGAACCTAGTCATAGAAGCCCCTCCTCTTGTCCTTTTCCGGAAGAGAAGGGGGAATACTCGCGGGTTCGCGTTACTTGTGCGAGCATGAGTTTAAACACAAATTTATAATCCAGCCGTCAAACTCGCGCGAGCAATGTGAGGCGAAAATTTTCTTTGCGTTGTATGTGAACGCACCAATAATCAAGTCAATTAAATTATAACTTAAAATGCCTCATATTTGGCAAGAAGAAAGTTTGCCACCCACATATTTAACCTGCCATATTTTGATGATTTCATTACACATTGTGTCATGTATATTTGGACAGACAGATGAAGACTAAAGCTTGACTTGTCAAAAGCACACAGTAGCTCGATTTTAACTGCACGTGTAAACATACTGATTGTCTGTTCGCAGTGCTGTTTCCTGTGTGTGTTTGTGTGGTATGAACAAACCAATGTGTCATATTTAATTTCTCCAGTGAAATGAGTGTCTTCCCCCTCCTCCATATCCTCACACTGATAAAGACAGGCATCTGAAACAGACAAGTTTATTATAAACAGAAAAATGTATTAAAAATACAATAAATATTAATGGTTGACCGATATATCGCATAGGCCAATAAATCGGCCGATATTCAGACTTTTGGCCGATTCGTTTCTTGTGGGCACCGAAAATCACATGTTTGCATGTGAAGAAACTGAGACATGTAAAAGACCAGTCATGGTTTGTTTTGTTATTACGTGCATCATGTTACTACATTAATAGACCGGTGCGCAACACGGTGTCATTTAAACAGTCTGCATATCAGAGCCGAAGCAGACGCGTTTGAAACAGACGAGCACTTTAACATTATGAGCTCATTCTCCCTCTCTCTCTGCTCATCAGATCCCTCTAACTATTAACTGTCTTGTCTAATGATAAAAAGGCTAATATCAATAAAACTAATATCATGTATGCCATCTGCTAATATGCACACATCTCGTTTAAAGAGATGTAATAAACCAACCTCACACAACTTGGGCAGATCCAGCATCCTGTGGAGCGCTCATAAATCTTCCTCTAAAGCAAATATTCTATCAGCCTCTCCTCAGTCCCTGTCACTTTTAATGTTCTTTTGTAATGATTAAAGGCAAATATCAATAAAACTTCTATTATATGTCATTTGCAAATAAGCATATATAAACAGAAATAATTCACGAATATCACAAAAATCCAGCATTTTCTTCCCATCGAGTACTCAACTAATATCTTCCTCTGAAGTGTGTATTCTATCAATCAGAATGAAAAATTTTAGGATTGACCAAAAGTTCCTCTAATTCGCAAATCATGAAGGTCACTCTGTGACAATCCAAGCAGGATTCATAGAAAAAGTGCTTAAAATGTGCTATATGCTAATGTCAAATTGGTTTGATTCAGTATTTTTTGAGAAAATGCTATTACTAACATGGACATGTGTAGTGGTTACTACTCAATTCACAGATGACGTAGTTATTTTCGATCATGTGTCGGACTTGATGCGGACATGGACGATTCTGCATTGATGCAGTAAGACCATAATCGATTATAGCCTACTGACGTTTTTATGACGTCATTATTCGCATACGCGCTTATCGCGCTAGCATAAATAAAAAAAATGCACCCACTATTTTAAACGCCGACTCTTGGGCACATTTTGCTTTTATGAACAAACTGGTAAGCACAAACTGGACAACACACATGCTGTGTGTAAAGCCTGTCACACACAAATAAAAAATGTTGGGAACACCACTAACTTAATAAACCACGTTAGCTGTATTCACCCTGAGATGCTTATCGCCTGCCAGTGCAAAGGCGGACCCGGCTCAGCCAAAAATAGATCAAACGATATCAAATTTTACGCCCAACTCGGAGAAAGGGAAGAGAATAATCAGATCCGTGGCAGCTTTCATAGCGAAGGATATACAGCCTTATTCTGTGGTGGACAACCCAGGGTTTTGCCACCTGTTGAAGATGCTGGGGCCGCGATATAAGCTCCCGTCATGCAGCAACTTTACAGAAAAGGTTATACCGGAACTCTACCACGAAAGCAAAGTCCAGGTAATAGCATCAATGAGCCAAGCTAATAGAGTAGCAATAACATGTGATTCCTGTACATCGCTCACGACAGAGCCTTATGATAACGACACATTACATTAGATTGGACTGGCAGATTTTCTCACATTTGCTGCAAACGAGATCCATTTATGAGTCTCACTCAGGTGCTCATCTGGCAGAGCTACTGTCTCATGTGTCGAACATGATCTTTGCGAAAATTCCCTCATGTAAAATACTTCACACATACGCTGAATCTCGAGTCCCAGAGGGTACTTAAGGTGACCACGCTCTCCAGGCTTCTGGGCAGAGTCAGATGAATATCAACATTCTTTCACCACAGCGAGCCACTGTCTGAAAGTGAAACAGCAATGTCTAGGCCTGAAAAATCAGAAGCTGATAACTGATGTTGCAACAAGGTGGAGCAGTGCATACGACATGGTCGAGAAGTTCTTGGAACAACAACAACCTGCAATCTGTGCCATCTTTCTGTCTCCAGAAGTCAGAAAAGGAGAGTCAGATCGGCGCACTCTCACTGAAACAGATGTGACAAATGCAGAGGATGCTGTGAGGGCATTAAAGGATGCAACCACACTGATGTCAGAAGAGCGCAATCCAACAATGTATCTCACTGCTCCTCTAAATGCGCAACTCCTCCAGAATATGTCGGACACAATCAGAGACTCGCACATGATCCACGTGATCAAGAATGCAATCATAACCGAACTCCTGAAGAGGTACCGCAGTGAGGGAGAGAAGAAGATCCTTCACACAGCCTCTGCCCTGGATCCCTGTTTTAAAGGAATGCCTTTTCTCACAGAGGAGAGATTGGAGATATACAGAGGAGTGACTGAGGAGGCTGCATCCTTGGAGGTAATTTCATCATGTTTTTTGTAAAATGTATAAAATTTAAACAAACTTGAAACACTCATAATATTAATAGTTACGAGTAAAAATTGTATTAATTAGTTTTTAAATTAAGACTGAAAAAACAGTTATCCTAATATATGTGAGCTGTTGCATTGACTGAGTACACCGTCTACTAGTTTAATGCTATTTTCTATTATTTTGTGCAAACACAGCATGTGTGTGTAAAAAAACAATATATGAATTTTTCTTTACAGTGACTAGATGGCCCAGACACAAAGACTAAAAGAATGCAAATTGAATGAAATCCCAGATTCAGTTTATTTTGTTACTCCAAATAATATTAATCAGGATAACAAAAAAATTATTAGGTACATAAACACACAGTGTCACCTAGGAGGACAAAAGTGGATTAAGCTCCTGGGGGAACAGCAACTCTGGAAGAAGAAACCCTTGAGGATAGCCCCTCTGCTCCCAAACAAAAGGCCTCATTGCTGCTCGTGAGTTTGCTGGGACAGTCTTTCACTGACAATGAAGGTGGAACAGTAGAACCCAAGACCCCCTATGCCAGGGCTGAGGAGGAAATGGAGACATACTGTAAAGCACCATCTCTGCCTCTCACTGAGGACCCTTTGAACTGGTGGTGGGTCCATAAGATCACATTTCCCCTTCTCTCTCGGCTGTCAAAAAGATACTTGTGTATCGCAGGCACAAGCGTGTCTGCAGAACGGGTTTTCTCTACAGCAGGAGATGTGGTCACTGCTAAAAGATGCACTCTCAAACCAGAGCATGTGGATCAATTAGTGTTCTTAAAGAAAAACCTACAAATTCCCAAATGCTGAGCAGTGATTCATCTGTGTGATGTTTGGCACATTCAGGAAGTGCCCTGTTCCCAGTGCTGCCATTTTATATTTGTTATTTGCTTATATTTTGTTTATTAGAGCACTGCAGAATGTTTGGTTTTTGAAGACTGATCATATTCAGTAGGCTCGGCCTCTATTTATTTTGGATTATAATTTAATTGAATGTTTATACATTTGTTAACATTTAAATATTTTATGAAGTACAATGCACTATATACAAGTACTAAAAGCGCATTAAACTGTGAAGTACTGTACTTTAGTATTTACTAGTGTTGTTAGTTCTAAATGCTCCTGTTGTCTGCTGGATTCAGACTTAAGGTTTGTTTGATGTGTGCTACATTCAGGAAGTGTACTTTCTTGGAGCAGATCAAATAAAATGGGAGTTCATATATCTGACTGCTTGTATTTATTGACGAAAATGTAGCCATGTGCGGCAATACTGAAACTGAGGATGCAACGCATTGTGATATTGAATCGAAGACATGATAATCATAATCAAATTAAATCATGAGACCAGTGAAGATTCACACCCCTATTGTATAACCTTCATTCCTCAAAACAATGATTAAATTATTAGTTTCTAGAGAAAGCTGTTTTTACCATTTTTGACCCAATACTGACCTTAACACATGCCAGTCTATTGCAACTCAAAAACAAACACAAAGACAATGTTAACCTTCATTTAACGAACCAAATATCTTTCAACCGTGTTTGATATATTGGCAAGTGATTTTCTAGAACCAAATGATCAATTTTATAGATTTAATTATATCATATGGAACCAATCCAACCGATATAGATATTATACCGCAAAATGATGATGTCACTGATCATTACATGGTAACTTGCATACTACGTACCACTGAAATCTGTCATATTGCGCCACGTTATCGACCAAGCAGAACAATCCTTCCAACCACTATAGATAGATTCTCAAATAGCTTACCTGATCTATCTCAGCTGCTCAGTGAACCCAAACAAACAGATGAACTAGAGGAAATGACTAGCAGTTTGAGCACCATTTTCTCTGGTACATTAGATATTGTTGCACCAATTAGATTAAAAAAGTTTCGAGAAAAAACTAGAGCACCATGGTACAACAGTGCTACGCATGCTATCAAGAGAGAAACTCGTAACTTGGAGCGTAAATGGAAACAAACTAATTTAGAGGTCTTTAGAATCGCATGGAATGACAGTATGTCACGTTACAAAAAGGCTCTAAAAACAGCCAGGGCTGAGCACCTCCGCAAACTAATAGAAAATAACCAAAATAATCCAAGGTTCTTATTTAACACCGTGGCTAGACTAACAAATAAACAGAGATCACCTGAGCAAAATATTCCGTTACAGTTTAGTAGTAATGATTTTATGAATTTCTTCACTGAGAAAATAGAAAACATCAGAAACACAATTGTAAACACAACTGTTAATGTACAATCTTTTATGGTGTCTTATGATTCAGCCTCAATTATCGCCCCTCAAGAACAACTACACCGCTTTAAGGAAGAGCTAAATAAACTTATCATTACATCTAAAACAACAACATGTTTACTAGATCCAATACCCACTAAACTACTGAAAGATGTGTTACATGTAGTGGAAGAGCCTCTTCTCAATATTATTAACTCGTCTTTATTTTTAGGTCATGTTCCAAGAATATTTAAGCTGGCAGTTATAAAACCTCTCATTAAGAAACCACAATTAGATCCAAATAACCTAGCAAATTACAGACCCATCTCAAATCTTCCATTTATGTCTAAAATATTAGAAAAAGTTGTGTCCGCTCAATTGTGCTCTTTCTTGCAAGAAAATGATATCTATGAAAAATTTCAGTCAGGATTCAGACCGCATCATAGCACAGAAACTGCGCTAGTTAAAATTACAAATGATTTACTTTTGGCTTCTGACCAAGGCTGCATCTCAATATTAGTTCTACTCGATCTTAGCGCTGCGTTCGACACTATAGATCATAAAATACTCTTGGATCGACTACAAAACTACACTGGTGTTCAGGGACAGGCATTAAGCTGGTTTAGATCGTACTTATCAGACCGTTACCATTTTGTCTGTTTAAATGAGGAAAAATCGAAGATAACGTCAGTAGACTATGGAGTGCCACAAGGATCTGTGTTAGGCCCTCTATTATTCTCAATATATATGCTGCCACTTGGTAAAATTATAAGAAAACATGGAATTAATTTCCACTGTTATGCTGATGACACTCAATTATATATCTCATCACGACCAGATGAAAACACTAACTTATCTAACTTGACAGAGTGTCTTAAAGATATAAAATGCTGGATGACGTGTAATTTCCTGTTATTAAATTCCGATAAAATGGAGGTATTACTTATTGGTCCAAAAAACTACCCACAAAATCCCTTACAATACAACTTTAATTTAGAAGGATGTCCTGTTACATTATCCACTACAGTAAAAGACCTGGGTGTTATACTAGACCGCAACTTGACTTTCGAAAATCATATTTCATCTGTTACGAGAACAGCCTTTTTCCACCTTAGAAACATTGCTAAGCTACGTAACATGCTATCTGTTTCTGATGCAGAAAAGTTAGTTCATGCATTCATGACCTCGAGACTAGATTACTGTAATGCTTTATTAGCTGGTTGCCCTGCATCCTCAATAAACAAGCTGCAGTTAGTCCAAAATGCAGCCGCTAGAGTTCTTACTAGGTCAAGAAAATATGATCATATAACACCGATTTTATCATCTCTACACTGGCTACCTATTAAGTTCCGTATCAATTACAAAGTATTACTACTGACCTATAAAGCCCTAATATGGTTTATCTCCGGTGTATTTAACGGATCTTCTATCGCCATACAATCCATCGCGCTCTTTAAGATCACTAAATTCGAGGCTTCTGGTCATACCTAGGATATCTAAGTCCACTAATGGAGGGAGGGCGTTCTCACATTTAGCTCCTAAACTCTGGAATAGCCTTCCTGATATTGTTCGAGGCTCAGACTCGCTGTCCCAGTTTAAAACTAGATTAAAGACGCATCTCTTTAACCAAGCATTCACATAATGCTTACTTTTTATACTACTGCTGAATCAGTTATAATGCATTAATATTATGAACATCAGCTATGCTAATTATTTTCCATCTGCTTTTCTGCTGTTATCTCGGGACGCCAGTCCCGAGGTAAATAGCGTTCGTCAGCTCCAGTTTGTATCCAGCCTCTCACGGAGACTTCAGATGCCCCATCACCATGGACTACGATCTTGAAATGGGATACATAGACTGACTATTGACAACAAAAGCCTTCATCAGCCAAACAAAGACAATTGTATCCAGGGTGGGAAATTAGCACCCGCCACCCGCCGAGGGCGGGTACTTTTTCAATGTGGCGGGTCACTTTGCCGTGTATACCAGCCACAGTGGCGGGTGGATTATAATAATGCTGCGTTCGCACCAAAAGCGAATGCAGTTTGCAAAAATTCGCATCCACCGAGGGACCAGGACAGGACCACCAGACGCGCGTAAACGCGTCTTTACGTTGACTTAACATTGAATGTATTAAGTAGTAACCAATAAACAAGCTGCGAGTGATTTCATTGTACGGATTGGACAGCCTTTGTCAAAGAATGCGGTTGCTAAGTAACAATAATACACTTTTTTCGAGTAACTCTTTTGATTGGTTTTCAGCGCTGTGTGTCACGGCGCTGAAGATATCGTTATACTGTATAACTTATACACATAGCTAAGCTGAGAATAAATTTTTTTTAAAGTGTGTATATACATAGCTGAGCTGAGCTGGTGCAGAAGAAAGGGAAATTATTTTTTAAAATGTGGCGACATATTCCCGGTGTTAGGAGGCCCGCAGCGGAGTCAGCAGTTATAAATGAACAACTACAAACTGAGGGCGAAGTAAAGAAAACGAAAAGGTACTTTTCTAACAAGTGGCGCATTGATGACCAACACAGCCACACAGGCTGTCTTAACTAAACACAAGAACAGGTGTGTGTGTGTGTGTGTGTGTAGTGCAGAATATTTTGAAATATAATTAACATTGTTTTGTTGTGTATTCAATTATAAGACCTGGACCCAGGCTTAGGGCATGCCTAGAAAATCCAGCGGACACCTTTGAGGGTGTAACCTTGGCAGCACCCAGAGATGACCTCTCCCTGGCTCGTGTAAACTCCACAAAGGACAAGCTGATAGACAAATTTTGCAGCAGTATGGCGACACGATTTTGTGACTTCAGCTCTGGAGTACTACATGCTTCCAAACTGGTGGATATCACAAGCTGGCCTGATGCAGACAGATGTAAAGGTTATTATCAAGCACAATGTTAGCACATTTAACATGATATGTATTTTACATCTTGAAGTTGAAACCTTTTACTGTTTGTGCAACCTTAAGTTTTCCTTGTGTGTCTGCAGATTTTGGAGATGCAGATGTGGAGTGTCTTATAAAGCACTTTGGTCCACTATTGGCCTCCTCTGGGTCCAATTTGGATCTGATTCCAGACCAGTGGACATTCCTCAAGAGCAGTTTGTACCAGCAGCATCCGAACATGAACCAGCTGACCTGGCCAGAGATAAATCGGAGACTGGGAGGCCAGTGCCATGATTTCCTTCAGCTTGTCGATGTGTTACTGTGTATTCCAGCCTCCACAGCAGACTGTGAACGGGGTTTCAATTTGATGAAACAAGTGAAGAGTGACTGGAGGTCAGGTCTGAGGTCGGACACACTATCTGACCTGCTCACAGTGCAGCTCTCCAGCCCTGAAATTGAAGACTTTGATCCTGACTCATCCATACAGCTGTGGCATCAGGCCAGCGTCAGAGCGAGGAGGCCAGATTTCATGGAAAGAGAAGCCAAGAAGAGAAAGACTCAACTTGAAGACGAGGAGACGTCTGAGGAGGAAGATGATGATGACTCTGAAGAAGATTAAAGTGACACTGAAGAAGACTAAAGTGACACTTTAATGCTATGTTACTGAGAGATGAGTCAAAATTATTTGTTTTGTTCATGAAACATGTAGGACTTTGTATTTGCCTATATTAATAAAATGTATTAATAATAATAAAAAAAAAACGTATTGAAGCAATTTCTTTCTTGCAATTTGAATTCCGGAAAAAGTGGCTGGTAAAAAATATAAGTGGCTGGTAAAATTGGGCATCCACCAGCCACTGTGGCTGGTGGACAAAAAAGTTAATTTCCCACCCTGATTGTATCTAAGTGAACTTCTGGAATTTAATCAAGGGTGGACTTCAAAGACACTGGTCACTAATCTTGCAGTTCAAACACAATCACTGTCTAAATACTGACCCTTAGCACTTAGTAAGTTTAATAATTTTTTAAATCATGTTTTTTAACTATAAATAATTCTTATTTACATTATTCATGATGTTAGCCAGAGGGGAACTGGCCCCCACAGTGAGTCTGGTTTCTCCCAAGGTTATTTTTCTCCATTAACCATCATCTTATGGAGTTTTGTGTTCCTTGCCACAGTCGCCTTCGGCTTGCTCACTGGGGTTATTAATACAATTATTATTTGATTATTTTTAAACACGATAAAGAATCATATCTTATCTAATTCCACAACAGGGCTCCAAACAAAAAAATCAATTAAGGAGCGATTGGCTCCTATAGGGGGAAAAACAGGCGCCAAATTTTTTTCTTCATTTTTAACTCCTTCCATTCCTTTTCGTCCCGCAGCTCGCTAACAGTGTAGTCTGTGGAGCATTCTTCGCAATTATGTGATCACGTGCATTTTTTATGCTTGTTACTGTCACCATGTTTTCTAACAGTCTCTTTTTTGAAATGGTTAGTTCCTGCAATGAACTCCGTTTTCCCCGCTATTTCTTTGATATAAACTTTTGTAATGTATCTCGGGAAATGTAATGCAAATTTTAAAATCAAAGGGAGTAAACTTTTACTGTCGCCAATGGCGACCTTGACAGAAATTACACTCACAAATAAATTTATTTGGTCACAAATGCGACCATTTTTAGTCGCAGTTTGGAGCCCTGCACAAGGATGATGATTTATCGACTTTATAGACATTACATTTTTATCGTCTGTTAATGCTGAACTACTGTAAAGCTGCTTTGAAACGATGTGTGTTGTGAAAGACGCTATACAAATAAAATTGACTTGACTTGACAATTTAGCATGATTACTCAAGGATAAGTTGTTGGAGTGATGAATGCTGTCGAGATTTGATCAAAAATGATTTTTTTTTCTAACAGTGATGGTGCTGTTTTTCACATCAGTAATGTCCTGACTATACTTTGTGATCAGTTGAACGCCACTTTGGTGAATTCAAGTACCAATTTCCTTCAGAAACAGCAAAATCTGTACATTATTCCAAACTTTTGGCCACCAGTGAGAGTGTGTGTATATATATATGTGTGTGTGTGTGTGTGTGTGTGTGTGTGTATATTTATATATAAAAAAAATATTAAACAAAACATTATCGGCAAGTTAAGCAGTATTAGGTGAACAGCTTCATTGATTATAGGAGTGATCTAATATACTGATCTCCCCACTGGGGAAATAATTATGATTATCTAAACTATGATACACCATCATCGGTTCTCTCAGGTAGACGCACTTCTAGAGAAGTCACTTCAGGTTAACGTTTGATGTTCTTTGAGAAGATTTGTTGACTCAAGAGTCTTAAAGGATCCAGTAATGATACCCCATTGTTTATTTTCAGTTTTTGCACACATCTTATTTGTTCCGTTTTAGCTAGACTCTAAAAGTATGAACTCGTAATTTTATTTTCACATTTTTGGTAATAAAAATGCAGCGGAAATGCTTCAGTACCAGATATATGTACAGTGGTGTTCTCATTTCTTTCTTACCGTTTACATCCTTAAAATGGTCTTTAAATGCTACGGCTGAGTTTCTAATCGCCTCAAAGCCACTCATCCACCCAGTATACCCCTTCATTCACACCGTTTATGCCTCCTCCATCCATCCCATTTGCCTTTTAGTCCAACCCATATGCCCCTTCATCTAGTCCAGTCGTCCAGTCTTTTTGTGAGTCTCGCTTGAAGCCAGTAACAGAAAAGACGATAATGGCAACATTACAGCTCAACTCACCCTTGGCTAAACCTTGCTTTAAAATCTATCCAGTCCTACCATATTACCTGTTGTCAATCCACCATATAATCAGACTAACTTTAGCTCTTTTACAATGCAAGTCTAAGGAAATCCAGTCCACTGACAATGGAACTGCGTTTTGATAACCAAAAATATAGTAAACGCTGTTGTTGGGGCATTTATAATTGTGCCACAAGGTACCCAGACAGACTAAGAGACTGAAAGAAAACGGGATTTAGTAAATGAAAAAGATGCGTGTGACGAAACATCTTCAGGAGCTTTTGTGAGATGATCATTGTCCCAGGACAGCTGAATATTTCACACGTAACAATGCCTGCGAAGAGATCTGGCTGGATAATTTTACTGGAATAATAGTGGGAGTGACATGGGGAAAAGTTCTCACAGGAAGGAGTGAGAGATGCCTGAAATCATGAGGCTTGAGAGGATTTTAGTTGTGTGTCGCATTGCTCATTTGCAGTGTATTTTCCATCCATGTTCAAAGTGAGCGGCACATTATGCAGTGCTTTTTCTTGTTGAGGTGATGTTTCTTCAGCATTCATTTTCGTGTGCCACCGCAATCAGAGGTGAAACATACAGCAAGCATCTGGGCGTCAGACTATTTAAAACTTGCACATTAGGATCAGTTGTTATTAATTATAGGACAGAAGACTAATTTAAGCATCTTTGATTGGCCATTGCTGTTTCATTGCTCAACAGACATGTCAGTGACTGGTTATAATACTCAACCGCTGCAAAAATGCAGAGTAAACAGAAACCATTGAACAATAGGAGCAGACTTATATTGAACGCTGTAATCGGTTTGATTTCGAGTCACTTTCTCAGCAAATCAGCCATCAGTAAGTTCCCGACAGGAAGTGCAGACATTTCAAAATAGTAGTCCCATGTGTATTTCGGGCTTGTTTATAATGAAAGGTCCCATGTTATGTACCTAAACATTTTTTTTATCCTGATCAATATTATTTGGAGTAACAAAATAAACAGAATCTGGGATTTCATTCAATTTGCATTCTTGTAGTGTTTGTGTCTGGGCCATCTAGTCACTGTAAAGAAAATTATGACACACATACTCACTCACTCACTCACTCACTTTGATCAAATCTAGACAGCATTCATCACTCCAACACCTTATCCTTGAGTAATCATGCTAAATTGATCATTTGGTTCTAGAAAATCACTTACTATTATATCAAACACGGCTGAAAGATATTTGGTTCATTAAATGAAGAATTGAACATTGTCTTTGTGTTTGTTTTTGAGTTGCAATAGACTGGCATGTGTTAAGGTCAATATTAGGTCAAAAACAGCAAAAATGAAACAGCTTTCTCTAGAAACTCAACACAGTTGAATGCAAATACTTCAAAATCCAGCTTTTGATAGGACAATTGAGGGACTCATACACAACTATTACACAAGAAGCAAACATTCACTGACGCTCAACAAGGGAACATATTACTATATTATATTTTATTTATACCAGTTATGTTGATTCTGAAGGGCAGTACAAAAAAAGAATATATATTTTAATCACTTATATTGTATTCTGAAATGGGGTGTGAAAACTTATGAGACAAAAGGAGAATGCAAATTTGTGCACTCAAATATACAGAATAATAAACACACGATTAATTCATTTATCTTTGTCTTTCTTTCCATCTTGTTTTTGAACAAAACCAAGCAATTCTGTGATGTGGCAACTAAAACAGCCATTTGGCTACTAAATGTTTCAGTTTGGGAGCCAATGTCTCCTTATGCAGAGTTTACACTACATGATTTTAAGCCTGATTATCGCTCGCCAACAGTTTTTTTTTTAATATATATTTTTTGGAGATTGCCGCCAAAAGCCTGAAATCAATGGCAAATAGGAGCTCGCTCCCGTGAGCGAAGATAACATTGTATGAATTATCAAAGACGCGATTATAGAGAAGCGTCAACGTGTCGCCGATGTTAGCGAGATATCTAGAATGTTAAATATCTGGACCTGTCTGCGACTCCAAATCTTGCAATGACCTACGTTGACCTACAGCCAATGAGAGAGTAAGAAACAGGGCACGGGAAGTTTCAGTGGGAGGAGTCCTGAACATCAACTGGCATGGCTGCGGTATCAAGAAAGTCTCATTGGACTGAAGAAATGGAGGAAAAGTTAGTGGAACATTGGCAGGAGCACCAGTGCATATTTGATGTTTCCTCTGAACTGTACCACAATCGGGTGGAGAAAGAGAGTTGGAGAGTAGTAGTAGTAGTAGTAGTAGTATGTTTTGTTTAATGCCATGTCAGCATTCAAAGCTATTTTCATGGCAAGAATTCAATTACAAAAATACAAATATCATATAAATACAATAAAAACAAAACAAATATAGACAGCAAGTCATGTTATACAATATATTTTTTAAGATTAACATATGATAAAAAATCCAAAACCTTTTCAGGCACAATCACCTTAAATAAGTCCTTTAACGAAGTAACTTCATAAAATAGCATTCTACTTGCGTTAAGACCAGGGCAATCTAGTAAAATATGTTTGACAGATAAGGGAATATTACAAAACATACATAGGGTTGGGTCTTCACCTTTAAGCAAAAAAGCATGGGTCAGATTTGAGTGACCTATACGGCATCTAGTGTAGACCACTTGATCAAGTCTAGTTTTAAAATTGATAAAAAGTCTGTTTGAAATTTCCGGATGAATTACATACAACTTATTGTTCTTGCACATATTCCACTCTTCTTGCCACTTATTTAAAATATATTGGTTAATAATCGGTCTGATATCTGAGGGAGGGATTTGACATTCATTAACTTCCTGATTAAGAGCTTCCTTAGCAGCTGCATCAGCTTGTTCATTTCCTGAAAGGCCAACATGTCCTGGAACCCAGCAAAAAATAATGCTGAAGACCTGATTTAGTAGATAATCTACTTTGGTTAAGAAGTGTCCATTGCTTGAAGGCAGGATTTAGTCAGTAAAAATTATAAAAAATTTTTGCAGAGAATTTTCAATATGCTCCAAAGCTAAAAGTAAAGCACGTGCCTCAGCAGAGAAAATTGAGCACTGTTTTGGAATACGAATTCCATAGCGTTGATTTCCAGTCACCATTGCTGCCGTTACACTGTTTTTCATCTTCGAGCCATCTGTGAATATAGGTACATGGGAAGGGAATTGGTTTCTTATTTCCAAATATTGCTGTCTATATACATTTGGATGGGTCACTCCTTTCTTCTGATGAGCCAAATCCAAATTGATATTAGGCTTCTTTAATTTCCAGGGAGATATAGAATTGAATTGTATTTGATTTAGAATGTTCAAATTTATATTCAAGTTCTCCAAATGAGGTTTAATACGAATACCAAAGGATCTGATACTTTTAGGTTTGCTCTCATACAAAGGAGTAAATTGTGGGTTGAAGATTGAAGAATGAGCAGGGTTGGTTTTATTTGCCTTTATTTTGACAGCATATTGGAGTGAGAGCTTCAATCGTCTGTTTTGAAGTGAAGGTTCATTGGCTTCAATGTACAAGCTTTGCACCGGCGAAGTTCTAAATGCTCCCAAGGTAAGTCGTAAGCCCTGATGATGTACTGAGTCCAGCATCTGCTTATATGATTCTCTGGCAGAGTCATATATTATGCTTCCATAGTCCAGCCGGGAACGAATTAGTGTTCTATAGAGTCTCAAAAGAAACATGTAATCTGCTCCCCATTTTGTTTTTGCCAGTACTTTCATTATATTCATAGCTTTAAGACACCTGTTTTTTAGTGATTTCAAATGAGGAATGAAAGTCATTTTGTTGTCAAAAAGAAGTCCTAAGAACTTAATTTCTTTAACAACATTAATCGGTTCTCTATTAATGAAGAGTTCTGGATCAAGATGAAGGGATCGCTGGATACAGAAGTGGGTACACTGTTTTTGATTTAGAGAATTTGAATCCATTTTCAACTGACCACTGATATATTTTGTGAATACATAACTGCAGTTGTCTTTCAATTGTACTCATGTTCTTCCCTCTATAGCAGATGCAGAGATCGTCCACATATAGGCTGCAGAATATATTAGATCCAATGATATTCTCAATGCTGTTTATTTTAATACTGAAAAGAGTGACAGAAAGAATGCTTCCCTGAGGAACTCCAATTTCTTGTTTGTGAGTATCCGACAAGGTGTTTCCTACTTGGACTTTAAAATATCTGCTAGCCAAAAAATTGGAAATAAAGATGGGTAATCGTCCTCTAAAACCCATGTGGTAAAGATCTTTCAAGATCCCATATCTCCATGTTGTATCATATGCTTTTTCCAAGTCAAAAAAGACAGCAACAACATATTCTTTTCTAATGAAACCATCTCTAATATAAGTTTCCAGTCGTATTAATTGATCCAAAGTGCACTTTCCACGTCTAAACCCACATTGATAGTCACTTATTTGTTTCTTCGACTCCAGAGTCCAAACGAGCCGATTATTTACCATTCTCTCCATCGTTTTACAGAGGCAATTGGTAAGAGCGATTGGTCGATATTTATTTGGATCTGAATGGTCTTTTCCTGGTTTAGGTATAGGAATTACGGTTGCTTCTTTCCAGGAGGGTGGTATTTGTCCAGAAGACCAGACAGAGTTGAAATTATCTAAAAGAAGAGATAATATGCTTTGGGGTAAGTGCTTTAAGAATTGATAGTGAATTTGGTCTGGCCCAACAGCAGTGTCATGGGAACATTTTAAAGAGTGTATTAATTCATCCATCTTGAAAGGTTGATTATATATTTCTTTGTTATCTGAACAGAAGTTCAATTTTTCCCTTTCCTGCTGTATTCGAATTAACTGGAACTCAGGGAGGCAGTTTTCTATTGACGAATTCTTTTCAAAAGATTCTGCTAATGTATTTGCTATATCCATTTCCTTTGTCTGAAGAATATCTATTTTTTTTAATATGTTGAATATTAAATCCATTTCCAATGCCCTTCATTTTGCGAATCATGTTCCAGATCCTCTTCATGGGAGTATAACATGTTAAACTTGATACAAATTGTCTCCAGCTTTGTTTCTTTGCTTCATTTATAGTTCTGCGAGCTTGAGCTCTACAAATTTTAAAAGATATAAAATTAGCCGTTGAAGGCTGTTTATTAAAAAGTCTTTCCGCCTTTTTCCGTGCCCCGATAGCTTTTTTACACTGCTCGTTAAACCAGGGGTTAGCTTTACAGTGCGATTTAGAGGATGTCTTTGGAATTGTTTCATTTGCAATATCAATTAACTGTTCAGTAAAAGTTTCTATAGAGTTCTGATTGTCTTGAGTTGCTGAAATAAATTTTTCATAACACATGATTTCGAAAGAAGGCCAATTTGCTTTTTTAAGTTGCCATCTTGAAGGTCTTTGTTGGACATCCGATTTGGGAAATGAGGTAATAAGTGGAAAGTGGTCACTTCCACATAAATCATCCCAGACCCGCCATGTACAATCTAAAAAAATTTCAGCACTGCATATAGTCAAATCAATTGCAGAATACGTGCCATGACCTAGATGAAGGTAGGTTTTGGTTCCATCATTTAGTAAACACAAGTCATTATTATGTATAAAATCCTCCATTCTCTTTCCTTTAGCATCACATCAATCTTCTCCCCATAAAGGATTATGGCTATTAAAATCACCCATAAGTATAAATGGAGTCGGCAATTGTGCTACAAGTTTGTCCAATTCTTCCAATGTAATAACTTCGCTGGGAGGTATGTAGATAGAGCATAATGTAATGACTCTATGAAAGGTGATACGCACTGCTACTGCCTGTATTTGGGTATCCAGTACAATGTGACTGTGAATAATATCCTTTTTAACCAAGACAGCTGATCCACCAGAAGGTCTTTGTGCATTTGGTCCATATACATTAAACAGTCTAAAATTTTTAACAGTCAGGGGATCATTTGGAGATAAGTGAGTCTCTTGAATACAATAGGCAAGGGGATTTAAAACAGCAGTTAAACGTTGTAACTCTGCAAAATTAGCTTTTAAACCCCGACAATTCCATTGAATTATAAGATTACTCATCTTCAAGTGGGGAGGATAGGTACAAGTCCTTTATTCTTGCACTTAGGGGAAAGACTACGACTTCGACTAGTCATAGGTTCTGACATTGACATCTTTTGGGATGTCATGTTTTGAAGTTCTATTTTTATCTTGGTTTGGTAGTCGAATTACTGTACTTTGAGATTTCTTTTTCTCTCTGGGTTCTCTTTCTTCCAAATGGGTATCTTGAGTCGGATTGGTTTGGATACATACATTCTTGCTTTTTTGTGGAGATGAATTCTTATTACTACTAATAACTTGAGGTTTGTCTGTAGAAATCCAAGTCAGTTCCGTCTGAGTACTAATTTCTCGTATATTTGGTTTGACCACAGCAGAGTTTTAATTTTTTGTATTTCCTTCTCTTTAATCCAAGCAGGGCATTTCTTTGATGAGGCTGCATGATCACCAAGACAGTTTTTACATTTAGCGGAATTAGTACAGTTTGTTTCATGGTCATCCTTACCACAATTGTGACAAACAGCCTTATTTTTGCATCCAGCAGAACCATGACCAAATTTCTGACATTTAAAACATCTCAACGGGTTTGGTATGTAGATATCTACAGTGACACTTAGGTATCCTATTTGAATTCTCTCTGGCGGGAGAGGTCTGTTAAAAGTCAGAATGTATGTTCCTGTTGGAATTATTTGTCCATCTTTTTTGATACTTATTCTTTTGACATCAATCACACCTAGATGATTCAGTTCTGAGGTTATGTCAGCTTCATCCATGTCTTGCAATTCTCTGGTGCGGATCACTCCTTTGCTATTATTCAGAGAAGGGTGACAGAATGCTCTCATAGTGACTCCAGCCAGATTTGTTGCTCGTAATAAGTTTTCAGAGTTTGCTTTCCGAGTGCACTCCACCAAAATTTGTCCCGATCGCAGCTTTTTAATATCCTTGACTGTTCCTGCTATTCCTGTGATTCCTTTCTGAATAGCAAAAGGAGACAGTTTAGTGAGAGGGTTGTCAATTGATAGAGACTCAAGTAAAATAAATCTTTGCCAATTTCCATCTTTTGAAGAAAAAAGATTAGTGGTTAGTTCAACTTCCAAGTCTTGTTCCAGTATCCGTTTTTTGGTATTTTGTTTATTTGCCATGTTTAGAAAGAATAGATTCATCATCTCTGCTCCTCACCCACCTCGGAGTCCAACAAGGGGAAGTACAGTGCCGCGGGAATCCACCGGATGTACACCAAGGATACAGAAATGATATACTTCAGCATATAAATACAAGATTTATACTACTCAATTGACCCTACGCCAGTGCCTTCTGGAAGAGGTGAAAACTAAATAGTTGGTTGTAATTCTGAACCAAGTCCAGGGCAAATCCTGACAAGCCGATTGATTGGAATGGGCCATTCCAACCTCTCGTCTGAATGAAGTAGGAGCCAAAGTGATGTGTTGGATATTTGGCGGCCGCAGCAGGCCAAAATCCTCAAGCACCAGGATCTCTTCCTCCACTGACACGAGTCGCAACTCACGGCATACAAGTTGCCCCATTTGTCGCCTCTTACGATCAGCAAGGGGGTGCTAGGGACCTATTCTACCCCGGCTCCCCACGGGGAAGAGTTGGAGAGAAGTTGCCAATTCTCTTGGACAGTCAGGTAAGTAAATAGGTAGATTTTTCAGTACGAGGTACTTTTTCATATTGTAACCAAATAAAATATACTCTGTATTATGTATCTCTGTCTACTCGGTTGTGAAATGTATTTTGGAGTCCAGGCAGTGTCGTCTGGGATTCGTCAATAGTGTAATGTTTTGTAATGTGTTCACCCCTGTCGCCGATTCATCATGTAATTTGAAAATGCTACGACTTCCACGACAAGACAGACCGTTGTGTAATATGAACGATACCACGATAGGACGTCTTTGAAAGTCATGTAGTGTGTAGGAGGCATTAATCAATTTTTCATTTTTTTTGTTTGGAGCCCTGTAATATCTAAAAAAAAAAAAAAAATCTCAAATGACACAATAATACTGACAACAATTTATATAAAAATAATTGTGATAATCATTTTAACCCTTATCAAATTGTAAATCAAATAAAATTCACGTTTGGTGTGAAAAGGCCTTCAGACTATTTTGTTTTCATTCTATTTTTTTTTTTTTTTCCTTTGATGGATGATAAACCAGGTTACAAATAATAATAGCATTGACTTACACTAAAGGAGACACACAAGCTCTATCCATAGACAAGAATATCATCATAGAGACTCGGCAGTGGATTCTTTTGACATGGGCCAGTAAGTTAACAACACAAACACCCTAGCTGGCCTAGCAACTACCCAGAACATCCGAGCAACGACGTAGCAACTACCCAGAACATCCGAGCAACACCCTAGCAACTACCCAGAACATCCGAGCAACGCCCTAGCAACTACCCTGAACATACTAACAACACCCTAGCAACTACCCAGAAATCACTAGAAATGCCCTAGCAACCACTAAGAACGCATTACAAAAGCACAGTAACACCCTGGCGACCACCCACAAAACCCAAGTATTGTTAGGGTGAATTTTTCATCAGGGTTTTTTCTTCAGACAATTTACTTATCTAGAAACACATTATACATGTTTTTTTATGCCTTAAGATTAATTTTAATGATCGGCGAGGCTGATTGATCGGACAATATTTAGTCATTTTGAGGCTAGTAACTGTGGCCTCTTGGCTGATAACAGAAATGTTAGTTCATGATTCACTTTCATTTACAAACAACATTGATAATGGATAGCTCACGCTTTCGGTGAGGTCCATCAGTACTCACCCCAGTCCTCGCTGGTCAACAAGTTATCAGCGCAGAAGCGGCTGTCCAGATCAGACAGCAGCAGCTCCGCGGTCATCATCAGCAAACACACCACCGGGAACAACACACTGCAGGGAATTACACTTGCGCTGACGAATTCACGTCCAGCGGCTGGATTACCACATCACAAACGAGTTCGTCAGTTAGTGAAACTTCCGAAACCATGAAACGGGTCACTGGATTTATTATATTCGTTTAAATTCGACTTAGTCCGTCATCGCGCACCACCACTCACTGACACACAGACAAGGAAATTAATTTCCTTAAAAAGTCCCTCCTCTTTTTGCTCTGCGGAGCCAATCGAAATGTAGAACAGAAAATTGGCAGGACGGCTCGCCACACGGATAACAGACCAAATTTAATTGGACGAGCGATAAACCAATCGTTTGACTGTCTAACAGAAAAGGCGGGTTGTAGTCCAATCGGCGCAGATAATTTTGAATGATTGATGCAATATCCAATAAACGACAAGCTATTTAGAAGTCAATGGAGATTGACAGAATTATTGACCAATGAATGTAGAGCTTGTAACGCCACACCAGTACTCTGCGTCGCTCCTTTGTTCCTAATGTAGTTGTTTTCATGGCGAAATTCGCTTTTTGCACAAAGTGTGATACAGTCATTAAAACCGAGTGAAGAGCGGTTTTAATTGGTATTAATTAATAAATTAGAGCTACACACACATAGAAGGATCCTGAATTTGTAACTCTTACACAACCCTCGGTTATTTAAGGATTGTCTTGTCACGTGGAGTCGAGCATGAGCACAGCAGCACATGTAGAATGCTTGACAGAAAGGGTGGGGGGAAATAACTTTTGCCCACAAGCAACATTTTACTAGCCTTATTAAAGCAGCTATTTTTTTTACCAATTAAAATATAATAAATAACTAACCACACAGGTGAGTAATATCAAAGGATTTAATCATGAGAGATGCAATACTTAACAAATGTTTTTAACTAAATTAAAAAGAACCCAGCCCTATTTGCAAATTGTGCTGTGCCTGGGCTCGTAAGTGGGTTACGCAATTGTTTTTCGGATCCCAGTTTGGGCCGCCCAGAGTTTTTGTGCTACTGTAAGTTTTTTGAAAATACTAGAAAGAAATAATGACAACCAAAAGAAAATAAAATAATTAATGAGAACACAATACATGAAACAATATCTATCTCCAAAAATGTAGAGGATGTTTATGCTATAGAAGTGTGCAGGACTTCTTCGCCCTTACTAAAAATCTAGAGATGCCGCAAACTTGCCACAACTCTTCACTTTTGCCAAAGGTTTGTTTCAGGTTCACCGCTGAAGAGCTGCAAACATTTGCAGCAAATACAAGCTCATTTGCATTCCATTCATTTAGTTATTTTTTTAAAAAAAAATGTATTTATCCTTTATTTAACCAGGAACGTCCCATTGAGATATGAGATCTCTTCTTCCAGGGAGTCCTGGTCAAGATGGCTGCACCAATAATTTCACATAAATACCACAATTACACATTTTAAACAACAAATAGTACAAAAAAAAGTATTATCCAGAAAATCTTTACTTTGTATTAAGTTGGTCACATATCTTTTTTTCTGCTAACTTGAGTTAGTTTACAATATGTCATCAGTCATACTCGACCTGGCCCAAGAGGGATTTGAACCGGCCATCCCCATCATGGGAGTCAGATGCACTTGCAAGAAGGCTTTAAATTCATGGTCTCTAGCCTCGGAGAGTGAGGTTTACAGACTGCACAGCTATACCAGTTGGTATGATGGCTATACCATCATACCAACTGGCTACCATTACATATATAGTATACACACATTTAGAAAACCAAAACCAAATATTTTTGTAGTCCTTTTAACTGAATGAAATTTTTTTTCTGACTCTCTAATCAATGATATTCATCTTGCATTCAGCACTTTAAAATCATTAAATATGCGTCTCATCTGAAACATACATCCGAGCCGGTCGATTGAAGCCACTGGTTTTTATAAGGCAGTAAAGATATTTTGCAGTTTGAAATTTAGAATTCTGTTGGCTATATATCCACCATGCCCTGTTGTAGACATGTAAATAACATTGCATGTTATTCTTCATGATTTGTGGATTTGTGTGACACGGCCCTCTAATCCGCAATCTGTGTTTTGTTTTGTGGACTACTTTTTTTTATAATGCGTAAGCCTATATCTCCAAAAGCTTAACAACTAGAAGAGTGCTGAAAGGTTTATTAATTTTTTGTCACAGCACACTTTTTGTCTGTCAACCCTTGTTAAGTTGGTGATAAGTCTGGAGCTTAAAAAATAGGTGCTCTTCAATTTTAATGGCTTTTTCCAGATAACACGCAGTCTGGGTTCATGCACATTCACTCGTTTTAGAGCCTGGTTTGTGAAAACATTCATAGTTACATTTGATCATGTTTGATTGTGTCTTATTGCTCGATCACATTGCTTTCTGTAAGACCATCCAAGACCATCACCACACGCTCCAACCAGAAGCCGTGGATGACTGCGGAGGTGCATGCGCTGCTGAGAACCCGAGACTCCGCCTTCAGAGCAGGCGACAAGGCTGCCCTAAGAACAGCGATGGCCAAACTGTCCCGGGCCATCAGAGAGGCAATGTGCACACGCCCAGAGAATTCACAGTCACTTCCAGGACAGCGGCGACACGCGGTGCATTTGGCAGGGCACCAGGCCATCACCAACTACAGGACAACATCAGTTGCCTGTGACAAAGAGTCAACCCATGGAAGGCTGCTGGACCAGACAACATTCCTGGCAGGGTGCTCAGAGGATGTGCAGACCAGCTGGCAGATGTTCTTACCGACATCTTCAACATCTCTCTGAGCAGTGCCGTCATTCCAACGTGTTTCAAGGCCACCACCATCATCCCCATGCCAAAGAAGTCTTCAGTGTTCTGCCTCAATGACCACCGTCCCGTCGCACTCACACCCATCATCATGAAGTGCTTAGAGAGGCTCGTCATGAGGCACATTAAGACCCAGCTGCCCCCCTCACTAGACCCACTGCAGTTTGCGTAACGTCCCAACTGTTCAACAGATGATGCCATCACCACAACCCTCCAGCTGCCCCTCACCCACCTAGACTCATACATTTGAATGCTGTTCATAGACTTCAGCTCAGCATTCAACACAATCATTCCTCAGCACCTGATTGGAAAGCTGAACCTGCTGGGCCTAGACACCTCCCTCTGCAACTGGATCCTGGACTTCCTGACTGGGAGACCTCAGTCAGTCCGGATTGGGAACAGCATCTCCACCACTACCACACTGAGCACTTGGGCCACCCAGGGCTGTGTGCTCAGTCCACTGCTGTTCACTCTGCTGACTCACGACTGTGCAGCAATGCACAGCTCGAACCACATCATTAAGTTCGCCGATGACACAACCGTGATGGGTCTCATCAGCAAGAACGACGAGTTAGCATACAGAGAGGAGGTGCAGCATCTAACAGACTGGTGTAGAGCTAACAACCAGTCTCTGAATGTGGACAAAACAAAAGAGATGATTGTTGACTTTAGGAGAGCACAGAGTGACCGCTATCTGCTGAACATCGACGGCTCCTCTGTGGAGATCGTCAAGAGCACCAAATTCCTTGGTGTTCACCTGGCGGATAACCTCACCTGGTCCCTCAACACCAGCTCTATTACCAAGAAAGCCCAGCAGCATCTCTACTTTCTTCGAAGGCTGAGGAAAGCACATCTCCCACCCCCCATCCTCACTACATTCTATAGAGGGACTATTGAGAGCATCCTGAGCAGCTGCATCACTGCCTGGTTTGGGACATGCACCGTTTCGGACCTCAAAGCCCTGCAGAGGATAGTGAGGACAGCTGAGAAGATCATCGGGGTCTCTCTTCCCTCCAAAAAAGACATTTACAAAAAACACTGCATCCGCAAAGCAACCACCATTGTGGATCATCCCTCACATAAACTCTTCACACTCCTACCGTCTGGCAAGAGGTACCTAAGCATTCGGGCCCTCACGGCCAGCCTGTGTAACAGCTTCTTCCCCCAAGCCATCAGACTCCTCATTACTCAGTACTGGACTGACACACACACACACACACACACGTGTCCAGAGTTGCACTTTAATTATTGTCACTTTATACCTTGCTGCTACCTCAATAACTGCTATGTCCATAGCATGGTATGTTATGTTTACATTTGGCATTTTTAGAAACTGCCATCTTTTTGCACTATTGTGTACTTGTCGGTGCTGCATTGTCTCTCACTGTCTCTCACTGTGCCTAATGTCCTGTTAATTTTTAGTAGTTTATTGTACTGTCCTGTACTTTTTGCACACGTTTGCACGTGCACTTTATATAGGTATGTTATTTAGTTTGTGTAGTCTCATGTGGTTCTGTGTTTGTCCTATGTTGTTTTATGTAGCACCATGGTCCTGGAGGAACGTTGTCTCATTTCACTGTGTACTGTACTAACTGTATATGGTTGAATGACAATAAAAACCACTTGACTTGACTTTTATAATTAATAATAACAAATACAGTATGAGTCAATGGAGTTATAATCACCTTATAATTCTAAAAACTGTCCACTTGGAGGAGGAACTCTAGGCTCAAATAGACCACACTGGTTTGTGTATTTTTTTTTTTCACAATAAAGTTTTTGTCTTTCAACCCATGTTGAAGTTCTTGAGTCATCAACTCACCAGAAAAAAAAATTCAGTGTTACATGCCTTGAGAGGTTGAAATCTTGAAACACACTGATTGTTCTCCTCTCAGCCTGCATTTACGATACAAGCTTTAGCAGCGAGCTAAAGACGTCCTGCAAATTGACCCCCGCTACCCAGTATTCTACTTGCAAACATTCAATCTCTGGACAACAAGTTCTGTGAGCTGAGAGCACAGATCTCTTTCCACACGAGAGACGAGGGACTGCTACGGAAACCTGGATGTCTTTGGGTTTCTCCGTGCACTGAGCGGACAGAGCGAAAGACCTCTCAGGTAAAAGCAGAGGTGGTGGTGTATGTTTCAGGATCAACAAATCATGGTGTGATCAGAGGAACATACATTTTATCAAGTCTTTTTGCTCTCCTGATCTGGAATTTCTCATCATTCTGTGTCGACCATTCTGGCTACTGAGGGAATTCACAGCGGTCATTATCACTGCTGTTTACATCCCCCCCACAAGCCGACACAGACTGGGCACTCAAGGAACTGTATGGGAGCATAAGTGAGCAGGAAACCACACACCCTGAGGCCACGTTCATTGTTACCGGGGACCTTAACAAAGCCAATTTTAAAACAATCGCACCAAAATACCACCATACATCAGCTTCAACACACGAGGGGACCGGGTTTTGGATCATTGCTATTCTCCTTTCCGGGATGGCTACAAATACCTCCCCCGCCCGCTTACAGGCAGAAACTGAAACAGAAAGCACCCACCCTCAGAACGATCCTGTGCTGGTCGGACCAATCAGATTTTATGCTACAAGACTGTTTTGATCACGTGGACTAGCATCTATGATGACGACATCGACGTTTACGCTGATAGCGCAACGTGTTTCATCAGGAAGTGCATAGAGGACATTGTTGTATGACGTTGTTGATGGGTGAACATCTGTAAAGCGGGTCCAGAGGGCATTCCGGGCTGCGTCATCAGAGCGTGCGCGAACCAACTGGCTGACGTTTTTACTGACATTTTCAACCTGTCCCTCTCCCTGTCTGTAGTCCCCACATGCTTCAAAACATCCACCATTGTGCCTATACAAAAGCAATCAAAAATCACTTGTTTAAATGACTGGCGTCCTGTTGCTTTGACCCCCATAATCAGCAAATGGTTTGAGAGGTTAATCAGAGATTACATCTGCTCTGTGCTGCCCATCTCTTTGGACCCATTGCAGTTTGCCTACCACAACAACCACTCCACTGATGAAACCATTGCATCTACAATACACACTGCTCTCTCCCATCTGGAAAAAAGAAACACATGTGTGAGAAAAAAAGTGTTTTCCTGACTGCTATTGGCCATGGACCAAAGACGTCCAGGCCCACATATGTAAAGGGTGGGTCTATGTGTAATCTGTTGGCGGGTAAATCTGCCATGATCTGTTCCTCCTGTCTGCCCCTCAATTTCCGACATATGACACAATTGAAAATCATGCTGCTAATGGATCTTTTCCCCCCAATGACCCAGTAACCAGCTGCCCGGACTGCACCTTCTGTGAGTTGACGCCCCTGGTGACATACCTTTTCGTGGTAATGCCTAATCAGAAGCTGTGTGACATGGTGTTTCCTAGGTATAAGGAATGGATGCATTTCTTCAGATGGTAACTGAGCTTTTGTTAACCTACCTCCTACTCTGAGGAGTTTGTCTGCATCAATTAATGGGCAAAGTTTGCTGAGCGGGCTAGACTTGTGGACAGACTGACCCTTTTCCAGACAGTGTGAATAATCGTGGCCCTTGCCTGCTTTAGCTGTTGTTCTTACTGATGCTTGTTGTAAATGTGCCAGCCATGACAATTATGTTCTGGATTATGACTGAAGGACTTGGTTATGTGTTGTAACTGAGCTAAGGCCTTTAACAAAGTATTCCATCTTGAGAATCGCTCTCTGTTTATCTCAATAGGTGGCGCAATTTCTGCATGTCCTTTTCTGAGCATAGTTTGCATGAACTCCACGTAATCATTTTTCATGTCTGTTTTCCTTTTCAGGGTACGTCGTAGTGATATGAGACTAACAGTTTGTTCTCTGTTATCAGGCAGACACTAACTAGGACAGCGAAATGGCAGTAGAGCTACCCAATTATTTGCCTCATCCTTGAAGAATTCTCTGTCCATGTTATCTAAGAAAGATTCGTCTACAACTGAAAGTGCAAGAGTATTGTCTTCACTTGTTTGTTTGAAAACACTATTCCCCAGGCTGTATGACACTTTTGTTCTCCCAATGGAGAGTCTAGGATCTTCCTTAGAGAGCATCTAAAATACAATTATTAAAGGGTCAGTTCACCCAAAAAAAAATTAATTATGTCATTCCTAACCCATATGACTTTTTCATCTTCACTCTTCTTAAGTCTTCTGTAGAGACACAATCACTTTATATAATGAACCGATTTAATTTAGACTTTTATAAATAATGATCAGTGAACAATGTTTACAATATTCAATTTTGGTAAATGGAAGCTCAAACATGCTTCCCGCCAGAAGATGGCACCCACAGTTGAATCATCCATCTATTTTCCAAACCGTTGGTCCAATGTGTCTACAGTTTAATATCATACAGGTATAAATTCCTTTTAAATTGATTAAATTGTATAATTAAGGTTTATACAGAGTTCAAGGTGAATCTTTTCATCTTACTACTGTTGCTGCTATTGCTAAATTTCAAATGATTACTAAACAGCAAGTTCAAACTATGCAAAAACGACAGCCCTTCCGGCGCACTCAGTGTCCAAATTCGCTCATTCACCTTCCTTCATCCCTTTCATGTGAACTATATTAGTGGACTAATGTAGGGAATAGTGAATGAGGGTATGGGGGTGATTTCGGACACAACCGTGAATTAATTTAATTAATTTATTAATTTGTTATCCTAATCTGCTGTTTCTGTCTCATTATAGGGTAGTGAACATCCTGAGCTTGAATTCGATAGGGATATTCCTTGAGTATTTTATTTGTGACTCAGTACATGGTTCACTAGTGATGAATTCCAATGAACGCAGCAATCTTAGGAAAAGGGCCCTCAAAAGAGTTGACACTTTTCATAAACCAGTGGGTCATGAGATGTATGAAGATACTGTTTATCTTAACAGCTCTCCTGTTAGCAGCCCTTCAGGTAGCATTCCTCCTGGTGGCATTTCATTTCTTTTACATTTTTCCTATACAGTTACTAGCAGAGCAGGGAATAACTCAACCACTGGCCAGGAAGGAGGCGAAAACTATGAATTGTGAGTATTTGAAAACACAGACATGTAATGATGCTTTTTAACTTAAAGATTGTGTTAATATCTTAAAAGATGTTAGCCAATTTCAGGGGTGACAATATTTTTGGCTTGTTTTGATACTATCAAGGGACCAAAAACAAATGACTTAAAGCTGCAGTGTATATTATCCTCTATAGCTATGAACAGAGCAAGCAGCAACCAAATGAGGACAACAACACCTGTGACACTAACAATTTTACCCATATAACATGTGCTAAAAGGTACTGCTAAACTTTGGCCTCTCCCACCAATTATCATTTACAGCAAGGAATTGCACCCCACAGTTTAGACGTGGAGAGGCAGAAGTCTTAAGCTGTAAGTATATACTGTGTCAGTTCACTAACACAACATTCAAATCTTACAGGTTTCATTAATTGTTTATACCAGTGCAGAGAATCAACCATTTTCCTGATTCAATTTTCAGACCTGCCAATCTGTATGCATTTTAATGTCAATATACGATGGTATGATCTGTCACTCTAAACTACGCAAAAAGCTGGTGATGCCATTTTGTTCAGTTGTGCATGTGCAGTACTCTAGTCTAACAGCAAGGCAGCAGCATCTAGTCTGCCGAGAAGAAGAGTTCGACCAATCATAGCGCTGGGTTCATTCCGCCAACTATCAAGCGGTGATGATTGACAAATGCATAATGTCAATCATTTCAAGAGATTGCAAATCGATAGCAACACGAAATAGGTTTTATCTCTCTCGTTCTTCCTCCATCTGGCTGATTCCTCAGTGAGGACGGTGCTTTTAACTCCTTTGCAAAGGTAAACAGGCTGGGGTGGATGTGGAAAGTTGAAATTGTGAACTGAGTTAACGCAGACCTGCCAAACTTGGGAAAATATTTAACGTTAATAATGTTTGCCTAACGTTACTTAATTTGTAAGCTAGCTTGCTTGTTCACCAGGCATTTAAGCTGGCAATGTAACGATAAGATATATACACGGACCGCGTGTCACAGATGGTTAAACCCGATTTTCCATAGTACCGTATTCATAATTATTATAGGAGCCAAACCAGTCAACGTAATGAGAGGAGCAGATCATGACGGGCTGGAAAAAAAGCGAGCGCATGTGCCGCATAAATTACGTTACCTAGAAAGTTACCGGCAGGTGTGTGTGTATGTGTGTGTGCCTTGCAGTTAAAATAATTATGATGTCAGATGAGGAGGACACTGACCAGGAGAGAGAGAGAGCCACAGACCTAAAAATAAGCAAAAGTTCCTCATAAAGTATCAGGAGCAATGGTTGTTTCACTGCCCCTCAAAACGGCCAAATCATGAATTTTGCACATTGTGCAATTACGATTTTGACATCCAAGGAGCTTCAGCTAATAATGTGGCTAAACCTCAAGTTAAAAAAGTCTTACATTCCTAGATATGTTTTTAATTGAATAGGCTACATATTTTTCCATTAGGCCTATAATATGTGTGCCTATATAAGCAGATTCAATTATTTATTAAATAAAATTGAAATCCTGAACAGAAACATTTTTATTCATAATTGACAGTGTTTTTTTTGTTTTGTTTTTTTAACATTATAACACAAGTTTCTGTAAATACTTTAAAATGCAAACATGTATTACAATATAAAACATACACTATTTCCATTTTTATTAAACAATTGAATGCAATTATGGTTATTAGTTTGTATAAGCACACATTCAAACAATGAAATATTAATCATGAAAAATATATACACTCACCTAAAGGATTATTAGGAACACCATACTAATACTGTGTTTGACCCCCTTTCGCCTTCAGAACTGCCTTAATTCTACGTGGCATTGATTCAACAAGGTGCTGAAAGCATTCTTTAGAAATGTTGGCCCATATTGATAGGATAGCATCTTGCAGTTGATGGAGATTTGTGGGATGCACATCCAGGGCACGAAGCTCCCGTTCCAACACATCCCAAAGATGCTCTATTGGGTTGAGATCTGGTGACTGTGGGGGCCATTTTAGTACAGTGAACTCATTGTCATGTTCAAGAAACCAATTTGAAATGATTCGAGCTTTGTGACATGGTGCATTATCCTGCTGGAAGTAGCCATCAGAGGATGGGTACATGGTGGCCATAAAGGGATGGACATGGTCAGAAACAATGCTCAGGTAGGCCGTGGCATTTAAACGATGCCCAATTGGCACTAAGGGGCCTAAAGTGTGCCAAGAAAACGTCCCCCACACCATTACACCACCAGCCTGCACAGTGGTAACAAGGCATGATGGATCCATGTTCTCATTCTGTTTACGCCAAATTCTGACTCTACCATCTGAATGTCTCAACAGAAATCGAGACTCATCAGACCAGGCAACATTTTTCCAGTCTTCAACTGTCCAATTTTGGTGAGCTCTTGCAAATTGTAGCCTCTTTTTCCTATTTGTAGTGGAGATGAGTGGTACCCGGTGGGGTCTTCTGCTGTTGTAGCCCATCCGCCTCAAGGTTGTGCGTGTTGTGGCTTCACAAATGCTTTGCTGCATACCTCGGTTGTAACGAGTGGTTATTTCAGTCAAAGTTGCTCTTCTATCAGCTTGAATCAGTCGGCCCATTCTCCTCTGACCTCTAGCATCAACAAGGCATTTTCGCCCACAGGACTGCCACATACTGGATGTTTTTCCATTTTCACACCATTCTTTGTAAACCCTAGAAATGGTTGTGCGTGAAAATCCCAGTAACTGAGCAGATTGTCTTTCTTTCTTGTCTCTACTCTCACGTTTCACACGTAGCTCAAATGTATGTTACCCCCAAATAAGGTAATGAACTATTTCATTGGTGGGGGTCCAGTGGAATGTGGTTTTTCTGGACCATATAACAAAGTGCTGAACAATAAACGTTGAAGAAGGATTTGATAGCATTGGGTGACTGTGTCATTTCTTTCTTCCTTCAGCTGAGCCGTATCGAGACGGGGATTGCAGATCAAGAAAATAAATTAAATACATTGGATGACAAAATTATCTAACAACTTGAAATTGTGGTGAGTATGGAAATGACCGTGTGCGAAGTGATGCAAAAGCATGTGAATTTAGTGTTACGCTATTGTGGTACTCAAAATATTTTCCCATGGTTGGCAGGTCTGAATTTTTAATTTTCACAACAATAAAAGTTGCAAAATTATTTCGCCAAGAATAATACACAATAGCAGTGAGGAAAAAAATGCAGCTTAATCTGGCATCAAACTGGGCAACTCATCGGGGGCCGGTTGCACCAGCTGTGCGTAAGTTACAACTTAGCCTAGTTTTGACGAAAATGGGCACAGATACCCCTTTTCCACCAAGGCGGTCTGAGTGCTGGTTCAGAGCCAGAGCCTAGTTTTAAAACTGTTAAAAGAGAATTAAAACTGTTTAAAAAAAGGCTTATAAATTATTGCATAGATATAATACACTACACATCCCAATTCGCCTAGTTATACTACGCCCTAAAAGTATGTACTCTATTTGTGAAGAAAAAGTAGATACATTTGAGTGTGTAGCCAAATATTTTTATTGGAATAAACTACGCATTTCTTAACATGTATTGCATTAAAATATAGTAAAGTAACGAGAGGAACGTCACCCAGCGTAACAAATTAAATGTACAGTTTTTGCATTAGAAATGTACTCGAGTTAAATTAAAAGTACCCACATTTAAATCTACTTTTAAAAGTACAAATTTTCCCAAAGAAATGGATCATGATGTGAAATTTTGGTAAGATCGCCCACCCCTAGATCCAATATACTGTTACACAACATGCGTTAACTTTCTCAACTATTTAAATTCTAAAACTGACCGTGTTTAACTGAATACTCGCCAAGAATGGCATTTTGACAATTTTGACATATTTGACCATTTAAGCACAGTCAGCCACTCATTTTGGTACTTGCGACTCACAAGCTGTTTGAGAGGTGGCATAATGTGTGTGTGTGCCCTAGATATGCTTTTAAAGCTGTAATTAATGGTAAGGCTTTCACTACTGTGATTTTATTCATGTTGTTTGGTGTCAGCTAAAAATGTTACCCTATAAATGTTAGATTTATAATAAATAACAGTAATTATTTGCCACCTTACTGTTGGTCACATATGTGTCATTGTAGCTTCTGTCAGAAGAAACCGCTTAACTGCTACTGCAACAGACCAAGAAATTGAACATTGGGTCAAAAGATGGCTGTCACTTGCTGCAGACAGGGATGGAGGCCGTCGGGCAAGAGAAAAAAATTAAGATGTTGTCTTCTCCTGGTTGTGACACTTGCTCGCCCTTGACCTTGTTCTTAATGTTTAGACCTTGTGGACCTTGGACTAATGTTTTCTTTGGACTGCCTTCTGGTTTGACCCCTGCCTGTTCAAAGGACTCCCCTTTTGCCCTGCTAGTTATCAAACTGTTGTATCAAATCTGAATTCTCCACTTCAAGACTCTGTTGCAATGTATTCAATTCAGTGAGAATATTTGAATATATATTGGAATTCTCTATGAATCTGATATATTTATATCATTTTTACATAATATCTGTTTTGTTTCTTGTTTTTGTTTTATATTTATATGTATTTATCACATTTTTATATTTTAATAAAGCAATTTAGACTATATGAGTATTTTCTTTATTGTAGGATAATTAGATGTGGGCCACATCTGGCCCAGATGTCAGACAACCCTCTGGCCCAAATGTCAGTCACTGCCTCAGATATTCTCAGAATATTGTCTCTTACAAAGTCCCTTTGATTATGTACATACATATATCACAATATAAAGAAAAACACGATATAATACATAAACTGAAACCATTTAAATGTAATCAAATGTCTTTGCATATTATATATATATATATATATATATATATATATATATATATTGTCAAAGTCATAAAAGGATTAAATGTCTTAAAATTATTAAAAGTATTAATATTGTTATGATTCTCTGTTGTTTTACCTTGTGTTTAGCCTCTGTCTTTTGTTTCCGTGAACTACATTCCCCATAATTCACTGCCCTCATCACTACCAGCTGTTCCTAATTGTTTTCACCTGGCTTCCATTGTGTTTTTTTTGTTTTTTTTTCCCCTCTAGTTCATTTTCCGGTTGATATCTTGTTTATAGACGTTTGTTTTTGTTTCCCAGTCTTGCCCTGTTCCAACGTTTATCTTGTATTTTGATTTATTTACGTATCATTAAAGTTTTCTGCACCAAGATCCCGCTCTTGTGACATCCTTCAAACGTTACAGAACAACTGACCATACAAAATGGATCTAGCAGCTTACTTTATTCAACTGAGCCAGGCGGATTTACCCATCAAAGAATACTCCCATCTTTTCTGCACTGTTGCCAGATAAACAGGATTTGCTGATTCCCACCTGAAATCCATTTATCGGATCAGGCTCACAGTAACCTCAATTGGAGAGAATACGTGAGGTTAACCCTTGGAAGTCTAGCCTCAGAGGATCCTCCTCTCCCTACCCCGATCCCATCACAGAGCCTGCGTTGCCAGACTCGTCCGTCCCAGAGCCTGTGTTGCCAACTGCAGTGTTTACGAACACGGAGTTTGTTCCGGAGTCTCTGCCCATGCTCACGACCACGGAGGTGATTTCCCAGTCATCCAGGACTCTTAGTCTCAAGCCTCCAACAGCTCCGCCCCTCAGAGTCTTCCACGCTCCAGCCCCTAGTCTGTGGACGCCTACCAGGCCTCCTTACCCAGTCCCTACCCTGAGGTCATCTCCTTTGTCTCATGGCCGCCCGCCTAATCTGCTCTTGTGTCCTGGGTCTCCTGGCCGTCCGCCTGATCTTATCTAATATTGATATTTTATTTTCACACACAAAAGTATTGATTAAACTAGATACGTAAAATTTGTTGAGACAAACTATAATCTTAGTTCGAAAAAAACTCATCTGAAAGTTTTAAATAGTTTTAAATGGTTGAAATTAGACATTTTCACAGGTCAGAAAAAAGCATGAGCATTCCAAAACAATTTGTGTCAATGTAATGTTGTCTTGGGGATTTGTGGGAACTTTGAAAGCAAACATGATGCCTTCGCAGGACACTTGGTTGGGAGTAATATTAATGGTAGCCAAGCTGTAGTGTCGTTCCAAACAGAATTTCCAATCAGATAAAATGACCATTATTTTTGGAGGTGGAGGGAGAAGTCTTTGAAGGGATTAGGGTATAGGGATGATCACTTCTGAATAGAACGCACCCCATAATTCAGACGAGATCAATTCTGTGACATCAGAGCATGCGTGAACCAACTGGCTGGTGTTTTTATGGACATTTTCAACCTGTCCCTCTCCCTGTCTGTAGTCACAACATGCTTCAAAACATCCACCATTGTGCCTATACAAAAGCAATCAAAAATCACTTGTTTAAATGACTTGGGCGTCCTGTTGCTCTGACCCCCATAATCAGCAAATGCTAATCAGAGATTACATCTGCTCTGTGCTGCTTACCTCACTTGACCCATTGCAGTTTGCCTACAGCAACAACCGCTCCACTGATGATGCCATTGCATCTACAATACACACTGCTCTCTCCCATCTGGAAAAAAGGAACACATATGTGAGAATGCTGTTTGTAGACTACAGCTCAGTATTCAACACCATAATGCCCTCCAAGCTTGATGTGAAACTCCGGGCTCTGGGCTTAAACAGCTCGCTGTGCAGCTGGATCCTGGATTTCCTGTCAGGCAGACGTCAGGTATGGGCAGCAATATCTCATCACTGGAGCCCCTCAGGGCTGTGTTCTCAGCCCACTCCTGTATTCCCTTTACACACATGACTGTGTGGCGACACATAGCTCCAATGCCATCATTAAGTTTGCTGACGATACGACGGTGGTAGGTCTGATCACTGACAATGATGAAACAGCCTACAGAGAGGAGGTGCACACTCTGACACGCTGGTGTCAGGAGCACAACCTCTCCCTCAACGTCAGTAAAACCAAGGAGCTTGTGGTGGACTTCAGGAAGAAAGACAGAGAACATAGCCCCATCACCATCAATGGAGCACCGGTGGAGAGAGTCAGCAGCTTCAAGTTCCTCGGTGTCCACATTACTGAGGAACTCACATGGTCCATCCACACTGAGGCCGTTGTGAAGAAGGATCACCGGCGCCTCTTCTTCCTGAGACGGCTGAGGAAGTTTGGAATGAACCACCACATCCTCACACGGTTCTACACCAGTACTGTAGAGAGCATCCTGACTGGCTGCATCACCGCCTGGTACGGCAATAGCACCGCCCACAACCGCAAAGACCTGCAAAGGGTGGTGCGAACTGCCAGAAACATCATCGGAGGTGAGCTTCCCTCCCTCCAGGATATATATAACAGATGGTGTGTGAAGAAAGCTCGGAGGATTATCAAAGACTCCAGTCACCCGAGTCATGGGCTGCTCTCACTGCTTCCATCAGGCAGGCGGTATCGCAGCATCAGGACCCGCACCAGCCGACTACATGACAGCTTCTTCCCACAAGCAATAAGACTTTTGAACACATGATCTCTTACGATCAGCGATCAGCACTGCACTTTATTAATCTTCATCTTATTATCTCACACTGGACTGTCAAATATATTCTCCACAATATAACTACTGCATATATATTTTTATATACTCTTATTTTTTATTTTTATTGTATGTGTATTCTATATTGTGTGTATTGTTTAGTGTACATTGTATATTAGTACTGTGTTGTGTAAGTATATGTACATTTGATATGTAAATTGTGTTGTGTAAATATGTTGTTTATTGTAAAGTGGTTTATGTCTCGTCACTGTCATGACTGCTATGTTGCTCGGAACTGCACACAAGACTTTCACCTGCTGTTGCACTTGTGTACATGGTAGTGTGACAATAAAGTGATTTGATTTGATTTGAGATGAGATATAACAGTGTGAGCTAGAACTGACTGAACTCTTTAGTTTGTTGGATGAAGCTTATAATTGTGAAAGTGAGTTATACACAGTTCCATCAGTCCCATAGTATATACAGCAATAAAGCAGTGTGTATATTTATAAGAATTTGATACACAACTGTATAATCAGATTATAGTGGTTATGACGGTTAGTTTTAAATTACTTGGCACTGTTACATTTATGATCAACATTTTTTCAATGTGTACATTGCATTACAACTCTCTACAGAAACACGACTGGAGATCAGTTTAATCACATTTTGGCTTTTTTTATATATATATATATATATTATTTATAAGTTATTGAAGCAATAATATGATGTCAGGAAATTGCATATGGTATCATAATGATGTGTAAAATTTCATGTCAGCTACAGATTTTCAACAAAAAATAAGATGAAAATAGAATTAAACAATTCTAACATTTAACTTGTACTTTGAAAATAATTGCCTGTCCATGGTAACATGTGTGATTTAAAAATAATAATTACTGTTTTATACTAATACTAGGTTAACATTAGGTTGATGGAGCAGGGCTCTGCATGAGTTTCACCAATCCCATCCATAGATGCAGTAAGAAACAATTAGTTCAATTCTTCAACAATTCAAGTGTTTGATGAAGTTAAAATATGTCATAATGTATTATTGTCCCTTTAAATATTTGCACATTCACACATTTATCACACATTTTATTTTCCAAATTTGTCTTGACAATAAAAAAACTGTGAAGCCGATTTTCTTTGTTTAAGTGTTATACTGTATATAGGCATGCAGCTTTTCTTGTGCTTAACATATATTGTGACATCTGAATCACAGGTGAACTGAATGTACTGAGCCAGCTGATTCAAAGATGAATGGTGCTAAATTAGTTCATTTAATTCTGGTTTTGTGTGTGTGTGTGTTCAGGGGGAGATACTGTATGCATCTATTGGTGAGCAGCACTGAGACAGACAATCGAGCAGCAGACAGTATGTGATTTACTCCACACTGATCACAGGCACAAACACGTCCCAATGCACTCAAAACAAGCCTTCAGTTTATTTATATTCACACTGATCACATTAGTGAAGTACAAGATAAGCGTGCTGTTATTTTGCTTATATGTAAAAGTGACTTACAATTGTTGCTACATTAAATACAAACAGAAAAAAAAAACTGAAGACAGCTTAAATAGGAAGAAAAACTCCACTGTTTCTTAGCTTTATTTCTCATGCTACATATATAAAAGTGAAAACACTGAGGATTTGTTCATATATTCATAAACTTTTACAATAAAACAAGTATTAAATGTTGTAGTTGAATTTCTTTCTGAGTCTTCGACAGATGAATGACTTCAAATAAAAGGTATATATAGTATGTAATAGAAATAAAACTCTTTTGATATGAAGTGTATAACCTGTAATACACAAAATAATCAGGGGGTGAAATTGGCGACAGTTGCGTATGTCACATCCACTGGTGCAGGAACAGCTGCCCTGGACTGCCTGACAAATTTGAGACTGGCATACTGCACCTGCACTTCCTGAAAAACAACAAAACATCCATATCAATATTATTCTGTGATAATGTAATACATTCAGAGCAGAAGAAGTACTGAAACATACTGTATAAATGAGGGCTGGAATCTGACCCCACATGACAAAAGAAGTCAACAAAGAAATATTTCATGACAACACCAAATAATCCAAAAGTATGTTGAAACGCTGCTGCCCGATTAAACCACATCTATCAACTATTAAACGCAGCATCCATCCATCCATCCATCCTCCATCCATCTTCAACCGCTCATCCGAAGTCGGGTCGCGGGGGCAGCAGCTCCAGCAGGGGGCCCCAAACTTCCCTATCCCGAGCCACATTAACCAGCTCTGACTGGGGGACCCCGAGGTGTTCCCAGGCCAGTGTGGAGATGTAATTTCTCCACCTAGTCCTGGGTCTTCCCCGAGGCCTCCTCCCAGCTGGACGTGCCTGAAACACCTCTCTAGTGAGGTGCCCAGGGGGCATCCTTACCAGATACCCAAACCACCTCAACTGACTCCTTTCCACGCAAAGAGCAGCGGCTCTACTCCGAGTTCCTCACGGATGACTGAGCTCCTCACCCTATCTCTAAGGGAGAAGCCCGCCACCCTTCTGAGGAAGCCCATTTCGGCCGCTTGTACTCGCGACCTAGTTCTTTCAGTCATGAACAGGCCTTCATGACCATAGGTGAGGGTAGGAATGAAAATTGACCGGTAGATCGAGAGCTTTGCCATCCGGCTCAGCTCTACTTTCGTGACAACGGTGCGGTCTGACGCAGCACAAGATTTAAAAACATTAAAGGCTCCGTGTAAAGCTTTTTGAAACCAGATTAAACAGCCCGACTTTCTAAACAGCAGAGACGAGGTAAACTGAAAACATTGTGTCATTCATGACGGTAATTACATTCTTTTCAATCCACACATCATCATTCTTATTGCATTGCATTTACTAACACTATCTGTAGAAACTATGACGCTTTGGCAGAAATTGTATATATTTGAAATAGACGTCACAATAATTTTAATTATATGAAATATTGTATATTAGGGAAATATAAGTCACTTTTATGGCAGTTGTTTTCATAGTCAATTCCATAGTTTGTATTGTAGAAACCATAATTGCATCTGGTATAAAGGAGCATGATTGTATGTACACAGGAGAATTTAACAAGCGCTTAAACCTGGACCCCCTTGAATTAAGGATGAAGCTTTTCATCCTCTATAAATATGTTAAGTTCTTATGAACTTTAATGGAAAAAGTTAATTCAATAATTAAGATCCTGATGAAAGAGAAATATCATTTGCAATTCAATAATATCACTATATACAATATAATCGACCGCCTCACCCCTCCCCACCCCCATTTGAGTTTTTGTCCCAGTCCAGCCCCGTTTACGTCACGGTTATTCCACTGTCTTAGTTATGCCATTCTTACGCCACTTTTCAGCCAAGTTTTCTTTCAAAGCACCCACCCAGTGTTACCCACCTTCAGATTTGTGTTTCCTTTCATACAGTTGCAGCAAGAGGATGGAGAACAACCTGAAATAGAAGCACATTTATGCAATTATGTGAAACATCTGCACACTCAACATAAAGTCTACATATCTGTATGATAGGAAAAACCCTTCATGTGAGTAAGACTTCTCTGCAGGGATATCTGTGTTATTTTAGGAGCTGAGAGGGTTCACGGTTTAATTACCTCGTCTGTGACAGAGGACACAAGTACAAAGTGTACCGCAAAACCCACAAACAACGTAAGCACACATCAAGAGTGTACTGCAGCCCACACTGTCTGATGCATCAGCGGAGCCCACTGCTTCAACATCTGAAACAAACAGCACAGGTATCTTTCATGAGACCGCTTAAAAAGAAACACCATAGCTGAAAAAATAAAAATAAAAAAATAACTGAAAACAAAGACTAGCCCACCCTTTATGACTAGTAACAGGAAGTCAAATTTGTGTGGTTATGTGTGGATAATGTAAACTAATCTTTTACTGTTTTAAAAAATAGACATTTGTACAGGTAAATACATTTCAAAATGTTTGCACATACATGGATCAGTAAGTATTTGCTAGGAAGATTGTCTTTTGGTAAGTTTTTGCCTCCAGTACAATGAGGTTTGGATTCTAATCCACCCTGATATAACTTTTGAATTGAATAAACAAAGACTGCATCTGGACATTAGTGCTTTTATACCATGAGCTACCAGGAGCAATGACCAATAAACATGTAGAGATACAAACACTAAACACCATCAGGGTAACACATGTGAAATATTTAAATAATGCAATAAACATGAACTAAACTACATTAAATATTAAACAGAACACCCCAATATACTGATATTAAAATAAGAAACAAAACTATTCCCATAAAATATGAAATATGATGTGTCATGCAGGGAATTCTGGGAATGCCAGAGTGTTGTTCTTTACCTTAATTTTAACAATAATTTACTGTAAAAACTACATGCACTCTCTTGTTGAACATAATATACATTTTTACTGTTAATTATACAGGAAAATCCAGGTTATACAGGTAATTTTACATCTAAAATTTTTTTTTTTACAAAACCTGCTCCTGGCCCATCTCATATGCTTTCTTCAGCGTGATGAATAATGAAAAGACTGTAAATGGTAAAGTTGGTAACTCTTTACATTAATGTTCCCTTTGTTAAAGGTTAATAAAGAGACTCATTAATGGCAAGGAGCCATTTACAAATGCACTCTAAATCACTAATATAACAACATCAATACAAATATCCACGCAAAAAAAAAAAAGGTGAGATTAAAGGGATGGATTATGTTATTTTGTGTTTATTCTCATTAATGTAATGTCTTGACTCACTTGTGTTGTCACTGTTGAACCAAAAGTTCTCTGCAAAAACACTTTTTATCTCTTCATGCGAAATGATAAATAAAGCCTGATGACCATTAAACCAAACTTTCTAATGTTGCCAACTCCTAATAAATGCGTCATATCTGTCCACTTCAAGGTACATTTTTAAAGGTTAATTACATTGAATAAATCTTATTAAGCAATTATAGCATGTGATATAAATGTTCTGACTATTTGTGAAGAATTGCATGAAGGTCATCCTTTTCATTCATGTTGTTATATGCACATACCAATGATTTATAATACATGTGTAAAGAAGTTATTAATCATTAATGAACCGCTTTATAAACTCTTAACAAAGGGAACATTAATGTGAAGTGTTACCATGACGTTCAGTTTAGAAGAGGTGGTCAAAGTTAATGGTTTGGGTTGTTTTGTACAATCTGAACAGTACTAACCTGTAAACGTGAGCCTGACTGCAGTCCCAAAATGCATCATTCCTCTGATACGAGCGGCACAGTAATAGAGCCCCAGATCAGACTCCCTGAGGCCAACGATCACTAGACTCACAGACTCGCACACACTGTCTTCTTCCAGCTGAAAGTGGCTACTGTCCTCATTATGATCAATGACAAAATGTTTTTGAATATTTCCTTTTGTTGCCGATAAAAGTAAAATCATCTTCTCTGATGTCAGTCGATACCAGGCCATAGAAGAGCTGGAGGTCATGTTACAGGACAGAGTAACATTCTCCTCATGTTGGGCACTCATATTCACAGTGGATGCACACATCAAATAATGTGTGGTGATGCCTAGCAAAAAGGACAAGACAGAAGATACACAATACAACGTAATCTTAGAATTCCTTATATCAGTTTCTTGCAAACCAATATTATAATATAGAAATATACCGAACAATAAATAAATTGATGATGTAAATATAAATAACATATTACACTACTAAAAATATCTATATAATTACTCACTGATTAAAATGAGCACATTGAGAATATTGCTCATCTTGCAATCTCTCTCTGATGTAGTTTCACTTATTTATAAATGCTTCAAACAACCACTAGCCAGTTCAGGTTCACACTTAAAAAAAAGTGCATGACTAGTACACTTTCACTGAAAAGGGAAAATGTGTTTGCTGTTGCATAGCTGCACAATTGAGTTTCATTTTTGAGGAATGAGGAAATCGTAGCATAGTTTGGTTTGCACGCTTATGACATCAGACAACAGACACACACACACACACAGGTTGGTTATCCTATCATTACAAGGACTCTCCTTAAACAAAGATTTTTATACTGTACAAACTATATATAATATCCCCTAAACCCAACACAACCCCTAAACCTTTTTGGTCCAGCTGACATGGTAAAATAAAAAATATAATTTTAGAGGAAATACACAAAGCAGTTTACATTTGAGCAGACTTTACTTTTTTGTAAAGACAGACAAATGCCAACTGTGTCCGCCCATGAGACCACATCAGGTCTATTTATATCCTCTGTGTCTGGCAGACCATGTTCCATGGCAATGTTGTGTAGAACGGAGCAGGCCAATATTATTTTGCATACCTTTTCTGGTCTGTATAACGGTGTACCACCTGATGTGTCCAAACACCGCCAGCGCACCTTTAAGATACTGTTTGTGCGTTCAATAACTGACCGAGATTTTGCGTGTGCTTCATTGTATGCCATCTCCTGTCGGCTTTGGGGATTTATCAATGGGGTCATAAGCCATGGTGTCAGGGGATAACCATTGTCACCTGAGTGTAGGGGAGGGAAAGTGTCAAATATTTGTCAAATGTTGTGAATAAATAAAATTGTACATAATTAGCCATCCGTCGTCTGTAACTGCACCACTGTCCAAACGTCTAGCAACTGAGCTGCTCCGAAGACTGAAACTATCATGAGTACCACCCGGCCAGCGGGCCACTACATTAAGTAGTGCACATTTAGCGTCACAAATTAGTTGCGCATTGATGGAATGATAGTTTTTCCTATTCAGACATGGAAATGCATCATGTGATGGCGCCTTGATGCGAATGTGTGTGCAATCAATTGCTCCTATTACGTTTGGCAGGTTTGCAATAGCAAAGAATCTTTGCTTCACCTCCAACTGATGGACGAGGTTATAGGGGAATTTTAGATATTGGGGCATTAGCCCCATTATGCAATCAAGAACATCTGGGATAATGCGACTCATGGATGACTGAGATATCCCTGACCTGTCAGCAATCTCCCGCTGGAATGTTCCTGTTGCCAAAAAACCAAGCACGGACAACACCTGCAAGTGTGCTGGAATGCTGTGGGATCTACTAGTTTGCCTTCTAAGATTGGCCTCCTGTAATGTGTGAAAAATTTATAATTCATCAAACTTTGTTAAATTCATGAGTTGCTTCTCAATCAGATGCAGAGAGAGATTGAGCAAGGGATGATCCACATTTCATTAAGGTGGGGGAGGTTGGAATATTAAATCAACCCAACATTTAATTTAACATACAGTACCCAGCATTTAGTCTTTGTACTTATTGAAAATTATAATTGCACTTCTGCACTGTACTGCATGAGTTGATTAGAAAAATGTGTTGTGTTTTCTTTGTGTTACTGATTTGGTAACAACCCCCCTTTCTTCAATCAATGGTATATTCCTCGCGTGTTGCACTCTTCAGTTTGCGGGAAGCACTCTGAAGAGGGGTATGTGTCTCCGTTAATGGATAATTCAAACAAGGTCTTAGAGCATATTAAATAGGAGTTATTAAAATCAGAACAAAATATGGTTGGTAATACTGTTGGTGACCCTGTTGCTTGTTAAATATATGGTTCTTCATGTTTAATATAGTACTGCATTGCTTTAAAAGTGCGATTGTGTCATATTTCTATGAACGGTATAACATTTTAAGTATCAGTTAAATGTCCTATGTTGGTTTTCACGGATATGAGGATGCTTGTTAATGTTGATCTTGGTTTCACTTAATTTCGTTTTGATGACATGAGTGGTTAATCTGTGCTGCACCGAGTGAAATGCGCGCCAGTAATCAGCGGTGCATTTTGGGTAATGTAGTTCATGACTTAAAGCATGTTATGTGTGTTAAGAATCTGAAACTGTGAATTGTTTCTTTGATATTGTAAGTTGCCTGCATATTAGAAATATGGGACAATGTACTAACTGAATGATGTATTTGCAGATTGTCAATCCAGAACAGATGATTGTAACACTGTCCCATTTTATGCTTGCAGGTATGATGTTGTATTCATTTTGTTTCATTATTGTTTTACTAATTTTCAGAATTCATAAATCGTATTAGTTCTACATAAAAAAAGTATGCCTTTGGTGTTATGCATTTTATTAAATGGAACCATTTAAAATACTGTAAAGAAAATACATCTTGTAATACGAGTTTGCGGGAAGCACTCTGAAGAGAGATTGTCAATCCAGAACAGATGATTGTAACACGGTCCCATTTTATGCTTGCAGTAAACACGCAAATGTAAAAAGGCATTGCTGGTGTTTCTCTTTATTTGGGGCTGATCCTGTGGTGCGTCCCGTACTCCACTACACTCCAATATATTGCATAAATGCAAAAGAACTATTTAACCAGTCATCATTCTCGGCAAGTCTGCGCGGTCTCTGAAAATACGCCTTTTGCACAGCGCTCTATCTGCCAAATCTAGCAAAAGCGCTATATCAGCTATCGTAAATGTTTCTTGTTATGCCTGATTTTGGCCATTTTATAAGAAACAATTTCCGTAACAATTAAGGGGCTATTAGTTTGCCCAGCCCTATTGAAAGCAATTCATTATTTGATTAAAGTGTTCCGTTTGCAGATGCTATTACTGGCTCTCATAATAAAAGTAAAAAGAAAAAACGTATAATATTTTTACAAAATGCTGTGTAAATATGTACCCGATTAAGGTGAATTAAAATGCAGCCTTATTAATGAGCAAAACGTTTGGATGTTAAACGCACCATTTACGCGTGGCTGGGAGCAGGTGTAGATTTCTTTCGTACCAACTAACATTTGGAAAATACGAACATTTTAATGAATCCGAAAATTTACGCCAGAACCACTTTACACACGATTTACACAAATCGTTCTGCTTGTGTTTCATGAATGAGACCCATTGTGTGTAAACTCACTAATATTCTGGAATTCAGTTGTTATTTATTATTTATATAACCCAACAATTATTTATAGATGACTAGTTTTCATTATAATATGATGAACAATATTAGTATCATTACTTTGAGAATTTGTTGTATGCAGTGTATTGTTCACCATGTTGCAAAAGACTGTATTTTATGAAAGCATCATAGGCCACATTCATTACAGTATTGTAACCGTGAGCATAGAAGGCACGGCGGCCCCTCGGCACACTAGAGCAGAAGGAAATAAACATTGCCGTCTAGCAAGCGCTGAAACTTTGCTTGGTGCATAATGTTAAACATTGTAACATTCACCTCTTTGCAACCTGAACTTGTTCAGAACGTTAAATCATTGTGACACTTCACTAAAAACAATCTAGACGCACTGCAAAGAAACAGAACACAGGTGTCTCGAGATGCATTGAGACCTGAAGTTCTTTTTAGCAGACGCAGGCAAAAAACACGTTCGGTATGAACAGCCCCTAACTCATCCATTCACACGTATCTGTGAGTGAGAGGTCATGGGCAAAACAAGTTTGGAAGGCCAGTTTATTTTTTCATAAATTTCAAACCCGAACTAAAACTGACCCAATCCGTTGGACGTCTAACATGAACAGATCTGAGAGCGCTGTCAACTGTGTATTCACACGTGACAACAGAACAACATGTGACAGGCCACCCCTCAAGCAGCTTTATGGAGCTTTCCTACCGGGACGGAGCCCCCCCGATGTCTGTGGCGAACCGCTACTGTTCATCACCATCTACATGCAGTTCAAGTGGATTTCATGATTTGTGTTTGCAGTGTTACAGCTTGTGTGTTGGCAAGTTTGAGCACATCAGGACATCATTTACTTAATTGGTATTTTTTTGTCTTGTTGCAGTAAAAATATCAAAATATTCGTAAAACAAGATACATTTACTTGACAAGCAAATGGCACAAGATATTTTCCTTTTGAACTAAGATTATTTTTCTTATAACCGCTTGAAAAATATTTGTTTAAGCATAAACCCCCCTAAATTTAGTTAGATTTATCTGAATGTGTTGGGTGTTTAATAAAGAGTACATATATAGGCTGATTTACTTAGTATGTGGGATTTTAATCAAATATACATTTTCCAAGAAAACATCAATTCACCCAATTGAAATCAATGTTGTTTCATCATCAGGTAAGCAAATCAATTAGATTGTTTTTATGTTATTTTTCAATATATGACGTAGATTCAATGTGACTTCGATGAGCAAAAAGATGCAGAATCAATGTTGTTTCAATGCAGTGAGATACATTAATTCTACGTTGAATCAATGTCGGTTTGCTATCTGGGGTATTATCATAACTAACGATTTATGGATGAATATATAAACCAAACCACTGCACTTCAGTGTTTCCGCATTTGTTTTTGGGAAGTTTCAGGAACAATTGCTAAAGATTCAACTCAACCCAACATTTGGTTGGATCATTTATAAAGGAGGTGTGGGCGACAATCTGAAAGCCAAAATAATTTGTCGGCCGAGAGACTGAGCAGGGGAAACTAATTTGCCAGACGCGCTTGCTCAATGATCGTGAATCCAAAGACTGCGTTTTGTAGATTTATTTGCGTTAGAAACAAACAAGGTAGTGTGTCCAATACATTCCATAATTGTTTCCCTGGTATACAAATGGTGTCCAAACGGCATTAAAACAGCGTTAGAAAGGTGTTCTACAGCGGTCAACAAAATAAGACTTCCCCCGTCACCCCCTCTCTCCCCCCCAAACCACAAGGGTGAGAATATGATATAGTCCTACTTCCTCCACCTCCACCAGGTGCTCTAATTACCGTAAGTGACCAAGAAAATGTGTTCAGAAAATAGAACAATACCAGGCTCTTACAGGAGGTGTGTATTTCACTGGACCAAGGATGCTCAGAAAAATGACCAACAATCACATGACCTGCAGCAGCATATAAGTGTTTCATAGAAAGAGGAAGAGCAGAGAAATAGAGGAACAGGTTTTGAGAAAGAGACATCAGGAACATTATAGCAAGGACACATATTATCTGTAAGACTATAGTATGAGGGACATTGTTTTACTCTATCTGTGCACATATGGATTCAGTCTCTCTGCTCTTGGTGGTATGTTTGTGAACACTACAGTGTATACACTTTATTTACTGTAGCCTTAACTTACAGTTATTTAGCAGGTGACTTGTTATTACTTAATTTCTACTATTAATACTTGTAGAATTGATGTGTATCTGTCAGCTCTCCAGTACCAGCGAGTCCGACCCAATGGCATGGCCATTCTTGCATGCGGTGAACTGAAGGAAAGTAAAGTGACCTGGAGTAAAGATATGAATGGTAGTCAGGTGTCCATCCTCACGACCGATAACAAGGAGATCGTCAGACACATGAAGAATAACAGATACAGCTCGTTATCAAACCTATCTCTGATTATCTGGTTTGTGTCCGTTGGGGATGAAGGCCTATATTATTGCAATGGGATGCCGGTGGCATGTCTTGCAGTGAAACCAGGTAACAATTCAAATCCTTCAAACATTCCTGATCATTACAGGTCTTTCTGTATGATGCTTTCATATGTACATCAACCTGTCAGATGCATTTGAGTTAACTGAATGAGTCTTTGGCACTCAAACAAATCCAAAACAAAACTACTTTGGGTAAGTTTTAGTACGCAAGGCCTTTTGACAAATATCAGGGAAATGTTATGTTTAATGTTTGTGAACAACACTGTTTGAGCTTCATCAGCAGAGTTTTAGGATTTTATCAGCTAATCATTTATATATATATATATATATATATATTAAAAAAAAAAAAAAAAAATCAATGGCACGGAGGGGTGGAAATAACACTAAAATGTCTTCAATCATACAGTAAATTACATGCTAGCAAATAAAAAAAACTGCATTGTCATATTGTTTTCTTTCTATTTAATCTACAGTGCATTCAAAAAGTATTCAGACCCCTTCATTTTTTACACACTTTGTTGCATTCACGTTTTTTTTCCCACATAAATCTACCTCATAATGACAAAGAACAAAACAGATTTTTGATAACATTGCAAGTTTGATAAAAAGAAAAAAAAATGGTCATATCACACTGATATAAGTGTTCAGACCTTTAACTTACTTAAAGCACCTTTGGCAGGGAAACAGCCTCTGTGGCTGTGAGCACAGGCAGGGACAGTGGAACGACCTCCGCGGTCATGAGCACCGACAGTGACAAGGACACAATCCTTTCTCTGAGGTCTGCAGTCAGTTCCTTTGACCTCATGGCTTGGTTTTTGCTCTGATATGCATTTTCAGCTGTGTGACCTTATATGAAACAGGTGTTTTTCTTTCCAAATCATGTCCAATCAATTGACTTTGCCACAGGTGGTCTCCAATCAAAGTGTAGAAACATCTCAAAGACGATCCAGATAAATGGTATGCACCTGAGCTAAATTTCAAGTGTTATAGCAAAACCTCTGAATTCTTATGTCAATGTGATATTCCAGTTTTTTCTTTTTAATAAATTTGATCAAAAATCTGTTTTTTGCTTTGTCATTATAAGGTATGGAGTGTAGAATGATGTGAAAATAATAATTTTAAGCATTTTAGCTGCAACATAACAAAATGTGAAAACAATGAAGGGGTCTGAATAATTCATGAATCCACTGTATTCTATTCTGCTGTCTCACCTAAAGTTCTGATAAAACATCAAAAAGATAAGTCAAAATCAGGGTTTCTTTTCACATGAAATCTGATAAAGGTTAGATTAGTCAGTGTTGCTGATCATTTTAAGGTAATGAAACAGAATTCACAGATCACCCTTCTGCACATAAAAGACATTTAGACAATAGAATTATCCAAAATATATTTCATTTCACAGATTACTGGAAATGCATTTAATGACTCTATCTGATTTTCAGCTGATGGACAAGACACAGAAGATCTGACTAAATGTGCCACAGGTCAGTGATAAAGAGAAGGGTCACTCTTCTATATAAATTGATATTGAACTCATTTTTTCCCATGTTACACAGATTTTATTTTTCATTTTTATTGGTGGAATTCATAACCACAAACTCCAGTATTTACACATTTTCTGTATATGTTTCTCAATTATGCATTATGAAATTGAATCATAATTCCACCATCTTTCAATTATAATTTTTGAGTACATTAAGGGGTGAACTCACTAATGTGATGCATAACTAACTGAACTACTTTCATTTCTTAAATAACACTGTTCTTGAGGATTGAAATGGCCTCAGGGTAACAAACCCATTTTATTCACATTGCAAGCATATGGCAATAAAAAGGTTTAGAATATTTTTTTCATCCATCAAAAATATGATTTTTAATATGATGAAAGTCATAATTAATCATGACATTAGAAAGTAAACTTAAATCATTTAGTCATATTAATACATGATTTGTATGTTATGATGAATTGCATAAATGTGTTTGTTGCCTAGAAACCTAATGAAAGTATTTTTTTATTTAGATTTTATTTTGTACTAATCATTATTAAATGATCTACCTATCTAAGATAGATTTAGGTATCAATTTAAAATCATTTATATAATAAGTATCTAAGAATATGTCAAGTCAATTGGGCTGCGCTAATATTTAGTGTAATAAAATGTATTTAACAGCGTTGTTTTGTCATTTAGCATTCTGACATCTACAATTCAAGAATTTTTCACAACAAACATTTAAAGAAGTAAAAAATGTCCGATTCCTTTATTTTCATTGTAGCACAATATAGTAACCTAAATAATTATATTATAATGTTTTTCTAAATGATTGTTTGTTTTTTGTAATGAGATCAAGTTTTATGCTAGAAAATCTAAAATTTTATTATGTTGGCTTGAATAATTCATTATCAGGGCTGTCGATATAACATGTTAATTTAGTGTGATATATTATATGAAAAATAACATGTTAAAAAGATTAACACAATTAATCATTTTAATCATGCCCCTGGCCCATATGTAAATTTCATGATAAATGATGTTCCTACCTTGGAGCAATTCAAGCTTGATGTACAGGAATGTTTTTGCAGTGGTTGGTCAGGGCAACTCCAGCTGTACAGGAGAGCAACAGGCAGTAAAGTGTATTTGTAAAGTGCTTTACACAACACATCATTTCAAAGAAGCTGTACAGAAAATTAAGCAAATAAATGGGATTGTAAATTGTGTAAACAGCCATGATACTACACCCCTGGAGTAGATAGAGTCAAGGGCCTTGCTGAAAGGCCCAACCATGGTGTCTTGGCAGTGTTGGGGCTTGAACCCCCAACCTTCTGGTCAGTAACCCAGAGCCTTAACCACTGAGCGGTTCACATAGATGCAGTTGTCCTTGTTAGTTGGCTGATGAAGGGTTTTGTTGGCAATTAATTGATAGTCTGTGTATTCCATTCTAAGAGTGTAGTCCATCATTAGACTGAGGTGATGCAGACAGAGATGAGTGAGGTGCAGGTCATTTCAGTGATGTGCTGTTGCACTTACAGACAGAAGGGCTGTACAGAACAGAATTCAGGGAAAATGCTCGAGACACATTTTTCAAAGTTTTAAACTACTCTTAACTTGACACGGCATCCTAAAAAAACTGCGTTTATGACTAGAGACGCAACCAAAGAAAGTTACTTGGAAAGTGTCTGAAGCATGATTATACCAACAATAAATAAACACAGAGATGTTCAATCATATGGAAATAAAACAAACTATATTCTGACTTTTGAAGACACTTTTTGTATTGCCTAAATGTTTCTCTGTTGCCACAATATATGTTTATAATATAATGTAGTTTAATTTTCTGAATTAATTATAATATTTAATCATATTTATCATATATTATTAATTATCATATCTAAAATGATGTTTATATACTAATACTGTCTTTATTATCACATCGTGTATTTCAATTAAAAATTGTATTCAATTGAAAGACCTGGTAATTATACTAATAATTTAAATAAAAATAGTGTTGTTCATGCACACAAAAGTATTTATTAAATTATTGTATCATTAAAATTTTTTTATCTTATATAACCACATTAACAGTAACCCTAATATGCAATAACCCTCTCAGTCAACTTAAAAATAAGCAGTGCACTGGCCAAGGGCAAATAATGTCATGTTTTTGAGCAGAAACAGTATTTATTTATTTAGTTCCAGTTCTTGGGTTTTTCAGCCTCCTTTCCAAATGGTAACTGGTTAGACTGAAATAAAATAATATTTAATAACATCCTTTTTGAAATGACAGTACTCTATTCTAAGGGTGGGTGGCATACCAGTTACAGTGTTTACAGACCTCACAAAAGAAAAAAGGCACCTATTTTTGAAAAATAAGCTCGAAGTAAAGGACTTACTGGCCAAAAATAAGCATAAATTAGCGATAATTGTTTTTCCTATGTGGGGGAATTTTCAGAATAGAAACCATAACAAGCATTGAATATAGTTGCTTATATAAAGTAACGTCTTTACAATAAATCTATTCTTAACATTACATATATCCCCCAAAATATTTCAAATATTAATTTGGTCCCCTAAAATCAGTTAATAGACAAAATGTCTCACACACACTTCAGTGTCCTTCAGAAGTGCATGCTAATGTTGTACTAAAACAAGCAACAGGAAGTGGTGTAATTCCAAAAAAACCCTTTGGTCTTTGATTTCATGAACAAAATGGTCGGAACAAAATTAACCAGTTATTAACCAGCATTGCCAGGATTTAAAAATAAAGTTTTCACTCCAGAACAATTGCAAGGGATTTTGTTCCTGTTTTTGGTGACTTGAATGAAAAAAACGTGTTCGTTTCTGTTTTTTTTTTCGTTCCTTGAACCGTTTGTAGTCACTGACACAAAGTCACCAGACACATCAAACAGGTGAAGAAGGCACTCTTCACTGGATTTTATGTTAACTTCCAAAAACTTTTCAAGCTGGTGCTGTCATTGTCAGCGGGGACCACATACTGTACAGTGTGATGATGGCATATGATGCCAGGTTCAAGGAAAGAGTTGGATTTTCAGCATTCGGTAAGACAGAGGTTATTGTTTATTATTCAAGTTGGCTGCCATGGTGATGAAGAAGGAAATCATGCAATATGCCTGCTCGATTTGTTTAAATATTTATTAACATGGTGAGAATAGACCTCTATGTGATTGTATACAATAACAAATATTTCCTTTGGAGTGTTTTTTTAATGGGATGCAAATGTTGCACAGATGGTTTGTAATGTGAAGTGGCGTTTGTAGCATGTATGATTTTAATGTGGTCTGATGAGGTCTAAAGTTGTCTGATGTGGTCTCTATTGGGTCCAATAAGGTAGAATGGAGTCAGATCTAATAGGGTCTGATGTGGTGTTAAGGGGTCTTATGTGGTCTGATTTGGTCTCTAGAGAGTCTGATGAGGTCTAGTGGGGTGTAATGTGGTCTATAGGGGGGTCTAATGTGGTGATTAGGGAGACTGGGTGTGCTGACAAACTCTTTGCCACCACAGAAAGGGGCAGTGGATGTTTTGTAGGATGGGCTCCTCATCAACGGGGCAGGGGCACGAGCCCCCAATGCCACCTCCTCCCTCACCGGATAAACAGATAAATGTGTAAATTTTCTAGTGATCATGAGCAGTATTTCGGGAAATAATGGAGAAGTGTGTTATAACTGGGCATATATTCAGACGTGTGATGTATTCACGCACAGGTTTTACCATTTTAAGATTCAAGTGTCTTGATCACAGAGAAGTGATCTGTAATTGTAAATATGAAATTGAATGTGAGATAGATTTTTCTTCTACTAACAAACAGGCCTAGATTCATTTAGAAAAGAATTAAGCATTAGCGTTTCCTACTTTTCACTTCCCATTCATCCAAGATTGGTTCCACCTTATGTGAAAGGTGGAGTGCCGCGCCACTGGTTCACTGGTTCACTAGTTCACTGGTTCACAGGTTCACTGGTTCACTAGTTCACTAGTTCACTGGTTCACTGGTTCACTGGTTCACAGGTTCATTAGTTTACTGGTTCACTAGTTCACTGGTTCACAGGTTCACTAGTTCACTGGTTCACTGGTTCACAGGTTCACTAGTTCACTGGTTCACTGGTTCACAGGTTCACTGGTTCACTGGTTCACTAGTTCACTGGTTCACAGGTTCACTGGTTCACTAGTTCACTAGTTCACTGGTTCACTGGTTCACAGGTTCATTAGTTTACTGGTTCACTAGTTCACTGGTTCACAGGTTCACTGGTTCACAGGTTCACTAGTTCACTGGTTCACTGGTTCACAGGTTCACTAGTTCACTGGTTCACAGGTTCACTAGTTCACTGCAGATTTTATGGGTACATTTGCAAAATCCCTGATGTGTGTTTTAAATGTGGTCACCGGATAATAACATTACTCTTCAGTGTCTGCTGATCTAACACAAGGAAAAAAGTCAGTAAAAGTCAGTAAAAGTCAGTAAAAGTCAGTAAAGCGTCATTAATGGGAAGTTGTGTCATCCTGGTTTATTCCCTATTTATTCCCCTTTTAAGTTTTTAGGGAACTGAAATCAATATAAAGTATTAGTGCATATCATCATATACTGATCCATGCTCAGATTCACTCTAAGCATTTATTCAGATCAGATTTATACAGTCTGGTAAGATCAATGTTGACCAAAAACTAGGGCTGTAAAAATGCATCTGACAATTAGAATTCAACACGTGGATTATGGAATTTAATTATTCATATATAGTTTTATCAATGCTTCAATATAGTGTAAAATGTCTCTCCAGGGTACTTTTGCAAATAATTATGAATCATACCAAATTCATCGATATGTGAGCAAATTAAAGGTGCCATAAATGACATGCAGAAAATGCTACTATTCCCAATCAGATATCACTGTGAAATAGGTGCCATTAAATATCACACCTGTCTCTGTCACAGCCCTAGGCTCGGTAAACAGCGGTGAAAAAGATCTCCGTGGGAAGATCGTATGTTTCTGCTTGTCAGTCATTGTGCATATCACAGGGTATATACAGTATGTGCCGGTGCAGCTCCCCACCTACATCTACTCCAATAAAACAGTCTCCAGGTGTGTCTGTTTGTGTGCATGTGTCTTTGGAGTGCAGAGATTTAGAAAGAGGGGGCGAGGCTAATTCAATGGTGAAGTCTGGTGAAAGTTCCAGATCGGCATAAATCACTTACAGCACCCAAGTCTAAAGGTTTTCTGAACAGCATGTAGGACAAATAGAATTAAATTGAATTCAAACTTCTGATTGTCTCTGTCCTTTCATACATCTTATCTGCTCTAATACCAACTCTAATGAGTTATCTTTTGCTAATGTTCAGGTGCTGCTGGTCAAGTGAATGTGCTGGCAGGAGTGTTGGCATTTGGAGGTGTTGGACTGGCTGCTCTGATGTTCCTCATAGCAACTGCAGCTGCAGTGAAAGCCTTCTGCTCTACGATTGCTCACACTAAAGACCACACACACACAATACAGACTGATCAGGATTACATTAATCTGAGAGAACAGGAATTCAATTCATCTAGGTCTTAACTAAAGCTGAAATTATTACATTTGTACATTTTTGCACTATTTAGTGGTTTGCTAGGACAAGTATCAATATTAATATTACTCATATTTGGGGTTAGTGATTTTAACAGATCTTTAAATATGAAACTTCGACATGTAACTCATGTGGCACTGCTTATGCTACTGACGTAGTTATGGGAGAGCAGAGATAACCGTGATAACACTTAATACATGTAAAATAATAACTCAACACACATTGCACTCACCATAGCCGTTTTAGATCTGTACATAAACAGTTCAGTCCTCTACCTCCCGAAATATTGAATCATTTTAGTAATATTTTCAGTCTCAGATATTTTTTTTAAAACATTTTTTTTTTTAAGTGAGATGAGAAAAAATGTTTTCCTTAAAGTTGAAGTGTGTAACTTTTTCATTGTTAAAAATGTTCTCCTATTCCAGCTTGGTATGCAGAGACAATAAGCAATTTGCTGGTTAATTTTCTCAAAAACTGTAGTGCTATAAAAATGCCTTGTTTGAGTGGCCGTCCAGCCTGACACAAATACATTGATTCAACCAAGTATTCGGAAGGACGTTTGATAAAACATTTTTTTATTTACAATTCCGTTGAGTTGCAGAAATTACACACTTTAAGCTTTTTGTACACTGTGTAAATACAATAATCAAATTCTACATTTAAACAGCCTATTCTTTAAAAGTTACATTTCCCAAACTGATTTAATAAAGTTCCTGTCTGCATGAATCTAACAATTATTGTGAATATGGGTTGCTATAATACATACAACATTTGTTTATGTATAAAGAGAAGGTTTCAGATTAGGTATTCAGCTCAGCATTTATGAAAGTATTTATTTTCCATATCAACTGTTGCTTGCTTGATGTGTTTACATGTATTTTGAGTCACAAATGGATGGCGAAATGCAAGTATGCGTTTCCTCCTCTTCGATTGCTACACAAACTCTGTGCAAGGTTCTGGAAGACCGGGGAACACTGCTGTTGATTGCACCAGAGTGGCCCAACTGCCCTTGGTTTTTGGAGCTGGTCAAGCTGCTAGATGCTTCTCCATGGAGGATTCTTTTGAAGAGAGATCTGCTCTCACAAGCTCAAGGCACGGTCTGGCATTCCCTGCTTGAACTCTGCAGACAACATGTCTGGCTCTTGAATAGGGCCTGTTAGTGTCAGTGCTTGACAACTTATTACAGGCCAGAGCTTGCTCAGCGAGGCAGCTCTGTGCTCTTAAACGGTGCCTCTTTGTGGCCTGGTGTTCTCCCCAGGGTAAGTACCCAGTGGACTGCCCTGTGCAAGTGGTGCTCTAATTCCTCCAAGAGCGATTGGATGCATGGCTCTTTTCATCCATGCTCAAAGTCTAAGTCGCAATCATAGCAGCTGAACATGACCCTTAAGCGGGTTGTCTTAAGGCAGACACCCCCTGTTCAGTAAATGTTTGAGGGGAGCTAGACATGCTACTGTCCCTGTGTGGGACTTAGCGCTGGTGTAACAAATGCTTAAAAGTCCCCTGTTTGAGCCATTATATGTGGTACCTCTACACATACTCTCGCTGAAGACTGTGTTGCTGCTCGCATTGGCTTAATTGAAATGTGTAGGGGATCTTCAGGCCCTGTTGGACAAAGACTCTTGTTTAGGTTATGGATCAGGCTTGTCTAATGTTGACCTAAAACCTAGAGAATGTCTTGTGCTCAAGGTTTTGGCCACTCCCTTCATGACGCAGGTTGTCACTTGGGATGTGCACGGATAGTCAATACTCGGTTAACCGCTCAACGCGCCACTATTCGAATATCAAAATATCACAAATTTCGTGTCATCTGCTAATAGGTTGGCGTGATTCTAAACAAGCTTCAGAGATTGTCACTCCTGGGGGAATTCCCATAACGTCAGCTACTGATGCAGCATCCCGTTCACTCCTACCAGGTAACCGAGGTTACAGTGTAACTGAGATATAATTGTTTACTTGTAGCACTGATTTAAATGTTTTTAAATTACTTTTAATTTAATTGACATGGGTAATGTCTGCTGACATGTCAAAATTCCAAAACCAGAACACCCTTGACATGCCCTAGAAACCACCACCAACAACACCCTAGCACACCTAGCAACATGGCAGTGAGTTTTGCACAGGCAAACACAACTCTATGTAAAAACTAATGTAGTTTCTTTGTATTATTTGCAGAGCAGGGATTGAATCTCATGGTCACATTCACACATGTAAAATGTGTCATAACTAATAAGCTTTGCACTCAGCTGAGTGTTTCAATACATGTCTATGATGACACAAATGCAGAAGCTATATGGTGATTAGGTTTCCTCTTTTTCCTCTTTTCAGTTCTACTTCTCTTCCCATTACAGTGTTGTAAGATAAGTTACCACAACACCACAAGCACGATCAAAAAAATCAAGTACAACCATATTCAAACATCTGCAAACCCACTTTTGAGCTTTGAAAAAAATAGAAAAAAGTGTCATCCAATTGGCTAACAGTTTTTAAATGGCTTACATATCTAGATTTGACCGTTTTAGCCTTGTTCCAGACCCAGACTTTTAATAAGTGATGATGACTAAATGCAGCCGATGCCAGCCAAACATCACTTCAGACTTCAGAGGATGAACTGATGCCAACTCCAACCGTAAGACATGGGGTACTTTATATGCAATTGTCTGACCTTGGATTTAGGATAGAAATTACCGGCCAGGATGAACTGTGATGCACCTCACTGATCTCTGCCTGCATCACCTCAGTCTAATGATGGACTACACTCTTAGAATGGAATACACAGACTATCAATTAATTGCCAACAAAAGCCTTCATCAGCCAACTAACAAGGACAACTGCATCTATGTGAACTTCTGCAGTTAATACAGGATGGACTTTAAAGACATGAGTCATTAATCTTTTACAGTTCATAAAAAAACTTTGTTTAAACACTGTCCCTTAACACTTACTTAGTTTAATCATTTTAAACCATGACTTGCACTATACATAAGTAATATTGTCATTATATTCTTGATGTTAGTCAAAGGGGAACTGGCCCCCACAGTGAGTCTGGTTTAGGGTTAGGGTGGGGTTAGTCAGAGGGGAACTGGCCCCCACAGTGAGTCTGGTTTAGGGTTAGTGTGGGGTTAGTCAGAGAGGAACTGGCCCCCACAGTGAGTCTGGTTTAGTGTTAGGGTGGGGTTAGTCAGAGGGGAACTGGCCCCCACAGTGAGTCTGGTTTAGGGTTAGGGTGGAGTTAGTCAGAGGGGAACTGGCCCCCACAGTGAGTCTGGTTTAGGGTTAGGGTGGTGTTAGTCAGAGGGGAACTGGCCCCCACAGTGAGTCTGGTTTAGTGTTAGTGTGGGGTTAGTCAGAGGGGAACTGGCCCCCACAGTGAGTCTGGTTTAGGGTTAGGGTGGAGTTAGTCAGAGGGGAACTGGCCCCCACAGTGAGTCTGGTTTAGTGTTAGGGTGGTGTTAGTCAGAGGGGAACTGGCCCCCACAGTGAGTCTGGTTTAGTGTTAGTGTGGGGTTAGTCAGAGGGGAACTGGCCCCCACAATGAGTCTGGTTTCTCCCAAGGATATTTTTCTCCATTAATCAACATCTTATGGAGTTTTGTGTTCCTTGACACAGTCGCCTTCGGCTTGCTCACTGGGGTTATTAATACAATTATTATTGAATTACTTGTTTTTAACAATCGTATTTTATCTAATTACACAATGATGATTCATCAACATTATAGACATACAGTTTTATCTTCTGTTAATGCCTGATCTTCTGTAAAGCTGCTTTGAAACAATGTGTGTTGTGAAAGGCGCTAGACAAATAAAAATGACTTGCTAAGCATAAAGCATTTCCATATTATTGTGAAAATGATTTCTATCAATTCCTAAAAAAAAGATTTAGTAAAAATGTTTTATGCATTGTCATGATAACTTTCACCTGTCTGAACACTAGTGTCAAAATGAATGTTCCTCTTGCACATCATGTTTGGAAGGAGACAGGACAAAGTTCTCTAAGGAGTGGGTTTAATAAGAGCTTAAGTGTGGAGGTGAAAGTAGTTTAATTGACATGGTGGGAAATGCCATACATGTTGATTCAACTCTGATTAATAAAGGCTTGTTGCAGATTTTCTCCCAACAGTTTTTCCTGGTGAGTCACTAATTGGTTTCTAAGCAGAGCAATTGTGAATGTTTTAAAATATTAGTTTTTCCTAACACATTTTATAAGAGTTTTGCAAAAAATTAGGATTTACTCCATTTTGCCCACAACAAGAAAAATCTGATTCTTCAATTCCAATTTAATTAATAGTAACAGGTTTTTCATTTTGTTTTCATTTTGTATGGTGCTGAACTACTACGTTTATTTACAAGACCCATGTCAAATGTAATCATGTTTATGAACTAAAGTGATGACCTGCATGAATGGCATGTACAGTGGAAAAGTATTTGCCCTCATCCAGATTTCTTCTGTTTTTGTGCATATCTCATACTAAATTGTTTAAAAAATGTAAACAAAATCTAACATAAATTAAAGGCAATCGGAGTAAATAAAATACAGTTTTATATGATCATGTTTTTTATTGAAGCAAAAAAGTTATACAATACCAACTGCCACTTTAGTTACCAAATCCCCAAATCTATGAAACTGCATTCATAATGGGGTTTGGCTGACCTGATTACTGCCAGTCCTGTTCAATCATACCAACACCTAAACAGAACTTTATAAGCAGCATTAAGTTCGGGAGTTCGTATGTTAATGTAATCTTGTGTTGAAGCAGTAAACGTATTTGGGCTTGCTGTCCCTATACTGGAGCAGTGTTTCCCAAACTTTTTTCTGCCACGGCACACTTTTTACCACTAAAAACATTTCTACGGAACACCACTATCCCACATAGACTAACCATCATTCATATTTTTCCTTTTCAAGAACTTGTCCATGTTCCTGTGCTTCTTAGTAGCGTGTTTACTTGTGTTTTTTTTTTTTCATAGCCTTATTTCAAACATTACATTGCGTCCTCATCATCGGACTGGGTCATAAAAATTCCGTCATAATCTATTATTACCCGAAATTTAAATTGTCATATTTTAATGATAAAGACATTTAATGGCTTTTATATTCGGTTCACATTTTCATTTGTAATCATGAACTTACCCCTGTAAGCATATAGGAGATATGCATTGATTTATTTATTTATGAAAAGAAGATGAACAACAGAGACACCACACGAAGCAGATGAATGTTTTTTCCCCCGCAGTGACAGCGGAGGCCACTAAAACACGACATATGAATAACGCTATATTACAAAAAAGCAAATACGATTCAAATATGAACAAAACACGTAAAAAATGAACTGAACAGAACTCATTCGACAACTCAAACCTTACTCCTGGTCCGCATCGATTTAAACTGGCCTGTGCGTGATGAAATGCATCAAGGGAGACTAATGCTGAGGTAATTGTCATTAGATTTGGCATCTTTGCCTCGGACAGACGACTTCTGGTGTCAGTTTTCTTGGTGAATTTAAATGAGTTCAATAACTGGGGTCTCTGATATTCCTAAACGATAAGGTTAATATTTAATTAAAATAAATGTTTATACATTCAATGTCTTCACAAATTTGGACAGTTTTTAAATATTTCTCGTTGTTTAATCCCCTCAAAGACATTATTGGTGAAGCAAAAACATGTGTGTGAGATAAACACTTTGGTGTCACGTCCTCACTTCATAGACTTCAATGTATTCTGCAGCGCTGATGCGAGTCATGTGATGACCCTTTACGTCTATAAATATTACTCAATTCTGCACATTAATCATTGCTCTTCACAATCACACAAGTGACCGATTATGCTTTCAAAACGGCTAATTTCTCCAAAAAGGTGAAGAGTTTGAATACCTGAAATTATTATATTTTTCAAGCATTTATTTATTTTGTGGAATTTTAGAATTTTCCACGGCACACCTGACAATCTTTCACGGTGCAGTGGTTGGGAAACACTGTACTGGAGGTCTCGGAGCTTGAGACTCAGCTGGAGTCCTGATTACCCCCCAAAAAGGAGTTAATATGAAAGAACAGTACCATGACTATGGCAGGAAGTATTTAGGACAGCAAGCCAGCAACAATTCTATTTGGTAAATTGGCTTGGCAGATGCTTCTGAATTGTTTTCCCTCCAAAATCTGTATAGAGGGAGAGCTTTAAGCATTTGTTTGAAGATGCGTTCTTGTATGATGGCTGGTCGAGAGGGCTACTTTGCTGCGAATAGAACGAAAGACCACCACGCGTCATAGAACTGAATGGGATCATGGTATTCAAGCAGGGAAGGTGAAAATAAGTTTGCTCGTGCTGCATTCGAAAGGGAGCGCTCGCACTGCGATTCGAACGGGAGACTGCTCTATTGGGAGAGAGTGTGCTCATAGCATTCGAACGGATAATTTTAAATGGGGAAAATGAGCACAAGAGTTGGTCACGTTGCGTTCGAAAGAGAGGGCTCACACTCGATTCGAAAGGGAGACTGTTCTATAGAGAGCTCATTGCATTCAAACGGATTAGCCCAGCAAGCAATCGAACGGATGCCGCTCTTTGTCTGAAGGGGAGAGCTGATACAAGGATGTGGATAAGTTTACATGGCATTTGATGGAGAGTGCTATGCTGCGATTCAAACGGGAGGACTTCTCTTTTAAATTGTCTGATTGTTTTGTTATCTATAATTTGCAGATCTGAGAAGGTGGGACGGATTTTGGGATAAAACTGAGTGTTTTCATTGATTTCTGAGCAGCGCAGAAAACCGAAAAAGACTATAATGAACAGCATCAAGTGCATGGGCTTTGTTTAATGAATGGTAACCAAAGCGGAGGGTTGTTAGGCATTTTGTTAAAATGTCAATGGTTAGAGGCAGTCCGGACAGGACATCTAGAGACAGTGGACTATGATGCTTTTTGAAGTCCATTCATTTCCCCACAGAAAGGCTGCAACCAAGATGGGGTATAAGTCGTACAGGGCTGAGGAAGTTGCTGATTGTGGAAGGCTGGTTAGCTCTGGGGGCCAGGTGGAGGCAAACCAGTGACTTTGGTAGAATCTACGACGCCTACGAACGGAGCAGCGTAGGTGAAAAGTTGGATGCCTTCAGGGAATGATGGGCAGTCCTCGTAAAACAAGGCAAGTCCGTTCCATTGTTTAAGTTATGTTAACCATAACTGATGGTCAGCACCCAGTATGGGTTTAGGGTTATTGAAACATTTAATGCAGCGACGGATGAGGCAAGGGTGAGGAGGTGCGAGATGAAGGGGCGGCCTTGGGGAATGATGCTCATGGCGAAATTGAGATGCCCAAGAAGGGAGAGGAGCTCTCGTTTAGAGCAGCTTTTTTAGATAGGAGGTTGGACATAACCATAATTATCTTGTCGATTTTCTCTTTTGGCAGGGAGGCTTGAAAGACGCCTGTATCAAGAACGAAACCTAGGAATTCGATGTATGAGGAGGGACCTGCCGTTTTCTCATGGGAAATTGGAATTCCTAAATCTGCAAAAAGTTTCTGGACAGTACAGAGGTGGGCAGCGAGAGAGACATCAGGGGCGAGATGAAGATGAATTCATCTAGTAAGTGAATTAAGTGGGGAACGGTGTAGTTATTTGACAAGATCCAGCAGATAGCGTCAGACAATAAGTAAAAAATCTTGGGGCTGCTTTTACATCCAAATGTGTTGCGGACAGAAAAATTATAATTTTCTCGCCAGCGAACTCCGAAAAGATGCCAGAAATCAGGCTGGATGGGCATTATTTTAAACGCTGAAGTGATGTCGACTTTAGCTAGCCAGGGTCCTTTTCTGCCATTTTTTATCATTTGGCTGTTAATGCTTGGGTATTGGGATTCATTCAGAGCCAAAAGATCGTTGATGCATTTTTTTGCTTGAGAATTTTCTAGTCGATACCCCTTTAGGGCTGATGCGGAAGGGTCAGGAATGGTGGGGCTTCAAACTGGCCAATCATAAAACCTAATTTTAGCTAATTATGGATTAGTTCATCCATCACACAGATTGCAAATTATTGCAAACAACACTAGTGGAGGGCAAGCTTTCTAGCCCAGGGTTGAATCCAGATTTGAAACCATTCAGGAGGTAGTTTGTATATTGGGTGTCGGGATGGTTTGCAAGTTAGCAAGAGAAGAAATATAGGAGTGCTGAGATTTTTTTTTTAGATTTATGGAAAGAAATTCCAGAAATGATGAGGGAAAAGGTGACTGAAATTCATCAGTCTACAAAGTTATTTTGAAAGGCACAGTAGTGAACCTTCCCAGAAATGGCCGACCTTTGTGATGACTCCTCCAGGAAGTCACAAAAAGCCAAGGACAACATCCAAGGAACTGCAGGCCTCTCTCGCATCAATAAAGGTCACTGTTCATGACTCCATTATCATAAAGACACTAGACAAAAACGTCAGAAGAATATTAAGGCTTGTCTGAATTTTGCCAAAATACACCTTGATGATCCTCAACTTTTGGGAGAATGTTCTGTGGACTGAAGAGTTGAAAGTGGAACTGTTTGGAAGACAGGAGTCCCGTTACATCTGGCATAAATCAAACACCAAATTCCATTTATAATCCATACCTATGGTCAAGCATGGAGGTGGTAGTATGATGGTGTGGGGATGCTTTCCTGCTTCAGGGCCAGGGCAACATACAATAATTGAGGGAAACATTAATTCTTCTCTCTTGCAGAAAATCCTAAAGTAGAACGTCCGGTAATCAGTCCGGATTATGCAGCAAGACAATGATCCAAAGCATAGAGTAAGTCCACCTCTGAATGGCTCAAAATGAGCTAAATTGAAGTTTTGGAGTGATCAAGTCAAAGGAACCTTACTTGAACCCAATTGAGATGCTGTGACAGGACCTTAAATGACCTTAAACCCTCCAATACTAAACAGAACTAAAGCAGTTTTGCAAAGAAGAGTGGGACAAAATTCCACCTCAGTGTTGTGAAAGACTGATCTCCAGATATCGGAAGCATTTGGTTGCAGTTGTTACTGCTAAAGGCGGCAAAACCAGCTGTTAAGATTAAGGGGCAGTTAGTTCTTATATGGCTAATATAGATGTTGGATAACTTGCTTCAATAAAAAATAATAATTTGAAAATGGTATCCGGTTGCTTTGTTTTGTTATCTCGTTTGAAGATCTAAAACACTTAGTATGAAAACTACGCAAAAACAGAAGAAATACGGAATGGGGCAAATACTTTTCCACAGCACTGTATGTAAACATTCCCAGAAACTCTTATTTTTCAGACGCAAGCTGAATAGATAGTCTGATATCTGCAACAGTTTAATAATTTGAAATGCATTGGCAGGCTAAAACAAATGTGCTTTATTGAGTCTGTGTGAATGTTTTTTTTTTTTAATCCCTTTCTAAAGCCATTTTACATTTGTTACAAACTGAATGGGGGTGTAAAACTTGCCCATGTACTTTTTACACCTTAAAGGTCTGAAGTGTTTACATTACAGGAAAGATAAAGGTTGTTGAATATTTTTCAAAAAATCTTGTAAAAAGGCAAGACAGCCTGCAGAATCAAGAAAATCAAATCTATATAAAAAATAACTGTCAACTGTTAAACCTAAACTAAAATTCAAGCCTAGAGTTTGCATGTTTCAAAGAACCCATCACCAATGAATGCAGAAGCTTGATTCTTATGAGAGACTCTTAAAGACGTGTCACAATATGAGAAATTATTTCAACATGTAAAAATCAGACAAATACGCAGACTGAACGTAACAAACAAAACTCAATGGACTGATTATTTTAGAGAATAAGGACATCTACAAATGAACAGCAAAGTCATACTTTATATTCTGTATTCTGATATTTCTTGAAATCAAATCTACTGAGGAGTGTAAATGTGTATTTTAGTGGTTAAAGACACATTTGTTACTTTGACTGCTCAATACAAAAAAATAATAATAATAAAAAAAAAATTGGTAATTGTTGGAGAGTTTAGAAGTCTTCAAATTATTTGATCCCATCTAATTTAGCTGTTAGTCCCTGGGCAGGTTGGTTCATTTGCCTAAAATTACTTCTATGATCAATTGATCAATTTCTGTTGGTCATTGGGCAAGTTACTCCAGCTCTCTTACTCAGCATCTTCATTCATTCACTCACTCAATATTTTATCGACTTGCTCAGCATTCATTTGCCTATACTGTCAATCACTCATTCTGGTTCTCTGCAGTCAACAGTAACATTAATTGCAAACACTCTCTCTTATTACACGTCTTTAGTCCCTATAAATTCAAATTTTCAGTAAGTTCTCCTTTCAAGCATTTCCTCCTGCTTCACTCATACTCTGCGATCAGCACCATCATGCCCACACCGAACAGCAGCGCAAGGATCTCCAACATGGACTGACAGAAACTCGACCGTCCCACTAGCAGCTCTGGAAGAACTGTGACAGTGGCGATGTAAACGAAGCCTCCGGCGGTGAACGGGAGGATCCAGGCCGTGGCCGTGGCTCCCACCCCTTCAGCCAATAAGGAGCAGGCAGTTCCCGCTAATGCACCAATAGCTGTGAGAAGTTGAAGACACATGGCCTGAAACAAAACATAACAGCCATTAGCTGTATTAAAGGAACGGTACACCCAATAAGGAAAATTCGGTCTCTATTTACTCACCCTCGTCACTCCAAAAGGTGAATTTTTACAAAGTTTCATTAGATTTGCCATATAATCCCTTTTGACCTTGACAGACCGGAGTCACTATTCACTTTCATTATATGGCAAATAATTTAAAAAAATGGAGAGGTTTTTCTTTTTTTTGATCCCATAAAATCATGAATAACCCTATTCATTTCTTAATACACATTCCTGGTCGTCAGTGTTAATTTCGTCAGACGAGACTAAATATGTTCGTCAACGACCTTTTTTTCCATGACTAAGACGAGACGATGACGAGACTGCACCAATGTCCAAAAACGCTGACTAAGACTAAATTAACATGCATTATTGTTGATGAAAAAAGACGAGACTAAAATGTTTTGCATAAAATAAAAACTAAGATAAAATCTCTCTTCATTTTCGTATACAATCGTCTCTACTTTTTCACCATGAGATAGAATATTCAGCTGTTACGCCTTCAAAATATTCCGAATGAGTTCACGCTGTTGCTCAAGTAACGGTTACAGGTCTCATACTCCTGTGGCTGCAACATGAAACTACATGGAGCAAGAACACAACAATCATAGACAGTGGCGAACACGCGACGAGCGCCGACGACATGCTAGGTAGAAGGAAGAGGCTCGATATTTGGTCGCATTTTAGGTACAATGATATTGACAAAAAGTCAGAATGTGTCATTATAACTGGCGGGAAGCACTGTGGACAAAAAATATCAGGGAAAAACACCACCAACCTTAAGCGACATCTAAAGGCTAACCACCCACACATTCAGGGAAGTTAACTTCAATATACGTCTCATAAGCTAATGCTGATTTTAGACATCTACGCTGTAAATTAACCAGTTAGCTATGGTGTTGTGGCACATACATTATGCAGGTTATATATATTTTATGTAACTTATTTGCTTAATAAAATACTCTTCAGAACAAGTTCATCATTTGTGAATGTGTCTCTAAAATCAGAAAACCAGACACGTTTAACAAAGTGAATTCAACATATCATTCAACAAGTGTATTTTGTCAGGTAATTATGACATTTAACCAATATTTGAGATGTGTGAAACATTATTTGACTGAAATGGTTATCTCAGAAATAATTTATTTAAAAAAAAGACTAAAATGTTTTGAAACTTGACTAAGATATATTGAGTTTTCTTTTGACTAAAACTAGACTAAAATGACGAGACTTTTAGTCGACTAAAACTTGACTAACAAAAAAAGATATGTGAATGACTAAATATGACTAAAACTAACAAGGACATTTGGCACAAGACCAAGACTAAGACTAAATTAAAAATAGGTGACAAAATTAACACTACTGGTCGTATTGTGATTCATCAGTTAAGATATATCTAAAGAAAATATTTGTCTTTTATAATCTTTCATCAAAATGTAATAGCTTGCTCTGCCTCAGAAATGACTCCTTTTGGGCTGCTGTATCTAGGCTGCAAAGACCATTGGTTAAATTAAACATAAACAGTAGCATTTTAGTCTTAATGATCCTGTTTAAATTAATAACACTGCTAATTAAATGGAATGCTAAACATACCGGAATCAAATGAAAAATGACAAGCATAAACTATATACTAAAAAAATAAAATGAAAGCTTGCCCAAAACGGTACACTGACAAATAGATTCTCATGATCTCATTACCTTCTTCTTGGTGCAGCCGGATTGGACGAGAATAGCAAAGTCTCCAATCTCGTGCGGCACTTCATGTAAAAGGATCGTGATGGTGGTCACTGCGCCAACAGCTGGACTGACAAGGAACGACGCTCCAATCGCAAGACCATCGGTGAAGTTGTGTGTGAAATCAGCAGCCAGGTTTAGATAACCAGACACTTTAATATCTGCAGAGGAACAGATTTTCTTTGTCAGCACCACAACAGCACTGAGAGAACAACTCAAATAATGTGACCGTAATTTGAACTTGGTTTCTCATACCAGAACTCTTCTCTGCTGCTTTCGTGACAGGTTTTGTACCCAAACCCAGTTTTTTCTCTTTCTCACCCTTCTCTTCTTTCTGGTCCTCCTCTCCATCACTGTCCTTTGCTTTTGGAGCTCCTGCAAACATGGAAAAGAGATTTACTGAGAGAAAATCAACACAGTGGGGATTGTGAATGGATGTTAAAACAAAAAACCTTCAATAGCTCCACATACACAAATCAAAGCTCAATATTAAGCATGGCCCAGTTCAGTGTGTTTCGGACCAGTTGATGAAACGGTCACTTAACCAATCGGGCCACTGCTGCATTTTCAGTAGTTTGCTTGATTGTTGTAATTTTTTTCTCCTAACTTTGGCATTCCAAAAACATGAGAAATTCTCTTCACAAAAATAAAGCCTATTTTTCAGATGTTTGCATTATATTATTTTTTTGACAGTTAAAAATATTTGCTACCCAAATTCTAATTGTGATTTTCTGAACATTTTACTTTAAAAAAAATGTTGTAATTTTCTTTGGTAATTCTCAATAGATTATTATTACGGTCACATATGTTTTAATGTTACAGGTAAAATAATGCCCTTACAATTATTATTTTATAAAATCAACACAATTTAAAAACAGCATTGGGTGTAATCTAATTACAAAACAATTACTGTAATCTAATTACTTTTAGTAAAAAAAGTAGTGTAATGCATTACATTTTAAATTACAGTTAATTAGTTAATTACTTGGGTTATACATCAACTACCTTACTTGGAATATACATATTTTCCAACATAATATTATTATGTATAAGACATAATACTTCATTGTGAAAGAGGAACATGAGGTGCTGAGTGTATGACTTGTGTGTGACAATGAACAAGGAAGAAATACAGATATTATTTTGAAAGTTACTTTCAAAATATGTTCCAGGTTCACTACAAGTTATGCTCAATTGCCAGCATTTGAGGAATAATGTTGATTACCACAAAAATGTATTTTGACTCGTCCCGCCATTTCTTTAAAAAAAAGAAAAAAATCAGGGTTACATTGAAGAACTTAAAGTTCTACAGTGAATGGGGCCAATTTTTGAAAGTTGAAATACTCACCATTTCAAAAGTAGAGCCACAAGACATAAACAATATGTGTGTTAACATGATTTTAGTGTGATCAAATCGTTTACAAAACTTTTCTGTGTAAAGTTATAGCCAGTTTTATAACTTGGTTACCATGATGTTGTAATGTCAACAGATCCTGAATTGATTTTTTAAAAACGATGACTTGAACAACTTTATAGCTCAAACAATACACATGTTTTAACAGAAGAATTAATACAAGTGCTTTTATGAAAATATAGCTGCAAGCAGCGATGACGTGCCCAAGCAAGCACCATGGGTCCACTTCCACCCAGTGGATTTCAGAAAACAATGCAATGTGGACATGCATTTTGAAGCAATTTGGGTAAATATAAGAGGACTATTTTAAAATCTGTTATAAGAGCCACACTTCCTGCTGCCAGGTGGTGGCACTACGAACATGACCCAAAATTGTCACATCGATGTGATTAGCCCCCAAGACAAAACATACATCTCAATTTTGATCTAAATCACACACAAGATATGAGCCACTTCCTGTTTCCCATTCTTTGCCATTTATGATGCTTCACCATGGCAACACCATTGATATATCAAAAATCTGTTCACAATTTAGCATCTTCCATGTCCCTTGGCATAATATTGTCTAAATGTGGTGACAGTCTCATGAATCCCCTAGGGGGACTATTTAAAAGTTCAGAGACTGCAATATTAAAAAAAATCCAAAATGGCCAACTTCCAGTCCGGCTTGATGAGAGTTATATATGTACCAGATTTGGTGACTATATTTGCACACACACACACACACACACACACACACACACACACACATACATACATACATACATATACATCAGGGTTTCCGTTGTCCGGTAATTACCGGACATTGGCCGGAAAAAAAATGAAATGTCCGACTAAATTAAATCTCTCCGGTCAAATTTTCCGATTAAAATTGCCTAATAATCCCGCTCCCCTAACACAATCTGAATTTGAGAATAAGCCTAAAATGTATCCAGAGTGGACCAAGCTCGCCAAGATAGCCTGTGTAATCCCGGTCTCGAGTGTTCCTGCAGAGAGGGGGTTCTCGCCGCAGAATCGGATCAAGACGAAGCAGCGAAGTCGCCTTGCGGAGAACAAGGTTACGCGGCTTATGCGCATTGCAAGTTGTGGAGAGACACTGGGAAGTTTTGATTTTAAGTCGGCAGCTGCACAATTCAGCACTGCAAAACAGCGTAAAAAGTAGCCTAAAATGACGCGAGACAATGTTATAGGCCTAGTCATTTGTTTGTTCCAGTTCATTTGACAAGGAGTCATTTCACGGTGGCCAATTTAAATGTTACCAGCTAAATGAGACATACCGAGAGTGTATAATTAAGTTCGCTTGAGTAAAAACAATAGCTACTATTCAGATATTTTATGTGGGGAAGGGGGATTGGTTTGTTAAACAATGAATGTGAAACGCCAATCGGACGTTCATGTTTTTTCCCGTCTATTTGAAAGTTAGGCTAATAAACATGTTGCATTCTATACGGCCTGATTATGTCATTTTTTAAGTTACATAGCCTGCCTCCAGTTTTCCTCAACTTGACTAATTAAGAGGCGATATTTGACCGGCATATCATCAAAATGTCCGTAAAACGAAAGTGACCGGCACCACTTTTTTCTAGCGGAAACTCTGATATACATATATATATATATATATATATATATATATATATATATATACACACACACACACACACACACACGTGTATATACACCAAAACAAATGAGCTCAGCAAATCAATATCACCTTTGGAAACACACACACACACATATATACACAGCATGCATTTCATTGTGAGGATCCACTGATGAAAATGGACTCAACTATTTTATCCAAAACATCGATAATAGGGGGGAAAATGGGGAGAAAAAAAAACTGACTGATCCTCTATTTTAATGTTATCTTGCAATCAAAAATGTGTAATTTCGATAAAATATTGATACCAATTCATTTTTATGCCATCAAAATCGATGTCTCTATTTTGTGGACTCTTCTGCATATTTTGAGCCCACCCACACCTCGATCAGTTATTCACAGCCAGAGCTGTCATTCAACACGGATCAGACACACCTTGGTATTTACTAGATGCGCATTGGCTATTTGCCTGGATCAATCTGGCTAATAGATCTCTAGTTTTTAAGTGGTTTGACTGGCAGCTTTCCATGGTTACATGGGCTGGCCTTCCTCAGTTTAGAATGCGGCATCAACCACGTGATAATTTGGAGTGATCCAGAGGAGGGGCTCTGACCTCCAAGCTGCCTGGAGGCAAAACGTCTCCCACTGCTGCCGTGTATGCATCACCGATTGGACCGGAAATAAAATGTTATCGCTCCTTTTTTTCATGGATCTACGCAAATATTTAAAGATAAACAAATGTATTTGGTAGAAGTTCCACACAGTTTTGATGAGGAATACTTTATGTATTGGCGGGAGCGAATAATCTTTCCGGGCGCTCAGAGCAGCTAACGGGCTAAAGGCGGTTACACACCGTCGCTCATCTAATGTTCATGCATAAGCACACCTGAGTGTTTTATTACTTTATTGCATCATATAGGGACATAAACCAACTCTTGTCTAATTTATGGAAGAAAAAATATAATATTTGTTGAAAATGAAAATAGTTGCTGGCTTTAACGGATAACAGCACTTACATTGTAACCAGCTATTTTAGAAGTTATAATAATATTTCTAATCTTGTAAATGTCATATAATGTTGTGAAATAAAATGTTGTCACTTCACATCTGGGTTGTGAGGCGTTTCTAACATTATTTTTGTTTAGATCCCAAACTTTATATTAAGGGTGGGCAATATGACTAAATCTAAATTTTACATCACGACAACAAAATACATCACGATATGGTTAAAAAAAAATTAATCCTGAAAAATCTAAATTGTATTAGATAGTAAGCTGTAATTAAATGCCGTAATGTGTAGTTTTAAGTATTTCAGAAAGTTAATACTGGAATCTGGGTTAAATAATTTATAAATGAAAAAAACTTAATCTTATAGAATTTTCTCTTTATTTGTAAGTTGACAGTTAGTCTGATGATGTGCACTAATCTTTTTTAAATTATTATTATACATATTATTACTATTATTATTAACATTCCTCAAGAAATGTAACATCTTCTCAAAGCAATGCAACAAAGAAAATAAATACAAAATTATCCATAAACCCTAAATTAGGCTCGAAGTGTTTAAAGTAATCTATATTAAGAAAATATGTGAAGGAAAATATGGTATAGAAGATTTGTATCCGGATATCAAACATCATTCAAACTGAATTTGATGAATCTCATTGAATTTGCCTGGGCAGTCGCTCAAGTGAAATTTTGGGCCTCAGAAGCAGATTCAGTGATATTTTCTTGCATTCTAAACATGATTTTTCTTTTTTTTCCATCTAATGACACGTGCAGCTGTCAGTGATAAAACGTGCTTCATCATTTCTCTCGTTCTCAAATGAAGCCCTGACCATTGATATGCGCACATGGATATTTTGATACTGTATATCGACATACACAATGTACAAACCTTGCAAATCGCTGTTTTCTCTTCTCTGTATTGTGTTTTCTAAAGCCAATCTAATTCCACAACATGGAAGATGCACTTTTTCCTTCATAATCTCCTCTCATCTTTTCATTCAAATGAGGAATGAGCAATCGCACTCCATTTATCCGACAGAGTGCGTATGTGTTACATTTGAATTCAGAAGTTTACATCCACCTTAGCCAAATACATTTCAACTAAATTCCTGACATTTAATGGTAGAAAACATTCCCTGTTTTAGGTCCGTTAGGATCACTATATTTTAAGAATGTGAAATGTCAGAATAATTGTAGAGAATTATTTATTTCAGCTTTTATTTCTTTCATCACATTCCCAGTGGGTCAGAATTTTACATTAGAGTTCTTCATGGGTCAACCCTAACCAGAGGACCCGAGACTCAATCCACAAACGGGTTCGAATCCACATTTTATACAGTCAGCTGGGTCTGGGTCGGGTCCCATTCTATTGCTAAGGGTCCCTGGTCTGTTTAACATTTTGTAATACCAGAGTTGACCCAAAAAGACCGGGTGTGATCAGACAGCACTGATGATGTTGATGCTGTGTGGTTTAACTCGCAACATTGTAAAATTAGAATGAGAAAGTGCGATATGGGAAATAAGGCGAAAAACGGAGAGAAGCCACAATGAGCTGAGTGATGTCAGAGGCAGAGTTAAGGAACATTATAGCAAATTAGCAATGCTAACGTTAGCAGCCATGGCAATGAATGAACAATCGTTATTATAGTTCAAAAGGGCAAACATTATCTTACGCAAGATACAAAAAACCTGCAAAGCTGATTCTAAACAAGTCATATTTGTCATCCGTCACCATGACAGCGAGTGGACTTTTGAAGCTGCAATAATGAGTGGATTAGCTATGCTGTTTCAATCAGCAACGGATCACAGAAAACCTGGATGTATTTTACCAACTTTCTTGGCAAGGAGGATGGATTATATGCGTCACGACCAGGCACAGGGGAGAAGGCCACTAACATTACATTAGGTAAGACACAAAGTTGTTTTCACAACTTGTAAATTAACTTGTTAATAGTAATCAGCTGTGAAATTGTGTCAATCAGTTCTGTGTCTCCAGGCCAGGTCCACGTTTTCAAATAATAGACGAATTTGGTTTGGTAAATGCATTTCCAGGTCTATGGGTTCAGGCATGAATTTTTAGACCTATGAAGCCCTCTAGTACATACACTTAGTTATTATTTGGTAGCATTGCTTAAGTTGTTTAACTTGGGCTCAAACATTTTGGGTAGCCAAAAGCTCCTCACAATAAGTTGCTGGAATTTTGGCGCATTCCTCCAGACAGAACTGGTGTAACTGAGTCAGGTTTGTAGGGTTCCTTGCTCACACACAATTTTTCAGTTCTGCCCACAAATGTTCTTGTAATTTGCCTTGGGGACAGGAGCTTCCAGTGTACAACAATACAAAAACAGCAGCAAGACATAGATAATTAAAAAAAATATATACTTTTTATACATAAACGTACATACCCACATACACATACGTAGTGCAAATCTATTACAAATCCGTTATATGAAGAACAAAAATACAGTATATTATGTACAGAGCAATGCAAGTAATGGCAGAAGTGGATATGTTGGATAATATAAATAGACTTAACTGTGTATTGCACATAATTATTGCTCAATGGGGCAATTTAACCGTTCATGAGAAGGATAGCATGAGGGAAAAAAAATGTTCCTGTGCCTGATGGTTCTGGTGCTCAGAGCTCTGAAGCGCCTGCCAGAAGGCAACAGTTCAAAAAGGTACTGGGCTGGGTGAGTGGGATCCAGAGTAATTTTACCAGCCTTTTTCCTCAATCTGGAAGTGTATAGTTCTTGAAGGGGGGGCAGGGGGCAACCAATAATCTTCTTAGCAGTCCGAACTATCCTCTGTAGTCTTCTGATGTCTGATTTCGTAGCTGCACTAAACCAAACAGTTACTGAAGTGCAGAGGACAGACTCAGTGACTGCTGTGTAGAACTGTATCAGCAGCGCCTGCGGCAGGTGGAACTTCCTCAACTGGCGAAGGAAGTACAACCTCTGCTGGGCCTTTTTCAAAATGGAGTCAATGTGTGTCTCTCACTTCAGGTCCTGTGAGACGGTAGTGTCCAGGAACCTGAATGACTCCACTGCTGCCACAGTGCTGTTTAGAATGGTGAGGGGGGACAATGTTGGGGTGTTCCTCCTAACACTAATTTGGAAGACCCTTTTGTGACCGAGCTTTAATTTTCTGGCTGGTGTCCTGAGGTGCTGCTTCAAAATATCCACAGAATTTTCTTTCCTCATGATGTCATCTATTTTGTTATGTACACCAGTCCCTCCTACAGTAAAGCACCCCACAACATGATGCAGTCACCCCCATGCTTCACAATTGGGATGGTGTTCTATGGCTTGCAAGCCTCACCCTTTTTCCTCCAAACACAACAATGGTCATTATGGCCAAACAGTTAAATTTGTGTTTCATCAGACAAGAGGACATTTCTCCAAAAAGTAAGATCTTAGTCCCCATGTGCACTTGCAAACTGTAGTTGGCTTTTTTATGCCGGTTTTGGAGAAGTGGCTTCTTCTTTGCTGGGCAGCCTTTCAGGTTATGTCGATACAGGACTTGTTTTACTGTGGATATAGATACTTCTCTACCCATTTCTTCCAGCATCTTCAAGTCAACTCACATCATTTTTAATTGTATAGCACCTTTCACAACTCACATCATTTCAAAGAAGCTATACAGAAGATCAGGCATTAACAGATATAAACTATAATTTCTATAATGTCTATGTGACCCCAGTGAGCAAGCAGAAGGTGACTGTGGCAAGGAACACAAAACTCCATAAGATGTTCGTTAATGAAGAAAAATAACCTTGGGAGAAACCAGACTCATTGTGGGGGCCAGTTCCCCTCTGACTAATCCACCCTAACCCTAAACCAGACTCACTGTGGGGGCCAGTTCCCCTCTGACTAACACCACCCTAACCCTAAACCAGACTCACTGTGGGGGCCAGTTCCCCTCTGACTAACCCCACCCTAACCCTAAACCAGACTCACTGTGGGGGCCAGTTCCCCTCTGAGTAACATCATGAATATAACGACAATATTACTTATGTATAGTGCAAGTCATGGTTTAAAATTATTAAATGAAGTAAGTGTTAAGGGTCAGTGTTTTAACATCAATTTTGTATGAACTGTAAGATTAATGTCTAATGTCTTTGAAGTCCATCCTGTATTAACTGCAGAAATTCACATACAGTATCTCACAAAAGTGAGTACACCCCTCACATTTTTTGTAAATATTTGATTATATCTTTTCATGTGACAACACTGAAGAAATTACACTTTGCTACAATGTAAAGTAGTGAGTGTAAATCTTGTACAACAGTGTAAATTTGCTGTCCCCTCAACACACAGCCATTAATGTCTAAACCACTGGCAACAAAAGTTAGTACACCCCTAAGTGAAAATGTCCAAATTGGGCCCAATTAGCCATTTTCCCTCCCCAGTGTCATGCAACTCGTTAGTGTTACAAGGTCTTAGGTGTGAATGGGGAGCAGGTGTGGTAAATTTGGTGTCATCACTCTTACACTCCCTCATACTGGTCACTGGAAGCTCAACTTGGCACCTCATGGCAAAGAACTCTCTGAGGATCTGAAAAAAAGAATTGTTGCTCTACATGAAGATGGCCTAGGCTATAAGAAGATTGCCAAGACCCTAACACTGAGCTGCAGCACGACGGCCAAGCCCATACAGAGGTTTAACAGGACAGGTTCCATTCAAAACAGGCCTTGCCATGGTTGACCAAAGAAGTTGAGTGCACGTGCTCAGCGTCATATTCAGAGGTTGTCTTTGGGAAATAGACATATGAGTGCTGCCAGCATTGCTGCAGAGGTTGAAGGGGTGGGGGGGGTCAGCCTGTCAGTGCTCAGATCAGCCTGACATCCCAGAAGGAAGCCTCTTCTAAAGATGATGCACATGGAAGCCCGCAAACAATTTGCTGAAGACAAGTAGACTAAGGACATGGATTACTGGTACCATGTCCTGTGGTCTGATGAGACCAAGATAAATTTATTTGATTCAGATGGTGTCAAGCGTGTGTGGCGGCAACCAGGTGAGGAGTACAAAGACAAGTGTGTCTTGCCTACATTACAGCATGGTGGTGGGAGTGTCATGGTCTGGGGCTGCATGAGTGCTGCCAGCACTGGGGAGCTACAGTTCATTGAGGGAATCATGAATGCCAACATGTACTGTGACATACTGAAGCAGAGCATGACCCCCCTCTCTTCGGAGACTGGGCCGCAGGGCAGTATTCCAGCATGATAACGACCCCAAACACATCTCCAAGATGACCACTGCCTTGCTAAAGAAGCTGAGGGTGAAGGTGATGACTGGCCAAGCATGTCTCCAGACCTAAACCCTATTGAGCATCTGTAGGGCATCCTCAAATGGAAGGTGGAGGAGCACAATTTCTCTAACATCCACCAGCTCCATGATGTTATGGAGGAGTGGAAGAGGACTCCAGTAGAAATCTGTGAAGCTCTGGTGAACTCCATGCCCAAGAGGGTTAAAGCAGTGCTGGAAAATAATGGTGGCCACACAAAATATTGCCAATTTGGGTCCAATTTGGACATTTTCACTTAGGGGTGTACTCACTTTTGTTGCCAGCATTTTAGAAATTAATGGCTGTGTGTGGAGTTATTTTTCCTCACTCAGGATGCCCCACTGTGGAGGTCCACAATTTTTTTCCTGCGGTCTAGGCTGATTTCTTTAGATTTTCCCATGATGTCAAGCAAAGAGGAACTGAGTTTGAAGGTAGGCCTTAAAATAAATCAACAGGTACACCACTTGACATTATTTTCTGGACTTTTCCAAGCTGCTTTAAGGCACAATTAACCTAGTGTATGTAAACTTCTGACCCACTGGAATTGTAATTTAGTCCATTAAAAGTGAAACAATCTGTCTGTAAACATTTGTTAGAAAAATTACTTGTGTCATGCACAAAGTAGATGTTCTAAACGATTTACCAAAACTATAGTTTGCTAAAATGATATATGTGGAGTTGTTCAAAAATGAGTTTAATGACTTCAACCCAAGTGTATGTAAACTTCTGACTTCAACGGTATGTGCTGTACACATTTCTTGTGTGGCAATTTTGTGTTACAGCTATAGAAACAATAATCCAAAATATATACTGATTGGCACATTTCTAATGGTTTACCATGACTGTAAGTATATCGCCCACCCCTACTTTACATCTTACTGTCCCAACTTTATGGCTTTTAAAAACACCCAGTCCTGTCCTTGGAAAAAGCTTTCATATAACTGATCTTTTTGTATTATTGTTCTCAAATTCATATGAGGACATGGTAAAAGAAGTGGCTTTGGTTCCTTTGTGTTTTTATGCCAATTCCTGCCAAGCTTACACAGATGTGGTCTTTTGGGAATCATTCATCAATGGAGCTTGTCTGTCCTCTATTGGACATTTCTGGTATTGCATCTGATCAAATTGCCACAAAAAGTTATTTTTTTTATATATTGACCAACAATTTGGAACAGAACTGGGTTAGACATATGGCTTTGATTTTCTAGTATCTTTACATTTCAGTTCATATTTTCAGTATATTTATATACTGAAAGTGTATATATATACACTACCGTTCAAAAGTTTGGGGTCACATTGAAATGTCCTTATTTTTGAAGGAAAAGCACTGTACTTTTCAATGAAGACAACTTTAAACTAGTCTTAACTTTGAAGAAATACACTCTATACATTGCTAATGTGTTAAATGACTATTCTAGCTGCAAATGTCTGGTTTTTGGTGCAATATGTACATAGGTGTATAGAGGCCCATTTCCAGCAACTATCACTCCAGTGTTCTAATGGTACAATGTGTTTGCTCATTGGCTCAGAAGGCTAATTGATGATTAGAAAACCCTTGTGCAATCATGTTCACACATCTGAAAACAGTTTAGGTTGTTACAGAAGCTACAAAACTGACCTTCCTTTGAGCAGATTGAGTTTCTGGAGCATCACATTTGTGGGGTCAATTAAACGCTCAAAATGGCCAGAAAAAGAGAACTTTCATCTGAAACTCGACAGTCTATTCTTGTCCTTAGAAATGAAGGCTATTCCATGCGAGACATTGCTAAGAAATTGAAGATTTCCTACAACGGTGTGTACTACTCCCTTCAGAGGACAGCACAAACAGGCTCTAACCAGAGTAGAAAAAGAAGTGGGAGGCCGCGTTGCACAACTGAGCAAGAAGATAAGTACATTAGAGTCTCTAGTTTGAGAAACAGACGCCTCACAGGTCCCCAACTGGCATCTTCATTAAATAGTACCCGCAAAACACCAGTGTCAACATGTACAGTGAAGAGGCGGCTGCGGGATTCTGGGCTTCAGGGCAGAGTGGCAAAGAAAAAGCCATATCTGAGCCTGGCCAATAAAAGAAAAAGATTAAAATGGGCAAAAGAACACAGACATTGGACAGAGGAAGACTGGAAAAAAGTGTTGTGGACAGATGAATCCAAGTTTGAGGTGTTTGGATCACAAAGAAGAACGTTTGTGAGACGCAGAACAAATGAAAAGATGCTGGAAGAATGCCTGACGCCATCTGTTAAGCATGGTGGAGGTAATATAATGGTCTGGGGTTGCTTTGGTGCTGGTAAGGTGGGAGATTTGTACAGGGTAAAAGGGATTCTGAATAAGGAAGGCTATCACTCCATTTTGCAACGCCATGCCATACCCAGTGGACAGCGCTTGATTGGAGCCAATTTCATCCTACAACAGGACAATGACCCTAAACACACCTCCAAATTGTGCAAGAACTATTTAGAGCAGAAGCAGGCAGCTGGTATTCTATCGGTAATGGAGTGGCCAGCGCAGTCACCAGATCTGAACCCCATTGAGCTGTTGTGGGAGCAGCTTGACCGTATGGTACGCAAGAAGTGCCCATCCAACCAATCCAACTTGTGGGAGCTGCTTCTGGAAGCGTGGGGTGCAATTTCTCCAGATTACCTCAACAAATTAACAGCTAGAATGCCAAAGGTCTGCAATGCTGTAATTGCTGCAAATGGAGGATTCTTTGACGAAAGCAAAGTTTGATGTAAAAAAAATCTTATTTCAAATACAAATCATTATTTCTGACCTTGTCAATGTCTTGACTCTATTTTCTATTCATTTCACAACGTATGGTGGTGAATAAGTGTGACTTTTCAGGAAAACACAAAATTGTTTGGGTGACCCCAAACTTTTGAACGGTAGTGTATATATATATATATATAAAGTTTGTGCTTTCACTTGCACAAAAACTGCCAAGTATCTTCTTTAAAAATAGACCAGGCTTAGGGCTGTACACTCTAGCATTCATAAGTTACAATGGTTTAAGTTTGGAAAGGTCATTTTCTGTTTTTAAAAAGGGGAGTGACAGTTAACAGGCTGGGGAACTTCAGAATTTAGCTTTTAAAAATGTTCAAAACAATGGATTGTGTAAATTATTTTCTTTGTTTTTCCTCCACCCACAGAAAACAAATATATGAATTAAGCAATATACTCTTACTAACTATAATGTGCTCCTTATTTTAACATCTATGTTGTACAGAAATGCCATGTGAATTATTTGTATATTAACATGTAGTGGTCAAACATACTTGGAAGTATGCAAAAGTGAAATAAAAGTGAATCTGGAGCACTTTGCTCATCTGTTACTCTGAGCACGAGATGGAGTTGTGGAGCACAGACCCGCTCCGAATACACTGTAAAAATGCTTCTACACCTTACAGACAGAACAATGTCCATAGACTTTGAAGCGAACAGCTTGATTTATTTATTAGTTTAATTAAATCGTCGTAGCCCTTTGCGGTTTAATAATCGCTCATTGTCATATCGTGATTTTATTTGTATTAATTGTGCAGCCCTAATATATAAATGTGTGCGTTATAAGAATATACATTATACTACATTAATGACCATTAAGTATGCTAAAGAAATAAAACATTAAAATGTGAATACGCATTAAAATATCCACTATATCACTAAAATCCAATACGCATGGGATTAGATTGTATTTTATAGCTCCAAGGATTAGATCCACTACATCATCGCACTACAGTCTGTTGTGAGGAGTACTTGGAAAATGGCCACTACAGAGCCCCCCCTTACACACCAATTTTCAAGGGGGGGGACTACAGAGCCTCCCCCTGCACACAACACGACCAGCCCTAATGGCCGATGACTCTGTTGGGTGTGCAAAATGTCACGTTTTCACACGTTAAATGTAATTTATTTCTTTTGATTTTGGGGTGAAATATGACTTGGGCATAAAAAAATAAATAAAAAAAAGAGTTAAAACTAATAGTTACAAATATACTGACAGCAATCATTTGAAGTTACATATTTTGTCCCAGTTATCTGGTACATGGTCAAACACTTTGTAATCTGGTTAAGGCACTTACCATGTGAGTGAGAGTGTGAGTGTCCTCCCTTCAAGAGACGAACAAATTTCTCAACAACTAGAAATGCGACAATGCCGCCCAGTACCCATAATCCTACAGACATCATATGACCATGGGCAGCACCTGTAACAGACATGAAGCATAAATCCATACTATAAACACCTCAGGAAAATATGAGCTTTCAAAGAATTAGTATTATACTCCATTATAACAATAGAATAGTGACATCATTCATTTTAATGACTGAAAAGGCAATGCCCTACCATGAGAGTGACCATGTGACTCCTCACTGCCGTGTGAGTGACCATGTGACTCCTCTTGGTCATGGTGAGAATGAGGCTCTGTTATGAGATAAATATAAGAAAATGAAATCCAGATTGGCCTCGTAATGACTTTGAACACAGCATAGATCAATACACAATACTCATTTATATGGTAAGCTATAGACCACGTTCAAAATAACATCCTTCCACACCACTCTCTCTCTCTGCAGTATGCATTCATTTGACAGAAATTTACATTTGATCATTTATCATTAATCCTATGATAGCTCAGACTTGACCCTCCTGAGGTCACGTAGAAGGAACAAAAGTGGAAGCGACTGCAACAGCTAAAGGCTGTTTACATACTGTATATTTCTGTTGATATCACATTCTTTAAGCCACTGTTACCAAGAGCGCTTTCTTTGATCTTAAACATTTTCCATCAACATGTAATCACTACATTAAATGTAACGATTTAATATTTTGCGGTAATAAACAGCGAATGTTATGAGTGATGCTGTAGAAACTATTAATTTTAGAGGTTAAAGGACACGAACAGCTCTGAATAGAATCTCAGACTTGTCATCTTGTAATTATGCAAATTCTGACACAACATGAATGCACTATAAGATTTTAGAGCTCAGGTCATGTGACCAGTGACACAGTGTGTGCACTCACCTAGAGCATGCGGGATGAGATGCAGGAAGGCGTCTCCCAGCAGCCCCCCTGATGCAAAACTCAAGAGTACTTTGAGCAGGTTCTGATGCTGGTCAGTGTTGGACTGCACTGGGATGAGGAAGAGGATGAGGAAGGGTGCAGCACTGATCAGCAGAGTCGCTCCAATTGCCTACAACCAGAGCACAAAGAGAGGAGGTAAATGCCTTAGGACTGGGACTCTGCGAACCCCTGGGGGCCCATGAAAGCACTGCAGGGGGTCTGTGGACTGAACGTATAAAAATCTATTTTAAGGCCTAGTCCATATGAAAAGGTTTTTGCTTGAAAATGCATCAATTTCGCCACGTTACGTTACTCATCCACACTAGAATGGCGTTTCCCTCCATCGAAAACAAAACGTTTAAAAAAATGCTCTATATGCAGTTGAAGACAGAAGTTTACATCCACCTTATCTAAATACATTTAAACTCAGTTTTTCACAATACCTGATATTTAATTGTAGAAAACATTCCCTGTCTTAGGTCAGTGAGGATCACTACTTTATTTTAAGAATGTGAAATATCAGAATAATAATAATAGAGAGAATGATTTATCATCAACCATCAGAATGGGGAAAAAAATTTGATCTCCGTGATTTGGACTGTAGCATGATTGTTGGTGCCAGATGGGCTGGTTTGAGTATTTCTGTAACTGCTGATCTCCTGGGATCTCTACGCACAACAGTCTCTAGAATTTACTCAGAAAGGTGCCAAAAACAAAAAAACATCCAGTGAGCAGCAGTTCTGTGGACGGAAATGCCTTGTTGATGAGAGAGGTCAACAGAGAATCGCCAGACTGGATCGAACTGAGAAAGTCTTCAGTAACTCAGATAACCACTCTGTACAATTGTGTTGAGAAGAATATCATCCGTGAATGCTATTCGGAGATGTGGGTTGGTGCTGTTTTGGCAGCACGAGTGGGATCTACACAATATTAGGCAGGTGGTTTTAATGTTGTGGCTGATCAGTGCATCTCTTATAACCAGAGATGCACCGATCGACCGGCCAGTGACCGGAAACAGCCGGTTTTCCGCATGATCGGCCCGGACCGGTAACCGGCTCATGTCTCAAGTCTCATGTCTTTCCGATTCCGAGCCGGTCCGTTTTGTTGCCAGCAGTGCAGACAATAACATCACAGCTGCATGGAAACATGACACTGGCGTGGAAGATCTTCACTGTGAGTGAAAAATACATAAAGTTCGCAATTTGTAATATTTGTAAGGCTAAAGTAAACCGTGGGATGGCAGAGACAGGCTAAATACATATAAATTGTGCCGTTGTGATTTAATGCGCTGAGTAACGTAATTTCTCCCACCCTGTCCGATATTAAAATCAGTGCGACACACTTTGCAAAAGGCGTGGGTATTGTTGATATGGCTTCGAGATATGAAATTAAATTCTTCCGTCCAGCTGTTGTTAAATTTACGTGTGTGTATATATATTTTTTTTATTTTTTTGCCAGAGCACCAGCTGAGTCTCCTCCCATCTACCGGTGACGCTTGATTCAACTTCCCGCGTCTACAGCCTGTGCAGATTTCAACAGAGCAGCTGGGTTTTGGTTGCCAGGCTGAGGTCACAAATGGGTTGAAATTTGTATGATGTGTCGATTGTGTGAGTTGGATGTGTTTCATACAAGATCTGGCAACTGGAGAACCTCGGATTACATCGATGTGATTATTTATATAGCGAGGTTTGGGCCATACAAATTACGGGAGTTTCCCGGGAGAAATAACAAAACGGGAGGGGGAGGGAGATGGGTGTGAAATACGTGAGACTCCTGGGAAAAACGGGGGTGAGTGACGACAGGTATGGTTACAAGCCGATCCCGAAGCAGCAATCAGTTTTACCTCTGATATTTGGTATCTAACGTAAGCTTAATGTCAGTGTTGAGCATATTGGACACTTCAGTTTTGTTCATAGGCTTGTAATATTTGGAATTATTTTGTTAAACGAGTAAAAAAATAGAAAAAAGTCCATTTATAAAAATAGTGGAAAATGTAATCCTGTAACTTTGTTTGGGGGAAATTGTAATGTTTAATAATTTATTTTATTATGAAAATTACATTTTGCATTGAAGAAAGGTAGATTTTGTTTGTATATGTGGTCAATAGTTCTTAGAAAGAAAACTGGAATGGGAAAAATCGATATCGGCAGGTCGCACTTGGGGAAAAAAAAAAAAAATCTGAATCGGCCAAGAAAATTGCAATTGGTGCATCTCTACTTATAACTTATTTAACGGTGTTGGTGTATAATATGCATTTATCAGTGTGTTCATTCAACTGTGGCTTTTACCTGCATCCAGAGCTCTAGTATGTTCCGTTTCCCTGTTTCCACATCTCTCTTCACTCGTTCTTCAGCATGCTCATGTGCGTGTCCGTGTGCATGTCCGTGGTCGTGTCCGTGGTCGTGTGCGTGTCCGTGGTCGTGTGCGTGTCCGTGGTCGTGTGCGTGTCCGTGGTCGTGTGCGTGTCCGTGGTGCTCCTCCTCAGCAGAAGGCAGATTTGCTTCAGCACTCCATTTGCTCGCCCCTTGATGCATCTTCGCGCCACCATGCGAGTGTCCGTGGCAACCACCGTCACCATGGGCGTGTCCATGATGATGGTGTGCGTGTCCATGAGCGTGAGTGTGATGGGACAGTAAAATCACGACTACACCACTGATCACACCCAGAGATAACGTCAGTTTGTGAAAGGTCTTCATTCCACCTGAACAGAGAAGAAACATTCTGTGATGAATAAACACATACTTGCATCATGTCGATGAACAATTTGAGTTTATATTACCTTTTTTCTCCAAAATCAAGACTGTAAGTCACAATTTACATAAATGTACAAGAGAAAACATTAATATTAAAGGAATATTCTGGGTTCAATACAAGTTAAGCTCAACCGACTTCATTTTTGGCATAAAGTTGATAATCATAAAAATGTATTATGACTTATCCCTCCTTTCCTTTAAAAAAAATAAATAAATCTGACTGTAGACAGACTGCAGCACATACTGACCAATGCAATTTCGTTCGTGATTTTTTGATAAGGATGATAAAATCATTGGTGCAGAGTAAACAACCAAAAGTTGACATTTGCGTCACTTTTCCAGACCTGGGATGCACAATGTCAAAATGTCCAGGTTTCTGTGGGCACCGTGTGTCAGTCTCTAGGTGGTTGGATGTTATGATTGTTGGTCTCGGTTATCTGTTGAGTCATACCACAGGGTCCCCACAGAAACCTGGAAATTTTGACATTGTGCATCCCAGGTCTGGAAAAGTGATGCAAACAACCTGTTTAAAAAGTGTGCATATCTGATCATAAGGAATGATGATGCATCAATGCGGGATGGATCACGATACAGGCCTCATCCATCAATATGTGCACTTCAAAGGGACTAACTCTTATCTGAAGTATCCACAAATAACGTAAAATGTACAATTCCGCGAACTGATTAGTGTTCAGTGAAGTAACACACGATCAGTGGATCGATCACAAAGCCTAGTATATCTGCACAGTAAATACCTGCTGAAAACTCCCCACACGCGCGCTACATCACACTCACCTGTCTGCTAACCGGACACAGCTCCGGTAACGTTATAATGTGCAGTATTGGTCAGATATGTGTTATTTTACGTTCTCGGAGCAGTAACGACCATCAGATGCTGCTCAAACTCAAACCGACGTGGCATTAAGTTAACGCGCCGAACTCTCGCGAGATTTCCGAGTGCTATGCTCTGCAAGATGTAAAATAATGAAATAACGCGAGATTACGAACACACTTCAAGCCGGATGCAAATGGCAACTGTTTGTACTTCTTACTGCTGAAGCAGAATTTAAAACGTTTTTAACCATTATCACTATTTCAATATTATTTTAAATGAATACTTCTGGAGTTGTACACGAGGAGAGAGATGAGCGAACACCTTAGGAAGTATAGGTTTCCAATGAGGCTGAAAGTTCATGCTCACAGACTGAGAAAGCCGATTCCTTCATTGATCAGCATTCAAATCTCATGTCTGATTAAATCTGCTAGTTACAAGGATTTGTTGCAGAATTAAAAATAGAAATCCGCACCAGTATTCTTAAAAAACAAATAAAATAAAATTCACTTCTACACATTCAGCATATTATGGCCGTAGGCTGCGTAAACCAATGGCTAAAAATAACATGTCAAGTTGTCTAACTGTGAGGTGCCCCAAACTTGAAAAGGACCAGACTTCGGATTTCACTCAGAACAAGATTTATTTTGAACAGTTGAACAGGTACCAATGTAACAGGATCGGATGTAACAGGTGAAAAACCTTTAAATACAATATAAAAATCATTTTGAATAAACAGGTATTTTCCCAACACAAGTAAGGTTAAATGCATTTTACAGGAACCACAGATAAAAGGTAAGTATTTCCTACCTAATTACTGTTAACCAATTAGATGTTAATCCCACACACAGGTAAGTAATGCACAACTGAACAAGGATGAACCAAACTCTGATTTTTACACAATAACCTATTTTTTTTTTACCCTACATTTGACTAAATTTTCTATATAGATTAATTTCTATTTCTTTTTAATCATGTCAATTTAAGCATTTGGTCTTATCAGTTTAGTATCTCTTTAAACTATGCAATAACAATTACTTTAAACTTTACTCACAACATTAACACATTTAGAACATTAAATACTAAACAGACAAAAAGAACCAACATAAGAGTCCATGTGAGCTTACCGATAGCTCATTACGATCAAAAGTCCCAGTTCCTCACAGTGGATGCGTTTATGCTTCTACCGTCCTCTTAGTCCGTCGCAGCACAGTCAAATGACTAATGCAGGTATTTATAATCCACTGATTGAACTGGGCGCGAGCTACCGATTGCCCCAATTCAATTCACCTGGTCGAGCACGCACCGGAGTGCGCACAGTCACATGCGGGCTGCCGTGCAAAGCACGCGCCGGGCTGTCTGCGATCACGTGCAGGCGGCGCGCAGGGGAGACAGCATGCAGAAGGAGGAAATGACGGGTACACGGGAGACAGCCACACCTCCGCCGGGTTAGCGCGACACCTCCCACTCGATCTTTACGTGGCGATGCCCAAAAAGATCGCACTCTCAGGTGGGCTGGTCTCCGACTTGATCTTCCACCGGTACGAGGACCACAAGGCGCCGGACGTCCCGATACAGTATGGTACTCGATTCGGGATCTCTGGCACCAGGTTTTGGATTTCTCACCGAAATGCTGGAGCTTAGAGAAACCCTCACATGAACATCTCGAACGACACCTCTGGAATCAGGATTCACGCCAATGACTTTTGCAAGCCTGAACTGCCCTCTCAGTGCGTTTTGGTTGCAGAGCCAAACTATGTCTCCAACGGCAACGTTCCTTTCAGCAATATGCCACTTACTGCGAATGAACCGGTTCAGACCAGCGAGTTGGCTCCAGGACTTCCAGAAGTTGTTGACTATAGTTTGCACTTCTTTGAGTCTTTCGAATGGGTAAATGGTGTAGTCGACAGTTTTGAAGTCTCCACCTTGTGTGGCTCAACCAAGCAACAGGTTGTTCGGCATGATGTACTGGATGCGCTCTTCTCGGCTCTGAACTCTGGCATCGATGGGCCTCTCATTGACGAGATTGGCAGCTAGCTGGAGCACAGTCAAGAACTCACTAAAGGTAAGGCCTTCTACATTGCCAAGACTTTGGAGGGCTCTCTTAGTCACTCTGACAGCAGCTTCGGCGGCCCCGTTTCGGTGAGGTGAATCGGCCGGGAGGATTTTCCACGTCCAGGTGATCTCATTTCTGGCAGCATACTCTTCAAGCGACTCTTTATTCTGTTGATACAGGTAAGTGTACATCTCTTTTAGGACAGGCATTGCTCCAACAAAGTTCGTACCAGGATCAGACCAGATTTTTCGGGGATGGCCTCGGACAGCGGTGAACCTCTGGTAGGTAAGCAAAAAGCTCTCTGTTGATAGTGTGTTTGCTAGCTCGACATGGATGGCTCGGCTGGACATACAGCAAAATACAACGCCCCATACCTTCATGGTTACTCTCTTCTTGACATCATCCTTCACATGGTAAGGTCCAAACAGGTCAACGGACGTGAACTCGAATGGTGCAGCAGGACTTGACCTCTCTTCAGGCAAGTTTCCCATTATTTGCTTGCAGGTTCTTGCTTTTGCTTTCCTGCAGACAATACACTTGTCAACGACTTTTTGGGCAATAATTCTTCCTCTGATGACCCACGCCTTCTTCCTCATCCGCAGCAGGGTTCCCGCCACTCCGTCATGTCCCTCGCTGTGTGCTTCTCTGGCCAGCAAGGTGGATAACCAGGCTTGGAATGGTAGAAGAGGAACAGCTTTGCGATCTTCTCTGAAGGTCTAGACTCTGCCACCACAAACTAGAAGTCCACTTGTCTGGTCCCTGTAGACAACTAGTCTGTCTGTTGTGGTGCTTGGGAAGTTGACGCCCTCTTGTGCTGCTAGGCAAAGGTCTCGGAACACGTCTCTTCTCTCGCTGACTGTAAGGACACCAGAGGATGGTACTGCCTCCCACTTTTCTTGGTCTCTGGTCTTGGCACTCAGGAACTTTTTAGCCGCTCTCCAGATCCACGCCACGGTCCCGACCAGCCTTCTCAGGTTGCTGAAGCGCTTTTTGTAGACTAGCAGTCGGACTGCTGCTCCTGCTGGTGGTCTGGACTCTACCCGGGCTGGATCTTGCGCTGGATCGTGTGCTGTCTTCAGGCGACAACTGGCAAGTACTGCTACAAATATCTTTTTCTGGATCTTTGTGACTTTGTCTCGAGCTTGGACTGCAACCTCTCTAGCGGATTTCTTTGGCCACTCATCGTCAGGAAGTCGGAGGAACTTTGTTCCTGACTGCCACTCGGAGTTCTCAGTTAGGGCATCTGGACTGGCCCCTCTGGTGATGATATCTGCAATGTTTGCTAGCCCTGGAATCCACCACCAGTCTTGGACGTCGATGCTGCTCTGGATCTCGCCAACATGGTTTGCGAAGAAGGTCTGGTAGCCATAACTCTCACGCTGTATTACGCCCAGGACGGTCTGATTGTCGACAAGATGGTACTATTTCTCGACCTGGAGTCAGCAGTGTTTCTGGAAGTAGATCTTAAGGCAGGCTGCGAAGACGGCTCTGCACATCTCAGCTTTCACAGGATCGCCTCTATGGTCGAGAGGAGTCAGCTTGGCTTTAGATTCGGCCAGTCTCACGACGACACCATGGCTGCAGCTCCAACGAAGATACATCACCGTGCCATATGCGTGTTCACTGCCATCAGAGAACGTGATGGCACTGGGCTTTGCGCAGAGATCTGATGGAGTCAGGGATCTGGCGAAGCGAAGTTGGCTCAGGTCAGCATATTCTTCTAATAGCTTTATGGCGTCTTCTCGGAGACCTTCAGACAAGGCAGTGTCCCACGTGTCTTCTAAGCAGTACTTTACTTTGGCTTCTTGGAAAGCTCTCCTAACCAGAATGGCACCTTTTTGCTTGACAGGAGTCACAAGGCCGAGTGGGTCATACAGGCCAGAGACTTGGCTTAGCAACTCTCTTCTGGTGAGTGGATCAGGAGTTTGATTTCTGACTTCTTCTTTGAGCAAATCTTGACCAAGGCGCATCTTTCTCTTTTTCTTTGAAAAGTTCACTGCATCCATGACATGGAGTTTATCATCGTCGATGGTATAACCAAGGCCAAGGGCATTGTTGTCATCTTCCGTCAGCTGGTTTGGCAGGATCATAGTCTTCGGCTCTATTCTGGGCATCTCACTCTTGGATTCTTTCCTCCCACTTCGATTGGAGTAGACCCAGGGCTTCATGTAGAATCCTCCAGCTTTCAGGATGTGCTCAATGTTGGCTGTGAGGCATTTGAGATGGTCAAGGTCGTTGTGCAAAGTCAGGATGTCGTCGACGTAGGTATCTTCTTCCAGCACGCGTCTCTCTTCTTTGAAATGACTGAATGAAGACAAGTTTGCAGTCTCTCGCATGACGACTTGGGCTATGCAACCGGCAGGTTTGTCCCCGATGTTGACTCCTGTTATGGCATACTCTTCTATTTCGGCATCTTCACTGTCACGCCACAGAAATCTGTGCAGGTGGACCTCTCGATCCTCCAGCCAGACGGAGTTGTACATCTTGCAGATGTCACCAAGTGTAGCGTAGACGCCAGTTCGGAACCTCAGCAGGACAGCTCTGATCGGATTCAGGACGTCAGGACCTTTGATGAGGATGTCGTTCAGACTGAGACCTCTGTACTTTTGGCTGCTGTTCCACACTAGTCTGACTGGGGTGGAGACTGAGTGTGGATTCAGCGCGATGAGATGGCTTATGTACCACACTGGCCCAGTCCAACTCTGCAGGACGTCTTTGGACAGCTTCTTTGCAGCTCTATGGTTCACCATCTCATGGAATTGTGCAGTGTAGGCTGTCTTCCACTCAGATTCTTTCGACAGCTGCTTCTCAGTTCTGAGGAATGTTGCTTCTACTGCTTTCTTGTTGTTTGGCAGGGTTGCTGGATCTTCTGCCCACGGATACTTGGCGTGCCAGTGTGGTTCGGTGCTGTGATCATCTCCAGTTGTGTACGTCAAGCCATTTCTCACAATCTCCATCTCCCTTTCTTCTGCGAACGTCATCTCTTTACCCCCTGGCTGGCAGTTCCCGCAGCGACACCCTCCACATCTCGGCTGGCAGGCGGCTCCAATGCTTTCCCACCTCCACCACTTCAGAAAGTCTCTGCTGCTGGTGGCTGTGCTAGACTGGGTTCCGGGGTGGTCAGGATACTGGCAGGAAGCTGGGTCTGTTGTAATTCTCGATAGTTGACTGCTCAGTTCTCATAAACCTCACGAAGTGAGTCTTGGACGTGTGGGCCATCAGGGTGACTTCCTCGAAGAGATCTGGATGCGTGCCCCCAACTGTCTTGCCAAGTGGACCGTCCCAGAGCACCAGGTCACCGATGGAGCGGACCTTTTGGGGTACCAGCTGGCCTTCTTTGTGGCTGATCAGAAGCTGGATTTCTCTGGGTCTGATGAGGTCTTTGAGGGGAACATCAGGGAAGATCTTCTGCAGCTTGTTAGGTGGAACATGTCTGTGCACTTCTGCAATTTTGTCAAGTCCGTAGCAGATCAGTTGGTGAGACTTGAGGGTCCCTCTTAGAGTGCTGATGCGGATCTTGAGGAGGTAGCGCTTGGTTGCGACAGACACCTTCATCCCTCCGACGCCATGGACGACCAGTGTGACATTTTCACTGCAGAGGTTCAGCTTGCTTGCAGCTTTATGAGTTATGTAATTCGTGTCAGACGCCAGGTCAATAAGTGTCCCGATTCTTCGCCCGTCATTGGCGGTGACGTCAAGGAGCATCAGGATTACGGGGTACTCGTGCAGACCAGTCTCCTCCAGAAGGCCTCTCTCTACTGCATTGGAGTTATATACTCGGGATGCGATGTTGCAGAAGGCATCGCGACCCTGCTGCGCTAGCTCAGGTGGAAGTTTGGAGAGGAACTCTTCCTGGGCCTCGGTGTATCTTCTCCCCTCAGCTCTCACTGGACCAGACTTGGGTCTTTGGGACAGGTGTCTGGGCAAGGGGCAGAGAAGGTAGTGGTGTTGGTCTCTGCACTCTGGATTCTCGCACAGGTAAGTCGTTTTTCTGCAGGGTTCGTCATGGACTTCGAGGCACCTCTTGCAGGCTCTGAGCTGTTGCACTGCGTCCCTCTTCTCCTGAAGCTTTGTGATGGTTATAAACCTTCTGCAGATATAGAGTTTTCTCTTGTGCTTTGGGTCTCCGCAGATGATGCAGCCTGCTGATTCCGTGCTGGATTTAGTTGTCTTTGTTCGGGCGAACTTTGTTTGAAGCCTGATCTTCTCCTTGGCAGGGTCGATGTCTCTCAACTGCTCGTAGATGGACTCTTGGGATTGGAGGTATGCAAGTAGCTTGTCAAAGCGGTTCTGGTGGTTCACAGCATTGTTCAGGTCAGCAGCGTGGGTAAGCCAGTCTTTCTTCAGGGACTCTGGCAATTTGCTTTCGATAGATTTTAGCACTAGCGGGTTTTTTATGGCATCTGCACTGTTCAATTCATTTAAATCATAGAGGGCTTTTCCAACTGCTTGGATAATCTCTACGATTCTTCTCGGCTGGTTACCACGGACAGGCGGGATAGCGTGTACTCTTCGACAACCTCGATGGCGATGGCGGCTTGATTCCCGTAACGGTTCTCCAGGACTCTGAAGATCTCGTCTGCTGAGGTGTAAGTAGACAGGCGTAGATCTTTGGCCACTCTTTCGTCGAGACTATCAAGTAGTTGGAATTTCTTCACCTCCATGGACCCTGTTGGTTCGCCTTGCTTCTGCAGAGCCTCCCATTCTCTCCTCCATCTATAGTACTCACGCTGGCTGCCGGTAAACTTTGGTAAAGCTGTGGCTTTGAGCTTTATAGCTGCAACAGGGGCTACGCTGTGGGCTGTGACATACTCTGTTGGTGTTCTCTTTAATTCTCGCTGCTCTGATCAGGGCAGTCTTCGCCGACACCAGCTTGGGAAAGAGGATTTCGAGCTTCGTTAGGCGATGATTGAAGTCTTGCTTCTCAGCTAGTGGAGCCCAACGGTTCCAGGTCTGGTGCGCTCCTTTGGCTTTATGCACCAGCCTCTCCAAATGGTGGAGCATAAAGTCATATGCCTCCAGGGGTGTGTCAGGCTGAGTGGAAGAGACATTCTCGCACTCTGCCTCTGCAGTTTCTAGAGCGAGGGTCAATTCCCTCTCACCAAATGAGGCCCATAGTGTCTCTTGGATTAGGTGCTTTGCTTCTTTTAACTTCTGCTCACACTCTCTCTCCGTTTTCTCGAGATCGGCTCTCTGCTGGTCGCTTAACTCAGGTGCGCCCTCTGCATCAGTCTCCTTGCACTGCGCAATGTAAGCAGCCTCAATCTCCTCATTTACATCCATCAACTTGGAGCCCTCTGCTGTGAGTCTTTTGAAGTTATCTTGTAGCTCCTCTACAGACATCTCCACGTGGGTCCTCATTATATGGTTGGTAAGTCGGGGAAAAAAGTCTCTTTACTGTGGTTCGCTCCATTTCAGCTCTTCAAGTGACTTAGACTCGGCCATGTTGCTTTCTTGGCTGTTGGACAGACAGGTGGACGGCAGGTAGTTGGTTTCCTCCAGGCCCCCAGGTGGAGTCTTTCCCCTCTTTGTGGCGAGCTTTTGTGGAGTCCTCACTGGCCTAGGCCGGTTTTTCACTGTCAAGTTGTCTAACTGTGAGGTGCCCCAAACTTGAAAAGGACCAGACTTCGGATTTCACTCAGAACAAGATTTATTTTGACCAGTTGAACAGGTACCAATGTAACAGGATCGGATGTAACAGGTGAAAAACCTTTAAATACAATATAAAAATCATTTTGAATAAACAGGTATTTTCCCAACACAAGTAAGGTTAAATGCATTTTACAGGAACCACAGATAAAAGGTAAGTATTTCCTACCTAATTACTGTTAACCAATTAGATGTTAATCCCACACACAGGTAAGTAATGCACAACTGAACAAGGATGAACCAAACTCTGATTTTTACACAAAATAACCTAGTTTTTTTACCCTACATTTTAATAAACTTTCTATATAGATTAATTTCTATTTCTTTTTAATCGTGTCAATTTAAGCATTTGGTCTTATCAGTTTAGTATCTCTTTAAACTATGCAATAACAATTACTTTAAACTTTACTCACAACATTAACACATTTAGAACATTAAATACTAAACAGACAAAAAGAACCAACATAAGAGTCCATGTGAGTTTACCGATAGCTCATTACGATCAAAAGTCCCAGTTCCTCACAGTGGATGCGTTTATGCTTCTACCGTCATCTTAGTCCGTCGCAGCATAGTCAAATGACTAATGCAGGTATTTATAATCCACTGATTGAACTGGGCGCGAGCTTCTGATTTCCCCAATTCAATTCTCCTGGTCGAGCACGCACCAGAGCACGCACAGTCACATGCGGGCTGCCCTGCAAAGCACGCGCCGGGCTATCTGCGATCACGTGGGGGCGGTGCGCAGGGGAGACAGCATGCAGAAGGAGGAAATGACGGGTACACGGGAGACAGCCACACCTCCGCCGGGTTAGCGCGACAACATATATAAAAGATCGTTTGTTCCATTGGCTGGAACTCTTTTAAACCAAATTATTAATTGAGGTACTATATATTTATGGGTAGGTAATATATACCATATATATCTATGGGTAGGTGTGTGTGTGTGTGTGTGTGTGTGTATATATATATATATATATATATATATGTATTAGGGCTGTCTATCGATTACATTTTTTAATCAAATCAATTACATGGTGTCCCGATTAATTAATCGCGATTAATCGCATATACAAATATTTGCTGAGAAAGCCCCTCATATAACAATAACTCGATTATTCATATTTATATCAATATATAATTATACGTAGTTATCTTAAATATATAAATAAATACATTTCATATAATTAAAATGCATTACATTCTTATGGCAGAAGAGTTAATCATTGATAAGACAATACAAAAAGTGGCTTTAGAATACAATGTATTGTTTACTGCCATATTATTGATCATGAGTCAATCATTGCATACAGTTCACAGCAATCCATTTCACAAGTGAATTTGTCAATCAGTTCGAAATTTATTAAGGACACGTCAATTTACACCTGCGTCAGTTTTTATTAATGCTTACAAAACTTTTACATCTTGACCCAAGAGGTATATTAAAACAAACAACAAAAAGGAAAATAAATAAATAAACAGTTTAATAAAAATATCAAATTGTTTACATATTTCAATACACTTTACTTAGGTATTGCTGAACCTCTGAATTAAAAATAAAACTAATGGTTTATAACCACCATACTTTTATGAATATTAAACTTTGCCAACAAAAGCAGAACATTAATCAAATAATATTCCTTATGAAGATAAATGTCATAGGTAAAAAAAGAACAAATAAAACATTTTCAAAACAAAGTCAGAAGCTGGGAATAATATGATCTCTAACAATCTTGCAGAAATCAGACAAGTCGAGTAGGGACAACTCCAAAATAAATGAAAAAATGTTTCCGCCTGCAGACCACAAAATGTACAGAATATATCGACGTCACAATTAAATCTCTCTACAAGAAAATAATTAGTGAGGTTGTACTTATGAATAAGTTTGAAATTTCTTTGATTTTATTCGTGATTTAAATATTTATGGGTAACTTCCATATTTTGCTCAATCTCAATCCAGCCACACCCTGCATCAGACATGCTCGTGTAGCGTCTCAGGTGCGTTGCATCATAAAAGGTTTAGGTCACTGTGTCAAGTTAAATATAGTTTAATACTCAATCTTTAAACACATCTCGAGATTCCTTAGATCACATTTGCTCTCCAAGTGTTTTGAACGCAAGAACGTAACGTTTGTGTTCTGCTGAAGTGTTTCTTCACTGTATAAACTGTGTGTTGCTCATACAGCTGAAATTTCACTTACTGCCCTCTGGAGTAAACAGGTGGTACTACAAGCTTGTGTTTCTCAGGAATCTTCATTATTATGGTTCGGGGGAAGTGCGATTATTTGCGTTTATTTTTTTAACGCGTTATTTTTTGTCAATGCAATTAATCGCACTTCCCCCGAACCATAATAAGGAAGGAAGGAAGGAATTAATCACACATTTAAAACATACATAAAACTTGTGAATACAATATTGTATTCACTAGTTTTATGTATGTTTTTAATGGGGACAAATGCGTGCTCCATGTGTTTCATTATGTGGGTATGTATGTGTTAGATAATTTTGTCCTCCAATGTATTTAATTTATTTTCTTGATCTGCAATCCCCGTCTTGATACGGCTCAGCTGAGGGAAGAAAGAAATGACACAGACACCCAATGCTATCAGATCCTTCTTCAACGTTTATTGTTCAGCACTTTGTTATATGGTCCAGGAAAACCACATTCCACTGGACCCCCACCAATGAAATAGTTCATTACCTTATTTGGGGGTAACATACATTTGAGCTACGTGTGAAACGTGAGAGTAGAGACAAGAGACACATTCCTATAGAACATCCTTCAAACGGAACAGTTGCAGTTACACCAACAGAAAACGTTTAAAAGATGCCTCCATTATTCCACAGTATGTGTACAGTACTGTCTGATAAGATTTTTTTATGCCAGAGCCAAAGATAAATTTCTGTGCAGGAAATCTGAACAGACAATAAAGTCAAAATAAAACACGTGTTCATATAATCTGGCAAAAAAAAAAAAAATGTCCTTGTCACAGTAAGGGATTTTAGATAAAGTTGGTTTAAAGTCTGAAAAGTGTATGACAATTTGTTAAACGTTTCAGTTTAAAGCTTACAATAGGTTTGTAATTTCTCAATGTATTTAGCTGAAAATGGCAAAAACATCTGAGCAAGGCCAGGCCCGTAGACAGGGGGGGTTCGGGTAGTTCGAACAAACTACTGCCAAAGGTCCAGAATTTAAGTCAATTTTTTTCACTTCCTGAGAGAATTTTGTTTCGCTCATCACTAACGAGTGGACCATCTGCACCTCGTTTATTGACCACGGTGTGGTTTTGCGCACATCCATTTCTTTTTTCACAATTCGAAAGTCACGTGAACAAATTATACTGTTATTGTTGTTGCTAACTTAAAAACTAGCTGGTTGATGTCACGTGTCGGAAATCCAGTGATGCTGGTAGTGACGATTCTCCCTGCAGGATTTTGACGTCACATTTAGTATCAGCTCGGCTCGCTTGGAACTAAAAAAATATCAGGTACCAGGTACTATCCACGGTGGAAAACCCCTCAAAAAGCTGGAAGCTGAGTTGTACCGTGCAGTGGAAAAGCCCCAAATGAGAGGACATCTCCTATGTTTTAGCGTAGTGAGTGGAGTTTTCAGACGGTCTCTAACATCTATGAAACTGAATGTAGAGGGTCAAACTTTACTGCGCTAAATCAGTGAATATGGGCCAAGAAGAGC